>CM044015.1:52839407-53226907 GCA_024085815.1 Flaveria linearis | reverse complement strand
TAAAGATGAAGTGATTGTACGTAAGTTGCTCAACTCGGTTCCAAAGAAGTTCCTACCTATCGTGGCATCTATGGAGCAATACTCTGAACTTGAAGATATGTCTTTTGAGGAAGTAATGGGAAGAATAAAAGCTTATGAAGAACGCCTCAAAAGTCATGATGAACCAGAAGAGAATGATCAAAGTAAACTTCTACTAGCAAGTTCAAGTAATCAAAAGGTTGAAGATTTAGAAAGTTAGCATCATGAAAGGGACGAGGTGATGGTAATCAAAGTCGTGGTAGGGGTCAAAGAAGAGGCTTTGGAAGAGGAAAAAAGGACATGAAAGAGGTCGAGGAAACAAAGATAAGAGCGAACTTAGGTGTTTTGAATGTGATGAATTTGGTCACTTTGCATTTAAGTGTACCAAGTGAAAGGAAAAAGAGGATGATAAGAAGGATATAGCTCATCTTGTTTAATATGCGGAGAGACCAACATTATTAAGGAAAAAACAAAAATTAAGGGGGTGATTATTGGAATAAATGTTTGTTAATTCATATAAAAAGTTAAAGTCAGATCCTATATGGGTGGAGTTTGAGTTTTATTAAGAGTCTTTTATTTATTATTTAATTAATATGTTTATCTAGTTATTTAGTTTGTTGTTTATCAAGTTGTTTTAATTTCTAGAATGTAGGAGTATGAGTCATAGTAGAATTTGTTTTGTTTAATATAAGTAGGGTTGTTTGGTTGATGTTTAAGGTGTTAAATATTTAGTTTTCTTTAATAAAAGTGTCAATCAACAATGTTTGTGATCAAATAGTTTTTGTTCTTCATCCTTTTCAACCTGCGTTTTGCTATGTTTTTGTTCGTTTGGAGATCGCTGGACCTTCAATGAGCAGATGCCAATCTATATGACTTCTATTTACTCCCAGGGTGTTGTTATTTTATAATGTGTTACATGTTGTTTTACAATTAGTAGGTTCATTTGTTGCATTTATGATATATCAATTGTTTTACGCATCTACACGTTAGTTACTCCCGACAAAAGCCAATGCCCGAACTCCCATTTCTAGTAATGTTGGAGATAGTTGCAAGACTTCCACCAACACTTGTCACTAAATGTAAATGGTGTGTAAAGAATGGCAGTTGTTCTTGTCTCGCAAGAGTTTGCATGGGTACATTGTTATCATATGAGGTCATCATAGGATCAAAAAGTAATATTAGTTGCTAGACGTGCGTGCAAACTTCGCTCACTCAATTCTCGTTCTCCTGAATTTTTGGTTGACGCAACAGTTCATAATTAACCATTCGATGTTGTTCTTAAATTTTGTATTTTAATCACTACTACAAATCTGTTGATAGATGACGCGTAAAAGATGACATGCAAAAAAATAATGACGTGCATTTTCGAGTGTCATAAAATTTATGTCATATTTTACAAAATTTATTTAAAAAATGACATGCTATTTTGTTCTTAAATTTTGTATTTTAATGTTTATATCGTCATTGCAGATTTGCAGGCTGGCGTTGATAATGACGACACGACAGATTCTTGCATGCGTACACAAGATGTGAGTAGTGCAGATGCCACAATTCCTGCCATAACAGATGCTGAAGACATGACATGTGATGATCATCCTGTTAGCCTAAGTGGTTCAGTGACTAGGATGACATATGCGATACATTAAAATTCCCAACCAATTTACCTACTATTTACCATATATGTCTACTAACTAAATTTTCATTCAACTGGATTATTTATGTCCCTTTGTTTATGCCGTTTAATAAAGGCTTTTTAATAAAGGCTTCTTACCAATGTTTTCAGAACCGGATCAGACGTCGAACCGGACGCCTTACTGGTTTGGTGGTCGGACCGGTCGGACAGGATGGACCGGATTTAACTATATTTTAATTATATTTATATATGTAATTAAATATAAGTAATTTATATATGATTTATACATATATTTATAGTTATATATAAAACTTAACTATATTTGTATATCCGAAGTACTAATTTATGGTTTAACATCCCGTTTTTACCCACTAAAATCAAAAAAAAAAATTGAAAACCGGTCGGAACTGGCCCGGTTCGCCGGTCCAACCGCCGACTCGGTTTGAACCGGCCGGTTCAACTCAACCAAAACGAACTACCCTGACCGGACCGGACCAGGCCCCGATTCGCGGTCGAACCGGTCGGACCGGCCGGTCCGATCCGGTCCTAACAACACTGCTTCTTACCTTCGGGTTGTGAATTTCATATATACTGTAGTCCGACATTTAGTATCCAATCTCTAACATACTTGTAATTTGGTGTTGCAATGAAAGGTGTATGTTTACAATGCACTTCAATAATATGATGTTATTACGATGTTGCGGTATCCGACCACTAGACAGATATAAAACTATTTTGTGTTTGTTTGTGATTAGATACATGCTTCGTAAGTGTGTCCAAAAAAAAGCTCACACGAGAGATTCATTACCATCCGGGCAAAGCCAATGTGGTGGCGGATGCCCTTAGCCGAAAGGAGAGGCCCGAGCCGATTCGTGTGAAGGCGTACCAGCTGATCATGACCTCTGACGTGATGAAGCAAGTCAAAGAGTTTCAAGACGAGGCTTTGAAAGACGAACATCTTAACTCTGAACGAATGAGAGGTCTGGTCCGCGGAGTTGGGTGAAAACACTATTGGTGTTAGAACCCGATTTGGGCGTATGTGGATTCCTCGTTTTGGGGATCTACGAGTAAAGATCATGGATGAAGCCCACAAGACTCGATACTCCATTCATCCCGGTGGTACCAAGATGTACCAAGACATGAAGAAAGATTATTGGTGGCTGGGTATGAAACGTGATGTGGTGGAGTATGTGAGTAAGTGCCTTACTTGTCTGCAAGTGAAGGCCGAGCACCAGAAGCCGTATGGAAAGATTCAACCTTTGGATATACCGGAATGGAAGTGGGAGCACATCACTATGGATTTTATCACAAAGCTGTCGCGTACCCCGAAAGGGTATGATACTATATGGGTGATTGTGGATCGTCTGACGAAGAGTGCTCACTTCCTGCCGATGCGCGAGACATATTCATTCGAAAGGTTGGCCGATCTTTTCATCAAGGAGATTGTGACTCGTCATGGTGTACCGGTGTCGATTGTGTCTGATCGCGACCGGTTTACATCTAAATTCTGGAAGAAATTCAACGACGCTATGGGGACGAGATTACATATTAGCACGGCTTACCATCCTCAAACTGATAGTTAGTCTGAAAGGACAATTCAGACCTTAGAGGACATGCTCCGGGCATGTGTCATTGACTTCAGGGGAAGTTGGGATGACCACTTGCCGTTAGCTGAATTCTCGTACAATAACAGCTATCATGCCAGTATTGGCATGCCACCCTATGAGATGCTATACGGCAGGAGATGCAGGACATCCGTTTGTTGGGGTGATATTGGTCAAAAGGAATTGGGAAGCGTCAAAGTGATCGAGGATATGACTGAAAAGATTGAAAGGATCAAGGCCTACATGAAGGCAGCCAAAGACAGACAGAAGTCGTACGCTGACAAACGACGCAGGCCGATTGAGTTCCAGGTGGGAGATCGGGTTATGTTGAAGGTCTCACCTTGGAAGGGTATCATTCGGTTCCGAAAGAGGGGCAAGTTGAGCCCGAGGTATATAGGCCCTTTCCGAATCATTGCTCGAGTAGGAGAGGTGGCCTATAGGTTGGATCTACCAGATGAGCTAAGTGGAATTCACCCGACCTTCCACGTATCTCATCTGAGGAAGTGTTTGGCGGACGAGGATATGATCATCCCGCTGGAGGATATCAAGGTGGACGAACGACTCAATTATGTGGAGCAACCAGTGGCGATCATAGACCGAAAGGAGAAAAGGACGAGGAATAAAACGGTTCCTCTTGTGCGTGTACAGTAGCGGCACAGGAAGGGATCCGAGTCAACGTGGGAAACTGAAGAAGAAATGAGGCAGCATTACCCACGATTGTTCGAGGAATAACAGGTTTTGGGGACGAAACCTAAATAAGGGGGGTGGACTTGTAACACCCGGAAGTTTGACTTTTTGGAGTGATATGCGACTGAGTCTCAGTCGCGTGGAATTCATGCGACTGGAGGTTCAATCGCATGATGTTCGGACGAGTGAAGGATCAACCGCATGGAAGTCATGCGACTGGAGGTCCAGTCGCATGGTGTTCATGCGACTGAAGGTCCAGTCACCTGGACCTCGGGCGACTGAGCTGTAGCTATAAAAGAGAGGCAACCCTCTTCTCTTCCCCACACTTACACATTTTTAGTCGGGAAGAAAGAGCAGAGAGAGAGGGAACAGAGAAAGAAAAGAAAGAAAGAGAGAAAGTGGTGATTCGGGCTCGAGATTTGTCGATTTACTAGTCCAAACGGAGCTCTTCATCTTCTCCTCGATTATGTGAGTTCTAGAACCCCTCATTTACTTGTTTTCATACGATTTTGGGGCTGGAACACATTCAAACCCGTTTTGAAAAAGTATATGTTTGACCCACTTGAGTGAAATCTTGGGTAATGTGTTTAATGTACGTTTTAGGACTTCCACATGCTTGTATGATGTCCTAATATGAATCCCTGAGGTTTAGAAGGGTTAATTTGGGCTGGAAATGAGTTTAAAGGAGTTTGAAGGCCGTAGGTCGCGGCTGCTGTTCGTGATGAACTCCAGTCGCTGCCCAGTTAGGGCTAGGCGACTGAAGGGCCAGTCGCACGACTGAGGACCGACTGATGTTCAACCGTACGATTGAGGCTCAGTCGCACGACTGGGGCTCAGTCGCACGACAGGCCATGCGACTGAGGGTTCAGTCGCATAGGTCCATTCGCATAGCTGTTCAGCCGCACGACTGAGGGTTAGTCGCATAGAAGCCCATTCGCATAGTGTTTATTCGTACGATAGGAAGACCATTCGCACGATTGTATGCCCATTCGCACGACTGTATGCCCATTCGCATGGTTGTCCAATCGCACGGTTCAGTCGCATGAAGGCCATGCGACTGGAGTATGTTCAATCGCCCAAATAGGGCTGATGTGAATGAGGAGAGATGCGTATGTAGGACGTATGCATGATAAGTATGATGTGGCCTTATATGATGGTAATGACTCATGATTTATAAATATCTATGTTCCTTGTGTCGATGTATGCTTATCTTCTCGTGACTTTAAGTGAATGAATGAATGAATGAAACGAATGTAATAAGAACGTAAAGTGAAAGATAACGAAAGAGGAACATGATGAATGAATGCATGCATTGATGAATGAACAAATGAATGTAAGAAAGACTTGCAAGCAAGTGACTGGAGGTGCACACCCCTGCTAGGTGTTAGCTCAACTGTGATGCGGGTTAGCTACCCCGAAGGATGCACACAGGGTCAATCATTGAGATTGATAATGAGGTGTGCAACATTGTGTTGCAACAGACTCGGTTAGCAGGCAATCGTGAGATTGCCACTGAGGTGAGCAACTTTGTGTTGTAACAGACTCGGCTAACGTACGATCGTGAGAGATTGATATGGAGTTGAGCGGCCTTGTTGTCGCAACAGACTCGTAAGAATGAATGTAAAGACTGAAAGAGTTAATGAACGTATTGAATGTATGAATGAATGTAATGAACGTACGAATGAAGGTAAAGAATGTATGAACGAACGTGAATGATAACGATGAATGGTACACGAATGAAAGTCAATGAATGAATGATGAATGGCTTTGCCCGATGGTAATGGCTTTGCCCGTTTTTACCCACTAAAATAAAAAAAATATTGAAAACCGGTCGGAACCGGCCCGGTTCGCCGGTCCAACCGCCGACTCGGTTTGAACCGGCCGGTTCAACTCAACCAAAATGAACTACCCCTGACCGGACCGGACCAGGCCCCGATTCGCGGTCGAACCGGTCGGACCGGCCGGTCCGATCCGGTCCTAACAACACTGCTTCTTACCTTCGGGTTGTGAATTTCATATATACTGTAGTCCGACATTTAGTATCCAATCTCTAACATACTTGTAATTTGGTGTTGCAATGAAAGGTGTATGTTTACAATGCACTTCAATAATATGATGTTATTACGACGTTGCGGTATCCGGCCACTAGACAGATATAAAACTATTTTGTGTTTGTTTGTGATTAGCTACATGCTTCGTAAGTGTGTCCAAAAAAAAGCTCACACGAGAGATATATCAATTCTCATTTCTCAAGTTTTGGGGGAAATGTAATTTATAATGTTTTTAGTCTTTATTACTTGTGTTTAATTATTTATTATATTAAAATAATTTAGAAACAAAAGTCATTATAAATACCATCAACTAGAAGGCAACATCTTTATCAAATAAAAAAAACATAAACATAAATTTGTAACCTAGCACATACAAAAACTAAATTTTTTTTTTGAAAATTAACTTTCATTCACACCGGAAAAAACGACAAACAAACCCCAAGAAGGGGAACGCAAGCCGGAAAACAACAACCAAAAAACAATTACATCAACTCAAATCTAGACCATCTATCCCAATCCACAACCTCTTTTTAAACCTATTTTTGTACCAAAGGAACGACAATATCTTGATCTCCGCAAGAATCTCTACCACTTTAGGCTCCTTATTCTCAAAAATCTTACCATTCCTAGCCCTCCATAACATCCAACAAGCAATAATGATCACCCCTTTCAAGACTTCCTTTTTAATTCCCTTCGTACCGCTCGTCTCATGAAGGTTCACCAAATCACTAACATGGAAAACGTAGATCTCCGAAATCCGACACCATCTAGTGATGCCATTCCAAACACCATCCGAAATACCGCAACCGGTAAAAAGATGCTCAATTGTCTCTTCATTAAAATCGCACCAGCTACAAATCACGTTATTCACCTGGATATGTCTTCGAACCAAAGCCATTTTAGTCGGTAACCGATCCAACACAAGACGCCACATGAAAATGTTGCACTTTAGGGGAACCCACTTGCTCCAGGTAAAACCAAACCTATCGTCATTGGAACCATTAAACCATTTCTTAACTTCTGCCACAGAGAATTCTCTTTTGTTACCACAGTGCCAGCTCCAAGTATCCGCGTCTCTATTCATGTTAACCCCCTTCAACCAATGTTCCAGGTCCTCCCTTTCGCTCAACTCTTCAGAACTAGATAAAGCTCTCCTCCACTTCCATTTGATTACTTTGGTAGAGCCATTAGTCGAAAGACGGTCCGCCACACAAGCCTTTTTATCACTCTCCAAAGCATACAAGGTAGGAAACTTCACTTTAAAAGTTTCGTCACCTAACCATGTATCCAACCAAAACCGAATATATTTCCCATCCCCTATAACACCTCGAATTACATTACCAAGATCCTTGCCGTCCACCCTCAATCGATTACACATTGTAGCGCTATTCTTCCATACACTAGTAATACCTTTATTGACCGGAGCCCAACCCCATCCTTTGTTCGAACCATGGATAGAAGTTATTACCTTTCTCCACAACTGGTTTTGCTCATTTAAGTATCTCCAAATCCATTTCACTATAAGAGCCTTGTTAGAAATCTCCAATTTCCCGATTCCCAGACCACCTTCCTGTCTCGGTCTAGTAATATTATCCCAAGCCACCCAAGGAATTTTTCTCACGTCCTCAGATCCTCCCCATAAAAACCTTCTCATTAACCCTTCTAACTCCTTAACAACTTTCTTCGGCACCTTGAATAACGATAAGTAATAAGTAGGGAGGCTTGTAAGCACCGATTGGATTAAAGTCACCCGACCACCAATCGATAACGAAGTCGCTTTCCACTTAGCCAATCGCTTTCTACATGTATTGATGACAGGATCCCAATTAGCAACTCTATTCATGTTGGCACCAACCTTTATACCAAGATATGTAAACGGCAAATGACCCTGTTTGCACCTTAAGGACTCCGCTTTGATCCTCACCTCCTTATTATCCACCCCTATACCATACAAAACAGATTTGTGAAGGTTGATTTTAAGTCCCGAGCACAAGTAAAAAACCCGCAGAATCCTCCTCATATTATCAAAATTAAAATCGGACCACTCGCCCATTAATATGACATCATCAGCAAATAAAAGATGAGACAAAACCGGACCGCCATTCGGGAGCACCACCCCATCAAACATGCCTAACTGAGAAGCCTTAATCATAAGACCCGAAAACGCCTCCATCACTATAATAAATAAAAAAGGCGAAATGGGATCTCCTTGCCGTATACCTTTTTCACAACTAATCTCGAACGTTGGGGACCCGTTCACAAGAACCGAAGATCTAGCCGATGCTAAAATCCCTTTAATCCATTGTCGCCACTTCAAAGGAAACTCCATTTGCTCCATCATGGACAAGAGGAACTCCCAATTAACATTATCATACGCTTTATCGAAATCTATTTTGAATAAGAAAATTTTCTTATCCCGTTTCTTAGCCCACGAAATCACCTCATTCACCATTAACGGACCATCAAGAATGTACCTCCCGGACAAGAAAGCCGACTGCGTATCCGAAACTACTTTACCCAAGACCAACTTTAGACGATTCGCCAAAACCTTAGACACAACCTTACTAATACTCCCAATCAAGTTAATTGGTCTAAAATCCGAAAGCTCAACCGGATCGCCAATCTTCGGAATCATAGTTATAAACGAAGACCCAACCCCCCGAACTAAAAATACCCACCTCATGAAAAAACTAACTGTCAATGGGACGGTGTAAACAAGACGGAAATAAAATTTATCAAGCATAAACAACTGTTATAACGTACACGTTTGTTTAAGTTCTCTAGTAAAGTTTAAGGGTTTATCCCTTAACGTAGACCCTTTCCACTATTATGGTGGGATTGAATGTAATGTAAAACAATATAAAAATATTAGTAATAATATAATATTTAGTAAAATAAATTATTAACGTTTTAACGGTTGGCGATAGGGTAACCGTCAACTGATAAGTCAATAGAGTGCCTTAAGAGTGCTATAGAAACATAAAGAAGATAACGAAATAACAGAATGGGGCATCAATGTTATTTTTAGATGTACCAATCCAAGCAAAACGTATCAGAATATTATCTGCTTTGTTCCTGATGAGTTGTCCATCTAAGAAATCATGTCTTTTTTTCACACGACGAATTGTTCACCTCGGCAAAACATGTTTTGGTTGAGGAGGTTTCCATCCTTTATTCCTTTTATGAGAAATGTTTCGTTCTTCACCTCAACCGATGTGAGACATACATCTGTTGAGAGGGAAGAACAAAACCTTCCTTATAAAATGATAAAAAAATCTTCACTATTAACATCGTGAGTTTCTAGATGGATAACATATTTTCAACGGATTTTCTGACTCGACGACGAAGATTCAGAATGAATCTTTGGACCCTCCATTTATAAAGAATCCAACTTAATGATTTTATAACTAGTTAAAAATGGTAATGCTCGCCAACGATATCCTTAAGGAGGGGTGCACACAACATACCACATACTCAGAAATGTTTATCAGTTAAAAATGGTAATGTTCGCCCATGGTGTTACCGCGCGGCTGGGGGTGCCGCCTGTAAGGGCACGGACCCATGCTTATCAGTTATCACAACATTTTTAGTGTGTTCTCAAACAGAGCCATGTTGGAATTATTTACACCGACTAACATCTTTAATACATACAAAATATTTTATTTTATCTTTCTTTTTAGGAGGTTTGGTACTTTGGTAAATTGACCCGGGGGCCACTTTTTGTGTAGATGATCTAAAATTAAAAATTTGGAGATATACGGCTTGGAGTACGTGCACATAAAAATAGTTTGTTTGGCCCACGTATATGTCACCTTTTGAACTTTAGTTTCTTTTGAACAGCATTTTGACTCTTGGTTCAGGTTGAAGTAAATAGAAATGGTGATGTTATACGTAATTACGTACCCATCTAAATTATTTTTATTTGTTATATATCTTTTAAAATAGCAATTTTTTAATGTTATTTAAATGCCATATCACTCCTTATGTTAAACTTATAAGTTTTATCTATTTATTATTTTTAATATTGATCTCTTTATCTCTTTTAATATTTTGTAGTAATTACGGATTTAAACAAATAATCGAAGATTGAAATGTCTCAATGACCAAAACCGAATCAAATTGTAAATTTGGTTTTCGGTTCGATTAATGGTTAGATAAAATCTTGGTTATTCGGTTCGGTTATCTGTATAAACCGAATAACATGCGGTTTAATAAGTTCAATTGGATAACAAACCAAATAAACCGGCTTAAATGGTTTAATCAGTTAAAATCGGTTCGTTTAGAGTTCTTTAATTTGTTATTAAATATGTAATTCTATCGGTATATAAAAAATGTTTTTGAATTTTCTTAGAAAAAAAGATTTTTTTTTCTTAAAATAGATTTTTTCCAGGGTAAAATATAACCGATTTTAATTTTTTTTGAGGGTAGGTGTGGAGGGTATAACAAATAATAAAAGAGATGTATATAGCCTATCCCTTTTAGAAGTTAATGAGTTGTGAGGGCCTTACACTAACACGAGAACATGACATGAAAATAACTGAAAATTAGTGAGTTTTATTCGAGTATAAATGGTTTAACTTAGTTTCTGGTTGAACTTACGAACAAGTTTAGTTATACACATTGTGTTCATGCTATCCGACGGGTTTATGGGCTAACCCAAATTTTATTTAAAAAATGTGTTTAATATAATTCCTTAAACTATTTGAGTATTTTTTATAACGACATATTAATGTTTAAAAATAATTTTGAATAGCTTAAAAAATAAATGGTCGAAAAGCTAAAATGTAAAATGTACATTTTCAATTTTAAGTATTAATATGTAAATAATATATTTTTAAGTTAAAAGGACGGCGTTTATGTTGGTCAGAAAATTACATGGTGTGTAACTGGTCACGTGGTTGGTTCAAATGTCTGAAATTATATCTTTGTGTTCATGTTGTGTCGGGAAGCCCCTGCTAATCCACAAAGACGAACCGTTTAAA
This sequence comes from Flaveria linearis, assembly GCA_024085815.1. Classification (NCBI taxonomy): domain Eukaryota; kingdom Viridiplantae; phylum Streptophyta; class Magnoliopsida; order Asterales; family Asteraceae; genus Flaveria; species Flaveria linearis. The sequence goes on along the minus strand of CM044015.1, from coordinate 53,215,932 downwards.
CCATAGTTAATCTTTATCGTAAAGTTGTTTCTTTAATGCTTATAGTTAATGGTTCAATTCATGTCCCTTAAAAGAACTTATAACTTAGAACATTCATAGCGAATTCCTTATAAATGTGTGAGTGTTTCTCTTATTGTAAGGAATGATTGTGTGTGTGGTGGGGGGTGGGGGTGGGGGTGGGGGGGTGGGGGTGGGGGGGTGGGGGTGGGGTGGGGGGGGTTTCATTTATAATTTAGAAAAACACTTTTCAACTCCTATAATTTTTTTTATTATACTTTTGGATATTTACAGTGATTAAAGGAGAGATAATGTAAAGAGAAAAAGTAAAATTTGCTTTTGGTCCATGGGGTTTGTGCATTTTAACCATTTTAGTCCAAGTAATCTTTTTGTCATATCATACTCTATGGTGTTATTTTTTAACGTTTTAATCTCTCACACTAAGGTGCAGTTTGTTTTTCTAAAGGTAAATTGTCTGTAGTCTGCGGATCACATCTGCAGACATCTGTGGATGAAAAGTTGAACCAAACCTCTGCAGTCTGCAATAGAAAAACTGTTTGTTTTTTTAACTTTTGCATACTGTTAATAATCGAGTAAATTACTGTTTTAGTCCCTGTGGTTTGATGACAATTACGATTTTAATCCAATATTTTATTTATTACAGTGACGATCCTCTACGACCGCCACCAACGTTGTAAAAATAGAGATCATCGCCGCCGTCTGCTTGGACACACTGTAGAAACCACACTTTTACTCACACCATCAATCACACCCTTTGACCCTTAGGCCAACGATTCTTCGATAGTGGGTAGAGATGACCGGAAATTATGAGGGGAAGAGGTGAGCGCTTGATGATTCCGACGATGGTGGTATACTTAGGTGGAGAGGTGTTAAAAAAAAGGGAAAAACAAAAGGTGTAGGGCAAAGGTGGTTGAATAAAGAAAATATTAAATATAATAAAATTTTATTTAATTATAAAATGGATTCTAAGATAAGATATGATATAAATTACGTATGTGTAAAAATTATGAGTAATAAAATAAACTTTTAAATTTAAAAAAAAATCAAACATTTTGTTTAAAAAAATTGTCATTATTATAAATATCCTTATTATAACTTTCATTTTTAATTATTTTTCATTTATAAAACTTTTACTTTTTAAAAACACTAACTTTAAAATATTTATTATTTTTAAATAAGTTTTATGTTTAAAAAAATTATTTTATAAAGACTTGTTTCTTTAGAAATAACATTAATTAAAGATATCTTTCTTAATTTATTAGAAAACCATTTTAATCTTAAAAAGACTTAAATAATATTATTTGTAATTAAGTTAATTATTTAATAGGAGAGAGAAGCGGGAAAATTTTTATGAGATTGAATGGTGGTGTTGCCGCGTGTCATTCATAATTACACTTTTATTATAGTAAAAGGATATGCATGACCACCGTAATCAATCGAACATAAGCTCTCTGTCCACCATAATTGAACCACCACACCATCGCGTTTCTACTTTAGGATAAATTATCTAAGTATTAGTCGTAGGAGGAGGGGGGGTGATCGGGGATCTAGTCGGAGAAGAGGGATGAAAAATGCGGAGTGGATAGTAGGTGGTGTAAGTTTGAGATGAGATTAGAAGGAAATGATAGATAAGGGTTAGATGCAAAAAGCTAAAATACCTCTAGACTTAACTAGTAAATCTAATAGACTTAGCGTCAGAGATTAAAACCGTTCTAAAAATAAAACAAAAGATCATAATATGAGAAAAGATTAAACTGAAATCACTAAAATGTCAAATCACAAGACCAAAACAAAATTCAAATAATGATTTATTATAATTATAAGAACTAGGTTTGGGCTCCGCGCGTTGCCGCGGCTATGTGAGTTTTAACGTAATCCTAAATCAAAATCAAAATGAAGGTTTGAAACCATAAAATCAGCAAAATAATAAAGTAAAACACACCAAAACCCCAAATTCATAACACACAAGAACATTCAGAACCCAAAACTAAATCAAAGCCCAACACCATAAACAAACAAACAAACAAACAAACAAACAAACCCAGTATATCCCGCTCAAGAGCAGGGTCTGGGAGGGGTAGGTGTAGGCAAGCCTTTCCTCCACCCAGATAGGTAGAGAGGCCGCTTCCAAAGAGACCCCCGACTCACTATCAAAAGCCATAACGCTAGCGAATTAGTATATAATCAAAGATACGATAAGTGATACAGTACACAACATACAACATACAGAAAAATATCATCAAAAGGAAAAAAATGAACAAGCATACATCATAGAAGCAGCAAGATTCCCCTAAAAAGGTCAGTCGCGGGGTACATACACAACAAGCCCCGCAACACGCAATCAAAAAGTCCCTTCCTAGATGCAGAACCCATTAAAAGTCCTTAATTTTAATTCTACGCCTCCACTCACTCCTATCCTCGATCATGTGCTCGGAGAGGTGCAAGTGTACCATATCTTTCCTAATTATCTCTTCCCAAGTCAACCTAGGTCTTCCTCTGCACTTCCTACCCTCTAGTATGATGTTCTTGACTGCTCTAACCGGTGCAGCCATTGGTCTTCTCTTGACATGCCCAAACCATCTTAATCTTCCCTCTCGTATTTTATCTGCAATAGAAGCCACTTGTAACTTCTGACGAAACACTTCGTTTCTTATCCGATCCATTTTTGTATTTCCACACATCCACCTCAGCATTCGCATTTCTGCAATCTCTATTTATTTCTCGTGCGATTTCTTTATGGCCCAGCAGTCTGTTCCATATAGCATAGCTGGGCGTACCGCCACTCTGTATAGTTTTCCCTTTAGTTTTGCTGGAAACCTCTTATCACATAGAATTCCTGATGTTGCTCTCCACTTGCACCATCCTGCTTGAATGCGGTGCGCTACATCGCTGTGTATCTCTCCGTCCTCCTGCAGGTACGAGCCCAGGTATTTGAACCTAGACGTTCGTGGGACCGGCATACCCTGGATACTGACTTGGGTGTCCTCTTCCGCCTCGTCACCAAAGTTGCAATGCATGTATTCCGTCTTAGAGCGACTTATCCTTAATCCTCTGTGCTCTAGTGCTGCTCTCCACTGCTCTAGCTTGTCATTAAGCATCGTTTTAGATTATGATATTAATACAATATCATCCGCAAAAAGCATGCACCACGGGGCTGGCTGTTGTATAGATTTGGTCATCTCATCCAACACTACTGTGAAGAGAAATGGGCTCAGTGCAGATCCTTGGTGTAGTCCCACTTCCACTGAGAAGGTGTCTGTGTCTCCTACCGGTGCTCGCACAGACGTTTTTGCCCCGTCATACATATCCTTAATTATTTTGATATACCTCTCTGGTACCCTTCTAACTCGTAGACTTTCCCAGATTAGTTGTCGCGGAACACTGTTATATGCCTTTTCTAGGTCGATGAATACCATATGAAGGTCCCTTTTCTTTTCTCTATATTTCTCCATTAATCGCCTTACGACGTGTATGGCTTCTGTTGTAGAGCGTCCTGGCATAAATCCAAATTGGTTTATCGCTATCTGAGTTTCCCGTCTAATTCTCGTGTCGATAACTCTTTCCCATAATTTCATCGTGTGACTCAATAGCTTTATTCCCCTGTAGTTTTCGCAACATTGAACATCTCCTTTTTTCTTATATACGGGGACTATGACACTGGTTCTCCACTGGTCTGGCATCTTCCCTGTCTTAAAGATAGTGTTGAATAAGTCTGTTAACCATTGGAGACCCTCATCACCCAGGCATTTCCACACTTCAATCGGTATGTTGTCTGGCCCCACTGCTTTAGCCCTTCCCATTTTCTTCATAGCTCTTGTAACTTCGTCAACTGCGATGCTTGTACAATAGCAGTTGTTTTGTTGCGTTGTTTGTGTTGTTCTATCTATCTCAGTCTGTTGATTTGGGTTCCTTATGTTGAAAAGGTTATCGAAGTAAGTTTTCCATCTCACCTTGATGTCTTTCTCCTTCACCAAAACCTTTCCATCCTCAGCCTTTATGAACTTCACCATTCTCAAGTCTTGTCTTCTGCTTTCTCTTGCCTTGGCTATCTTAAACATGTCATGCTCTCCTTTTTTCGTCTCTAATCGTTTATACATAATCTCGTATGCCGTGTTCTTTGCCTCTGACACCGATTTTTTCGCCTGTCGCTTCGCCTCTTTGTATTTTTCTTTTAGCTCTGCGTGTTTTTCCTCATTGTTACAGCGTATAAGCTCTCTAAAACTTTGTTGTTTGGTTCGTATCATTTCCTGTACATTTTCGTTCCACCACCAGGATTCCTTATGACCGACTGTCCTTTTTGTTGTAACTCCAAGCGTTTCTTTAGCTGCTTGGATAAGCCTAGTTGCCATATCCTCCCACTTTTGGTTTGCGTCTTCCTGTTGTCCAGTCTGGTTCAGTGGTATGACCTTATCTCTAAAAATGGTAATCTTTTCATCTTTGAGCTGGCCCCATCTGATCGTAGGTCTGACTCTCTTATTCGGTAGGGCAATTTGTCTCTTGAGGCGTATATCCGCCACCAACATATGGTGTTGTGTCACAACTGACTCTCCCGGTATTGCTTTACAGTCCTTCCACGAGCTATGATCTTCTCTCCTCGTCATATATAGTCTATCTGCGTGTGTCTTCCACCGCTGCTAAACGTGATTAGATGCGATTCTCTTTTCTTAAAAAACGAATTAATGATGCCTAGGTCATGCGCTAATGCAAAATCGAGAAGCTCCCTACCGCCGTCATTCCTAAGACCATACCCGTAGCCTCCATGCACCAGTTGGAAATGCTCATTATCCTTACCGATATGTCCATTAAAATCTCCTCCTATGTATATCTTCTCTTCTCTCGGTATGTCGCCCATAACGTGATCTAAACTCTCCCAGAACTTTTTTCTTTCCGTTTCCCCTAGTCCAACATGGGGTGCATATGCGCTAACTACTGCCACTACCTCATCCCCTATTACTATTCTTAACAACATAATTCTATCATCGCATCTTCTCACTTCCACAACATTATCATGAAGTTCCTTAGCAACTAGAAAACCTACACCGTTTTTTGTTCCATCAGACCCTGAATACCATAGTTTATAACTATTGCACTCTTTTGCTCTCCCACCCCGCCATCTAGTCTCCTGAAGGCACGCTATCTGGACCCTATGTTTCTTCAGCACATCAATTAACTCGAGTAACTTACTAGTTAGGGTTCCTACATTCCACGATGCCACCCTTAATCTACAAACCTTATTTCCTGTCTTCGCACCTCTCGTCACCGAACATGATCTCGAGGCAGCATAATAGCTCCTGCTATCTATTATACCCGACAGAGTCCACTAAAAGTACCAGAAAAACCCGGACAACACAGAAGAAAGAAACGCAGCACAAGTATAGCACAATCAAAAGGGAACAGTCCTACGAGGTCAACAATACGCTCGGAGCACACAAACACATCAAGACACAGAAAAAAATCAAATCACACGATGCTGGCACCCCTAACAAAGACCACAAGAAGTTAATCAAAAATAGCAACAATGATCACCACTTCACACAATGACACACTATCCTGAGTATAGATTCAAATAAGCCAATAAAAACCTATCTAGAGAACCGTTCTAAGATTTACCAGAAATGAAGACAACAAGCCACAAATGCTCAACACACAAACTCAACCAACAATATACAACTTACTCAGCAATTAATAGCAAAACACTAACAATTATATAACTAATCAGCAAGTTATAACAACTAATCAATTAGGCACAAAACACAGAACTAAATATACAAGCAAGCAAACAAGTGAATGCACACAGAACATAAGGAGAACAAGATAACAGAAACTTACACAGATGAAGCTACTGAGTACCAACTTATGCAACACAAAACCAGAATATATGCCTAGATACCAGAATAATCCACAACCGGTACTCCTAACCTGGCCAAAATTTGCCTAGAAACGGTACTAATCGTGGAACAGAAGTAAAAAGGAACAGAAAGTCTTACAGCGGGGGCTTCAATCAAAGTGAGTTTTGGACTATGTAACCTTCACTTAGGGTTTCACAGACCGAGAAGAAGAAAACGATGATATACCAACCGATGCGGACTATGTAACCTTCACTTAGGATTACACAAAACGTGATGAACTTTCCTCAGATGTCAGATCCGAAAGGGTTCCAGCATGAAACCCGAGCACCACTGATTTTTGACTTCGAACAACAATCAAGAAGCAGCGTCTTGACCTCGAGAGAACAAGAACGAGAACTGATGCGCAAGATTTTTGACTGGTCGACGCTAGTTACTGTTGGCTTAGGTCGGCGGTGGTAGGCGAACTTACCTGGGCGGTGGTCGCCGGTCGCCGGTGGTCGCCGTCGGTGGTCAGAGATCCGTTGGGAGAGAGCAGAGCAGGGGGAGAGAGAATGCTAATATGAAAACTGACGAAGATCAAAGCGCGACACAGTCCTATATAGGAAAACTGACGAAAATCAAAGAAAGTAGGAAAACTGACGAAAACTGACGAAAATCAAAGCCCCAAAAAAAGCAAACAAAAGGAAAACCCAAACCTTAACAGGGTATCGATAACGAAAGAAAGAAAGTAGGAACCCGGAGAAAGACAACGCCAACGAATACTATAAATGAACGTAATCGAAACACCCATCAAAGAGACGTGTCAAGAAACCAAAAACTCACAAGAAAAACCCCACCCCCAAATCTCAAACCCACAAAACAAACCTATAAAAACACATACAAAACTAAAAAAACAAAAAAACAAAACAAAATTCCCAGCCCAACACCATAAACAAAATAGACGAAAATCAAAGCGCGACACAGTCCTATATAGAAAAACTGACGAAAATCAAAGCCCCAAAAAAAGCAAACAAAAGGAAAACCCAAACCTTAACAGGGTATCGATAACGAAAGAAAGAAAGTAGGAACCCGGAGAAAGACAACGCCAACGAATACTATAAATGAACGTAATCGAAACACCCATCAAAGAGACGTGTCAAGAAACCAAAAAACTTACAAGAAAAACCCCTCCCCCAAACCTCAAACCCACAAAACAAACCTATAAAAACACATACCAAACTAAAAAAACAAAACAAAATTCCCACCGACCAAAGGGAATAAATAGAATAGAAATATGTACGGTGAATTCATTTTCCATAACAAATGTTTTCCATAAATTTTTTTTCTTTAATAAACATGAGCCCTGTGACAACCCTAATAAATGTTTTCCATAAACTTTTCTCTTTACCTATTACAATCAACGTGTTTAACTCAGGGTTTTAATAAAAAAGGCTTGAACTTTCTCTATAAAACCAACGAATTCACCCATCGGCCCCTTGTTTCGAATGCTTTATTAGTTAAAAGACAAAAAATTTAAGGGCATGCTAAAGGTACATGATAGGCATTTCCATGGGCATTTCCATGATTAGCTATTGAATTTTCAATATTATGTTTCGTTTTCCTTTTCATTTGTATGAAATTAGACTTTAATTAGTGTTTTCCCATTAAAAATTAAATAATAATATGATATGATGAGTGTCTTTTTAATAAGATCAGGTTATTATGTCTAATGTTAAGTTATTATGTTAAATATCATTTAATTATATCAAATATTAGTCCATCATTTTCTTATATGTATTTATATTGTGTTTTATGTTTTAGTTTATCTTTTTACAAAAACAAAATAGTATTTAGAAAAACACAATAACTAATAAAAAGACATAATCAACTGCACAAAAGACACAAGTACGAGTTAGAGATACTGTACTCGTTCAAAAAATAAAAAAATATTTATTTTCATAGAGTAACTTTTTATAAAAAAATCTATTATCTACAATAAAAGAAGAGTTTCAGAGGACACATGTCAACATACTAAACTTTTTAATTTTTATCTTTCCGCCTCTCTACTCTAATAAATAATAATAGTATATTTAGTAATTATATTATTAAAACATTTCCAATTAAACAAATATATATTGTAAAAACTAAAAATTAAATATTTGTATTAAAAACACACTTTAAAAATGTATAAGATACAAAATTTTTCTTAAACAAAAATCTTTTTTAAAATACGAACTATTTTAATACCGTTTTTTTCCAAGTTTATAAGGATGATTCTTTTTCTAATGAAATAGAAAAAACCAAAATGTTTTAAAAAACAATTAAAAAAGCATAATCTTATAAAATGAAAGCTTAAAATAATTATTCTATTTAATATTTTATTTATTCAATTTGTATCCACACGATGTATCATATTAGTGTCACATATACAAGTTGTAAAGCGTTTTAAATAAGGGGTGAAACTTAAAAAAAGCCAACAAAAACGATCACATCTAAAATACTCATCTAGCATTTTTTTCTCTTTAACCTAATCTCAACTATTAGTTAATAAAATTAATAGAATAGACTAATATCTACGCTTTTTAGATTGAAAATTATTTTTATTTGAATCTTTTTCTATATATAATATATTTGTTAGAAATAAAACTATAAAAAAAATTGTGCATACGTTTTCTAAATTTCTTAACCATTTAGCTACACATTTTGTTGGTTATATGTACATTTTAATACTTTAACGAAATTTGTTTATAGCTTTTTTCTAAATTTTAATAGAAACTAATAACATTACATTTCAAACATTTTATTTTTTATTTTTGAACCTCGTAAAATTAAAAGTGAATTATTTTGCTTTATATGATCGCACAATATACACCTTTCTACGTAAATACTGGCTTAACCTTCACCATATAAACTCTATATAAAGACCTCCATACATGCTCATGATATAACCATCTTCTCTCTCTTTCAAACACTTTCTTTTTCCTCTCTCTCTCTCTATCTCTTTGGCTCTAGGTGAATATGAAGCCCTCAACGAAGATGTTTGCGACATTTTTTCTTGTTGTCATGTGTTTCATGGCCAATGGTAATCCACCTCCACTACCTTAAACCAAAATATATTTATTATTATAACAAAAATCATCAATTGTTGATTTTGTATGCGAACATCATTTGTGTTACCATAATGTGTATTGTGTATGTAGAAATGGGTGGTCCGATGGTGGTAGAAGGGAGGATGTGCCAGACACTAAGCCACAAATTCAAGGGGTCGTGCATCAGCAGCACCAACTGTGGTCATGTGTGCGAATCTGAGGGCTTTGCAGGTGGAAAGTGTAAAGGATTTCGACGCCGGTGTTACTGCCTTAAACCATGTTATGATGAGCCGACCGTTCCACACCGAGAAATTTATCCTTGAGCAATCAACGACATATGTGTCGTTCGAAAGTCGTGTTTACGTTGTTTTCAGTTTATCGTGTGCAAAAAGAAAATATTTTATATAAGAAAGTTGTTGAAAAGTATTCAAATATAAAAAATAATTGAAATTCAATGGTTATTTATGTTCATATATAAAAGTTTGTATAAAATACATGAAAGTCAAAATATTTATAACAAAACTAAGAAAAGGGTTAAAAGTTTGAAAGAAAACCAAAGGGTTGTGTTCAACGTATCTTTACATATTAGCTCGGATTTAGAAAGTGGAGCATTTTTTATACAAAGATTAAAATATAGTGCAACCCCAAAACAAGGTTTATGAAGTGAAAATTGTTTAAACATTCGTTTAAATATTGTTTAACCCTTAAATGATGTATAAAGGTGGAGGTTTGTTAAGCATAGGTTTAGACCGCAACAGTATTCTAACGGGAATTTGAACGATGAATCATTTCTACAATGAAAGTTTTAAGATTTTTATTTATAAAGAATGTTTAAATCAATAGAGGACGCAAGTAATAGAATAAAGAGATGTATTACCTGACTATAATATAAAAAGTACACATGTTGTTTAGTCAAAATTGTTAAAATGTCAAGTATAACTATTATAAAAATCAATTTTAGTATGTAATTATTATTGTTATTATTCAGATTACAAATATAATTATTTGAAAAAAAAACCGCAAGATGCGGCATGTTTGTGAACTTCGTTATGTGTTGAGACGGTGACATTAACATGGTTAAGTATATAAAAAAACGTATGAATTGATTGTGTTTTACAACTACGAATACACAATAATGTTATTTTACCAATTTGTTTTCTAATTTTCATAGTGTTTAGAAAAACACAAATACGAACTGAAAAACATGATAACACATATTTATCATTATGTTTTATGTGTTATATCATTTTGTATTATCTTATCGTTGTTTTTAGATAAAATCTAACATTTTTTTTTTGAAAGGAAAACTTCATTAACGAAACTCGCTAGTCCTTAAAGCAAGGACTAAGCGAAAAACACGAAACATCAATCCAAAGGGAAATTACACCAATTTTTCCAATCCTTAAATTTTCAACGAGATCTATTACGGATCCAAAAATAAGCCGTCGCCTTGATGTTCTCCACTAGCTGGACGGGATACCTCTTCTTATCCTTAAATACTCGTTCGTTCCTTTCGTTCCATATCATCCAAATGGTCGTATACAAGATACCACGGAGGATGTGCTTTGAATCGTTAGACACTTCCTGAGATTCCGGTATTTGCAGCAAGTCCGGGATGTCAAACAAAAAGGAATGACTTATCTTGCACCAATTTTCAACTCGATACAACACCTCATTCGAGTAGCGACACCCGGTAAAAAGATGCGAAGTAGTTTCCATATCCTCCTGACAGAATCTGCAATCGGTTTGTTGTATAGGAATTCCCCGTTTGATGAGTTCAGCCGTAGTAGGAATACGGTTCCGAGCAATCCTCCAAGCTAGAATTTTGCACTTCAACGGTACCCATCCTCTCCATTTAATCCCAAGAGTGTCGTCTCCCGCGTTAGAGCTTGCTAGAAGTCTTTTGGCCGAAGACACTGTGAATTGCCCGTCTTTTTCTTCGGTCCATCTCCAACAATCGTTACCTCCTTGCCAATCAAAATTGTAGATGTGTTGAAGAAAATCAAATAATTCATTTATCTGCTCTTGGGTTTGCGGCTCTGATCTCCATTCCCACTTTAGTTGTTTGTTTCCATTTACACATACAATCCGATCACATACTTTGCACCATTTGTTCTTCTCGAGCCGAAAAAGATTAGGGAACAAGACGCGAAGAGGGACATCAAGGAGCCACGTATCGGCCCAAAAATTAATATTCTTACCGTCACCAAGCCTTCCAACAAAAAAGGAGTTCAGCGGCCTACCGTTAGGGAGATGATTGTTGCCGATTTTAACTATGGATTTCCAGCAACCATTCGATGAAGCATTACATGGCAATAAAGACCAAGGTCTACTTGAGCCATGACACCCCAATATAATCTTCTTCCAAAGGCTACTACCCTCCTTTTTGAACCTCCACGTCCATTTTAACAACAAAGCTTTATTCACCTCTTCAATCTTGGAGATACCTAAACCTCCTTTGCTCTTAGGAGTCGTAACAACATCCCAAGCAACCCACGAGATTTTACTCTCAGTACCGGGACCGGCCCAAAGAAATCATCTCATAATCTGCTCAATAGTATGTATCACGACTTTAGGCGCTTTATATAATGAAAGATAGTAAACCGGGAGGCTTTCAAGGGCCGATTTCAATAATATCAACGGCCCTCCAATAGACAAATGTCGAACCTTCCAAGAGGCAAGTCGGTTCCGAATAGTATCGATCACCGGGTCCCAACTTTTGACACGAGTCATCTTTGCACCAACTTGGATACCTAGGTAGGTAAAAGGAAAATTTCCACGTTTGCATCCTAGGTAGTCCAACATGTTATCCAACTCACCATCCACCGTGCAAACTTCGTAGATATTAGATTTATGGAGATTGATTCGGAGGCCCGAACACAAATAAAAATACGGAGAATTCTAGCAATGTTTTTAATATTATCATACGACCAATCCCCCATAATCAAAGCATCATCCGCGTACAAAAGATGACTCACATCCATGTCGTTATTAGACAAGCTAATACCTTTAAAAACCCCAACATCCCTAGCTTTATCAAGAATCCAAGACAGAGCTTCCATCACGATTAAGAAAAGAAAAGGAGACAGTGGATCACCTTGACGAAGACCCTTTTCACATTGAAAATCGAAAGTAGGTGACCCGTTAACCAAAACCGCCGCTCTAGAAGATGCGCAAATACCTTTGATCCAATCACACCATTTCAAGGGAAATCCCATTTGAGACAAAATAGAGATCAAAAAGTTCTAATTGACATTGTCATAGGCCTTTTCGAAGTCTATCTTTAATAAAAACGCTTTTTTGTTTCTCTTCTTTAAGTGAGTCACAACTTCATTAACCATGAGAGGACCATCAAGAATAAAACGATCCGATAAGAAAGCCGATTGAGCTTCAGAGATAATATTTCCCATCACCCTTTTAATACGATTAGCAAGAATTTTATAAATAACTTTGCTAATCATACCGACAAGGGTGATAGGTCTATAGTCTTTTAGGCCCATTGGGGACTTTACCTTTGGTATAAGGGTTATAAAAGAAGACCTGCAACCTTGATTAATAACGCCGGATGCATGAAATTCCATCAAGATATTAAAAAAATCATCCTCGAATAAGTTCCAAAAGCGCTTAACAAAACGGAAGTTAAAGCCATCGAGACCCGGAGCCTTGTTCGATCCACAATCAAACACCGCAGCTTTAATCTCTTGTCTAGAAAACGCCTCAACCAAAGAGACCCGATCCGTGTCATTAATCTGCTTAATACCCGAACATAGAAGATTCGGCCGGTACGGGTATTGCTCTTTAAAATGAGATCGATAGAATCGCAATACTTCTCGTTTCACAATAGCCGGTTTAGTTACCCATTCGCCTTCTATCAACATACCCGGAATAGAGTTTTGAGCTTTTCTACCGTTCACAATATTATGAAAGAATCTGGAGTTTTCATCCCCCAGGGAGGCCCACTTGATTCGAGACTTTTGTCTAAGATCTCGAGCCTTATGGAACTCAATACTTTCTAAAGCCACTTTGCATTCGGTCCAAATCCAAACATCGGAATCCTCCACGTCTTTGGTCTCCATGATCCGATCCATCTCCTCTTTTTCTTCACACAGACGAGTCTTTTCCAACTTTTCAAGTATACTAACCTCTTGGAACCAATCTCTCAGCCTGTTTCTAAGGGAACCAAGCTTTTTAAGAAGATTAATATCGGCCGGACCTTGAGCCACCCAAGAATCAAAAACTGAATTAATAACTTCAATACACCCCGGGCGGTCGACCCACGAGTCAAACATTCGGAATGGCTTGGGCCCGAAATTGGTATCCACAACCGAGAAAATCAAAGGAGAATGGTCCGACAATTCCTATTCAAAACACGAACATAAGCATTTGGCCACTTGTTGAAAACATTTTAACAAACGAGAAACCTATCGATATGAATCCATGTATAAACGCCTTTTCTACAAGACATGTAAGTGTATCTAAACCCTTTCTGATTGAACTCGCACAACCCCGCCTTGTCGATAAAATCGTTAAAGTTTCTAGTGCACACCTTGTCGAATTTGGAATTCTTTCTTTCTTCTCGATCTCGCACCGCATTAAAGTCTCCAAGTAAGATCCACCACCCATCGCTTGTACCAATAAGATTATCAATTTTTGACCATAACAACCTTTACTCATCTTTCTTTTGAGGAGCGTAAACATTTAACAAGTTAATTCTAACCGACCCCACCATGAGGAAACCCGTAACATGAAGGAAGTTGCTATCTTTAGTCATCTTGTCTTTCATAAAAACTTTCGGGTCCCAAATGCTAACCAAACCTCCCGAATTACCATTAGCTTCCACAAATTCAAAATCGAAGCCCGATCCTCCCCAATAAGCTGAAACTAAACCGGGGAGGATATTGCTACTCATCGTTTCTTGCATACTAATAGAAGAGACACCATTATCGACCTTTATTTTTTAATCCATCCCGCTTTACCGTTACCACCAACCCCTCTAATGTTAATCGAAATACAATTCATTTCTTCACCCCTTGTAAGCCTTAGGTAACGATGTAATCCTGTATCAATGCATGAGAGTTGTACAAGTCCACACCTAGAATTTCTCCCATAACAATGGTGGCATCTACTTCTAGATCTTTAACACCCGATCAAACATCATTGAAAGAGTTAGAAACCCTTTCTGGAGAATTAACAGGCCCAATCTCGACGTCAGTGGGCTGAACATTCAGGTCCAAGTCGTCAGTCTGTGCTGAACCAACCAAATCAGACTTCTTGTTTAGGCCCAATAGAGGGTCAAGGCCGAAGACATCTTCATCATCTTGATATCTATATTTATTTCCCACTTTGGATTTCTCTAGACTACTTGAATAAGCAGGATTAATCTTGCCTACCGAGCCCAAACCACCTTTCTTTTTTTTTATTAATATTCGGCCCATTAAAATCCTCAGCCCCATCTAAATTACAATGAGCCTCAAAATCAAAATCCTTACCTGGAATGAAGTCCTGATTATCCGTAATATTCTCCAAAATAATAGGAGTTTCAACTTCACAATGATTGACCTCATAATTAGCAATAACTTCACTATCAATGCCATCATTAATGACAGAAAGAGATTCCAAACCTGGGTCATCACCAACCGGACGATCCGCTGCATCATTTACCGGCGTGACGTTGACCTGCTCTTCCACGTTGTCTCCTTCACGATCATCGGACGCTGTATCCGATGATGTAGGAACTTTGTAAAATTCCGGAACCCAAACACTTGTTTCCTCCGTTACCCAGACATTAAACTTTTTATCCTTCCAATTAACCGTTATTTCCTCCTCGATCCTTTTACCATCACCGGCGATGATACCCATATAGTCATGTGAAAGATCCCCGTCTTCGTCATTCCTACTCGGTGTATGAACAACCTTACCAACAGAATTCCCTACAGCGTTGATAACCTGAGACGATAAAAGATGCAAGGGAACACCCACTATCTTAACCCAAGCCAAACGTTCAAAGGCGAATATTTGTCCTTCCCAGAGATGTATCGAGGAGAACCGACCCAACACTTCCTTGGCTGCATCACGAACCTTAGTCGCTGTCTTGCTGTCTTCAAACGTTACCAACACCGATAAGCCACCAATGTATTGAATCTTACCTTTACCAGGGCACAAATCATTAAGGATTATATAGATGTTTTTAAGAGCATCTAAATCAATCATACGGACAACCAACGCCCTCCCATGAACACCAGTAAGCGCATCCGCTTTGTCATCAACCCTCACAGTTTTGCCGTTCTTCATAATCCCTTGTCTACCCAGGAGTGTATCTGTGAAGGACCGGTTGCCATTATAGAACGATGAAGGTGGTTTATCTACATTACGTCCCACCTCTTCCCCGATAATCTTCTTCTTAGTGTTCACCGAATCAGGACGAATCTCTCCTTCCTCAAGCGTGTATAGTGCAATATTTGCCTTCAGCCAACAATCACCAATACACGTGTTGCGAATCTTCCTGATTATCTCCTTGGAATCTTTAACATCTAGAAAAGAAACAAACCCGAAACGATTACCATACTTATCCCTTTTGCGAGCAATGTAGATATCGTAGATATCCCCATAGTCACGAATGGATTACCATACTTATCCCTTTTGCGAGCAATGGATTCCGATAAAATCTAACATACTTTTAGATTTTCTGACAAAAGTTCCTAAACAACTTTTTGCACATAAAAACCACATACTATCGGCTTTTTCTCACAAAAGTCTCGCAATATTCTTTGCACATAAAACCTAACATATTTTTAGCTTTTTTCATATAAAAATCTTTCAACAATTATTTACATATAAAGTCATTTCACTTGTTAATTCAAGTAAAATTGTGAAAAAAATTAAAACTTTTGCACCAATTGTTTTGCTTGCGTTCATTTTCCCTATGCGACTCGTTTAACTTATGAAAGCTCAAACTTTAGTCGTTTTAAGCTTTAACTTTAGCTCGAAATAGTTTTAAAAATAGAGTTCTCAATGTGCCGATCTCAAGCTCCTGTAAGTTGAATGATCCAAATTGAAGCTCCCATAATGAACTATGCAAGGAAAAAGGGCACGCAAACAAAAAAAGTATTGGAAAAGTTGTTTTAGTTCTTTTCAATTTTTTTCTAAATTTAGGGACTTTAATGTGTAAAATATTGTTGAAGTGTTTTTTTATGAGAAAACTTGTTAAGGGATTTTTGTAAGATAAAACATAAAGTATTTTTTCATGTGTAAAAAATTATAGAGAGACTTTTGTGAGAAAATATTAAAAGATATTGCTTTGTTATATGGTATTGTTATTGTTTTTAATTTATTAGATTAAGTAGTTATTATTTTATCATTGTATTTTACATACTAGAAATATGCAACAATATTATTTCACTATTATGATTTTTTAGAAATTCATCATTCTAGAAAAACACAACGGTGTTCAAAAAACACACTAATAAATGAAAAGACAATAAACTACACTAAAGAAACAACAACAAGAAGAGATAATATGAACTGAATAACATGATTATTTTTTTATATTTTATATAACAATACTATACTCGTTTAAAAGATAAAACACTCACTTTTATTGTGTAATTTTATAAAAAATAATTATGTATATAAATGTTATGAATATTTAATAAAGTGAATGAATTTAAAAAAGTTAACAAAAATAGTTATGCATAAAGTATCGATATAACAAAATATTTTCTTACAATTTAATCTTAATTATTAATTAAGAATATTAATGGGTAAGAAATTTCTATGTAAAATCCTTTCATTTTAACGCTTACATGACTTTTAATACTTTTTAAAAAGTTACACAATAAAATCAAGTACGTACTATTTTCTTTTTTGTTACACCCTCAAATTCCATTTGTGGGGTTCTAAAGCAAGGTGTACAACAAACTAGGATCGGAGTCATCGATTATCACACCCTAAAAAATCACGTGTGGAGTTTTACAACGATGCATGTAAACAAAGTAGTTTCCAAGTCATTAGTTACTCTAACGACCTCTATATGAATTTTCAAAATAAACCTTAAAGTTTAAAAGTTTTAAATTATATAGAAGCGTAAGTTTAAATAAATCAAAACCATAACGTATGAATGTAAATGCGCAAAACATGCGCCTAAAACCACAGTTTAAATTTAATGCATGATTGAAGTTATAAAACTGTTTGCATGATGCCGTGTTGTGCTCTTAAATATACCTACAATCTAGCGATCTACGAAATACATACTAAAATATTAACACAGGGTTGGTGAGTTCTAGAGTTTGAAAGTAGACAAAGCAATTGAGTTATTACAACATAAGTTATGTGTAAGGTATTAGATAACTAATCCGTACATGCATACGCAAGAAAATAGTGTTTTTTGCAATCAAAGTTGACTATGTTTGTTTATTTGCATTCCACCACGACTTACCAAATTATGATAACGTGTTAGTCGTTTAGGAGAATGTTGCATTTGCTTGACCTCTAGTTGTACGAGTTTGGCTTATCAGACCCAGTAGTACCCAATATTTCCCGCTAGTGTTCCTTAATTACGATTCGAAAGAGTAAGGACTTTTACTTGTAACTACACTATGTACATGGCATACACAACTTATAAAATAAAACATCTGTAAGCGTGTTTTCTCCCTCAAAGGAGTATTTAAAAGAGGTGCAGTGAACTCATCTTAAGCGTATGCAAGAGGTAATGCAATCAAATGCAAGGATGAAAAGACAACTCGTCACGGGTTACCCAGAATACAAATTACATAATTACATGTAAAACGCGATGTTTTAACAAACCCTAAGCGTTTAATTAATCTCATTGATGTATATGGTTTAGAAAGAATTGACCCTGTTGACCCATTTGACCCGTTGGTGACTTGTTAGGTGAAAACATTTTTGTTTATGCAAAACCAAAAAAGTATTCATGCGTTTAACTCAAATAATCCACGTATTGCGCAGAGTGAATCCTAAACTCTAACATGATTATTATACTAGCATAACTTTTTATACAACACATACAAATACATACAAATAGTCAACATGTACATTTAATAAGAAATTACCCAATCACTTCAGATATCTCAAGTGATAACTAATTATGTTACTATCATGCAACCTACTCACACATAGAGTTTTAATCACTCACTACATACCGTGTGAAGTAACTTGCTATTTCACATCCTAAATACTACCAATTCTACTAAGTAGGGACCTCAGATTCGCATGTGTGTATGGTGTTCACCATTATATTCCAAACATCCAATCATGACTTATACTAACAAAATAATCCAATCATATCATTTTAATCATTATCATTATAACATGTAACCCTCATTTCTATCATTAATCCAATATAATACATCATCACATGTGAATGCAGAAATGGGTGGTCCAATGGTAGTGGAAGGGAGGATGTAGAAATGGGTGGTCCGATGGTGGTGGGAGGATGTGCCGGTCGGTGAGCCATAAATTCAAGGGGTCATGCTTAAGTGACATCAACTGTGGTCATGTGTGTGAATCCAAGGGTTTTACGAGTGGAAAGTGTCGTGGTTTTAGACATCGTCATTATAGAATTAGAGCATGTGATGAAATCAGTCCACCCCCATTTCATCCTTGAGCAATCAGCTACATGCGGAGAGTCGTGTTTATGGCGTTTTTATTTTATTGTATGCGAACAAATAATATATATTATATAAGAAAATTGTTGAAATGTATTCAAATATAAATAATAATTGAAATTCAATGCGTGTTTATCTTCACATATAAAAGTTGTAATAAACACATGAGAGGCCAAATATTTATAACAAAACTAAAAAAAGACAAAAGTTCGAAAGAAAATGAAAGGGTTTGTGCTCAACATACCTTCACATATTAACATATTAACTGGGGATTTAGAAAGTGGAGCAATTTTTATACTAGAGTTTAAATGTAGTGCAACCCCGAAACAAGGTTTAAAAAAGTGAAACTTGATTAAACATTAGTTTAATAATGGTATAACCCTTAAATGGTGTATAAAGGTGGAAGTTTGTTAAGCATGGGTTTAGATGGCAACATTATTCTAACACGAATTTAAGCGATCACTCATTCTACAATGAACGTTTAAGGATTTTATTATTAAAGAACGTTCGAATCACTAGAGGACACAAGTAGGGGTGTGCAACAAGTTTAAACTGGTTGGAACTGGGAACCGAATAGCCTAAATCTGAAAACTGAAATTGAACCTTATGATAACCTAATCGGTTAGTTCTTAATCGAGTAAACCGATTACGTTTTTGTTGAAGAATCGGTAAGGAACAGGTTTTGTTGAAGAACCTAAAATAACGACATAATCTGAAGGATCAATTAAAAGAGCAAATCAAGATTCAAAGCAAACAACAATTTAGATACACAAACCACAAAATTTCCCTGCAACTGAGTTCTCATGGTTGGTTCATCAATGAACGCTTTCTTTAAGAGTGTTTTCTGTTGGGTTTTTTTGCTCGAATTTGTGAAGGTTTGGAAGTTAATATTATATTAAAGTTAATATTAACCATGGGTTATCGATTTTTTAGGTAAATACCCGAGTTCGGCGGTTCGGTCCAACTAATAGGAACTGGAAACCAAACCAGTATTAATACAACCAGTTTTAGACAGTTCGGTCCAACTAGTTCTACCGGTTCCGATAGTTAAGAACCAAATTTTACCCACTCCTAGTAAGAAGAAACTGATAGATTAGTCTGACTAATATATAAGAAATACGAATGTTTAGATAGTCAAAATAGTTCAAATGTGATAAGTATAAAATATTATAAAAAAAATTGTATAAATATCGGTTATTATTCAGTTAACAAGTATAATTCTTAGAAAAAAAAACTCGTAAGATGCGGCGTTTTTGTGATCATTAGTGTGTTGCGACAGTGATATTAACATGATTAATTACATAAATGAAACACATGAAGTTATGACGACTCGGTTTTGGAGATGGAAACGATGATAGAAACAAGTATGTAACAGTATTGACGTTCCCTTCGATGGCTATCAATTTCATTATTAGCGGTACCAGTATGTTAACGTAACTCAAAATAACCTACAATACCCAAAAAATAACGTATATTTTGAATACAACTTCATTTATAAGAAAATTTATACCGGGACGGCAAAAAAATATTAAGAGAAAACTTCAAAGAAATGAAACCAACTTTCATAACTGTTTTAAATAGGTCACTAATATTTTATTCTAATTTAGTTATTGAACTTGTGTAATGTGTCAATCCAATATATTTTATTTGCTTAATAGGTCAAGTGCATATGTCGTTTTTTGTTTTATTTTTCTTTTTAAATTTTGTTTACTTGGATTAACAATTATTAATCTAAAAAAATTGAGCTTAGCTGTTTTAAAAATACTAAGTTTTTTTATGCATTGAGCTTAGCTGTTTTAAAAATACTAAGTTTTTTTATGCACTCAAATTTCTTTTTTGAAACCTAGTGCTGTTCGAAGTTTTTTTGGGATGAGCCATGACTTGTATTGAACTCGATATAATTTGGAAAAATGTGATTTTTTTTTTCAATTTTAAGAAACCTACTGTAGGCCGATATTACTTTGGATGAAGCGTGAAATGGATGATTTGGATATTGGAAAAATGTTAGTTGGATTTTTTTTAAAGCCTACTAGATTTTTTTTGAAGCCTCTACTGTTCGATTTTTTTTTGTTTTTGAATTACTATGCTTCAAATTTTATTAAAAATTATTAATTGTTAATCAAAGTCAATCGAAGTTAAAAAAGACAAAATAACATAAAATGCTACATGATCATTTAATAGGTAAATTATATAGAATTAGCATATTACACACAAGTTAAATGACTAAACTAGGATAAAAAAAAATTTAAGTGACTTAATTGAAACAACTGTAAAAATTGATTAGATTTATTTGTAGTTTCTCAAAGTTAAACACAACCTCTAATTACCTTTTTAGTAGCGAATGAAAGTTATTCAAGAAAAATCAATTTAGTAAAATAGTTAAATGCGGTTTTCTAATTTAGGTCGATAAAATAACTATTTTTCTTTAAAATATTTATATCATCAATTTACATTCAAAAGTTTTATAATATGTTTTAATTTTAATTTAAAAGTTTTATTATTTGTTTAAACTTGAATCTAAAATAATAAAATTCTGAGCTAAAATTGAAAACAAATAATAAAACTTTTAGACTGAAATTAAAATAATTGATAAAAATTTTCGATTAAAATTGATATTTTTAAACTTTTGGAGAAAAAACTACTTGTGTAAAAAGTCAGGAGGAAACCCACCGATCATCTTAAATGTAGCAAAGATGATAAAATTGAAAATTTTAAAACTTGAGGGTGAATTTTATCTATGAAAAAAGCCACCGATCATCTAAAATGTAGTAATAGTAATATGTTCTCTCTCTTTTCTATTTTAATAGGGAGATAGGTGGGTTGGAATGAGGGAATTTGAGCCACGTATGATGTTAGAATTTTTATTATCGGTCTAGAATGAGGGAATTAATATTGAAATGTGTAATTATGTTTGAAATGTGTAATTCGTGCATTACACAAATTAAATAAAATAAAAAATTAATATAATAAAATTTATTAAGTATAAAATGATATCTTAAGATATGACTGAAATTACATTTGAGAAATGACCATAACTAATAAAACAATGATACTAATTTTTTAAAATTTTGTTTTTAAAGTTTTTCTAGAAAAAAAGTAAAAATTTTATTTTATAACAAATCGTATAAAAATGTTATTTTTAATGATTTCTTATTATAACTCCCATATTTAATTATTATTTTTTTAAATATTTGACTTTTTAAAAATACTAGTTTTAATATATTTCAAATTTTTAAAAAGTTTTATGCTTTAGAAAAATTCTTTATTTTATAAAAAAATATTTATTTAGAAATAACATTAATAAATAGATCTATTTCTTAACTTATTAAATCTAAAATGGTGTTAAATAATATTATTAGTAATCAAGGTAATTATTTAATAGGAGAGATAGGCGGAATATTTTTGGGGGCCACCGCATATAAAGATAGGTTGTTTGAGCCACGTATGATGTTAGAATTTTTATTATCGGTCTAGAATGAGGGAATTAATAGTTGAAATGTGTAATTCTGTTTGAAATGTGTAATTCGTGCATTACACAAATTAAATAAAATAAAAAATTAATATAATAAATTTATTAAGTATAAAATGATATCTTAAGATATGACTGAATTACATTTGAGAAATGACCATAACTAATAAACAATGATACTAATTTTTTAAAATTTTGTTTTTAAAGTTTTTCTAGAAAAAAAGTAAAAATTTTATTTTATAACAAATCGTATAAAAATGTTATTTTTAATGATTTCTTATTATAACTCCCATATTTAATTATTATTTTTTTAAATATTTGACTTTTTAAAAATACTAGTTTTAATATATTTCAAATTTTTAAAAAGTTTTATGCTTTAGAAAAATTCTTTATTTTATAAAAAAATATTTATTTAGAAATAACATTAATAAATAGATCTATTTCTTAACTTATTAAATCTAAAATGGTGTTAAATAATATTATTAGTAATCAAGGTAATTATTTAATAGGAGAGATAGGCGGAATATTTTTGGTGAAGATGGTTGTGGTGTTGTCACGTGTCTTCCCAATATACTTTTTATTAAACTAGGAAAATTTTAATCGGACTTACTTATTCGTTTTCCAGCTGCGATTGCACTTTTAACCCCTCAGGAGAAAACCCATCACTGAAAAAATCCATTGATTCAACTTTTAATATTTTGTTTAGAGTAAGACTCGAACCCGTGACCTCTCCAATATTTACATGCTATAAGCACATCATCTTGAATCCTCATCGGTTAAGAGTGACACCATTTCACAAACACAATAGTACAAATTCATTTATATATATATTTTTTAAAAATAGTACAAATTCATATTATATATATACATATATATATATATACACATATATATAGATATATATATTAAAATGTGTTTAATCTGATGACTTAAAACTATTTGTGTATTTTTTATACCAAAATTTTGAAGTTTTAATATAAATTGTACAGTCTAAACATAAATGGTTCGGAAAGATATAAATTATTTGTAAATTTAGAATTTTAGAGTATTAATGTGTAAATACTTTTTTCGGGTTAAACAAATCGTGTCATACTCGTATTAGAGCATTCACATCCTATTCCTTATCTTTATCTATATAATTTACACTAAAAATCACTACTTCTTCTCTCTTCTTTCAATTAAATAATATATTTTTATACATTTTCATTACCTTTTCTCTCTCCTTTACTCACAACCACTTTCAAAAATATTAAAAAATTTATAAGGGTTGAACAATGAATCCTTAAATTTACAGATGAACAGTAACATTTTATCTCTCCTCCACTCACAACCACTCAAAACTTTCCTATATAATTTAACACTCACACTCACATAATTGTAATGCATGGATTATGAATGCTCTTAGCCAACAAATACACATGGTGTGTTATGTGTTTAGTCCATGTGGGTGATATAGTCTTTTAGGTTCTTGTGCTGCCATGCTTGACCTGTTAACCAATAGACATTATACGTTAGACAACCCCGGTTAATCTTTTACTTTAAAATATTTCTTTAGTCTTTGCAATTAACAGTTTGAAGTTATTATCTTCAGTTAACAAAAGGGATCGTTAAAAGAAAATAAGTTTAAAGCTGAGAGTATCTGTAAACATTTTCTACATTGTGATTATTCTTCGTCAATAAATAAAAGTTGGGATTATTAAAATCCAATAACCTTTGTTTTAAAAAAAACAGACCAATTTACCCAGGCCTTCCACCCCTCTATGTTTTATTAATAAAGCAAATTAGCTTTTGATAATACAAACTATTATATATTGATCAATAATAATATATATATAGGCCTCAATTGTCTACTTTTTGCTGAAACCTTGTTGTCATAGCCACCTACCACTCGTCGGCCCCCGGTCTACGTTTACACCCAATGTTTTTAAAACCGGACCGGACAGTGAATCAGACGTCTTACCGGTTCGCTGGTCGGACTGTATATAAAAACCAGATAAATAATAATTATTTTTTATAAATATATTTAAAAATTACAAAAAATAAAAAAATTATATAAAAAACCGGTTCAACCGGTCTGGCTCCCAGTTGACCGCCGGTTTGACCGGTCCGGTTCCCGATTCGACCGCCGGTTCGACTGGTTCAACCGGTCTGACCACTGGTTCAACGTTAAACCGGTTTTAAACATCGAACCAGACCGGACTGAAGTCCAGTTCCCGGTCCAACCGGTCGGACCGGCCGGTCCGGTTTTCAAAACCGTGGTTACACCCCTATCAAACCTTATTTCATACAATTATAAATCCTCAATTTAGCTATTTCTTTTTATACGATTGACTTATTTTTATAATATGTTTTAAATTTAATTTGGTTTTATCTTTTTATTATGTTAGCTGACTCGCACTAGTAAAAATATTAATTTCTTTATAATATACAACCAAACCTCAAAAACTTTCTACCCTATAAAAAAATTTCAGGGTGTCACTTGTCGAACAACACCTTTAATAATTTTTATAATAAATTATATATATATATGTATTTATATATATATATATATATATATATATATATATAGGTGAAGGTTCAACTAAGAAATATTAGTTGCCTAAGTTGCCTAAGAAGGAATAAAGGGATTACATGTGGCACTCTTCAAATTAGGGTTAAAGGGGCATTATGGTCCTAAAACACTCATTAGTCCCTGAAGCTTTATCCCTGAAGCTTTATCAAAATGCAGCACAAACTTCTCCATCTCTTTCACCTGAAGCTTTTGTTCCATCTTCTGTCTCTAACTTCAACTTCTTCGCCTTCTCAGATGTAGGGTCCCAAGTGTTGTCCGACCGCCACCTGCGACTCGACAGTAACCACTCCCGACCACCAATCAAAGTTTCGACCACCGTCGCTGTTCGAGTTCAACAACCTAAACCCCCAAAATCGCACATTTACAGCAGCTATAGAATCATCATCATCTTCGACCGAATCCTCAAATCAACCAATCGTTGATTTCGGTTCGTTGTATTTAGTGTGAGAGCTGGGAGATCGTTTGA
The DNA here is from genome assembly GCA_024085815.1 of Flaveria linearis. NCBI lineage: Eukaryota > Viridiplantae > Streptophyta > Magnoliopsida > Asterales > Asteraceae > Flaveria > Flaveria linearis. The sequence continues at coordinate 53,190,867 of CM044015.1, read as the reverse complement.
GAGATTGAGATGATGATGAAGAAAGAAAGCTATTCGGGATTTTGATATAAGCGTTCAATTTTGACTTTTGTATCTTCTTTTGACCGACAAGGTTTGTGCTGTTTTTGATACAAGGTTTGTGCTGTTTTTGATACAAGCTATTCGGGATTTTGATACAAGGTTTCTATTAAAAATTGATATGTGTGGATGTTACAGCACAGAAGATGAAATACAGCACTTTTTCTGTATTGTGCTGTATTATGCTGTATTCACTTCTTGTTTTGTGCTGTATTGTGCTGTATTGTGCTGTATTCATTTCGATTGGAATCACTTCTTGTTTTGTGCTGTATTGTGTTGTATTTAGTGATAAACAACTCTGGACTCTCACCTCACTTTTCTGAGATGATTCGTGCGTTTTGTGCTGTTTTATGAAACACAGCACAGCCTTGTGCTGTTTTATTAAACACAGCACAGCCTTGTGCTGTTTTATGAAACACAGCACAGCCTTGTGCTGTTTTATGAAACACAGCACAGCCTTGTGCTGTTTTATGAAACACAGCACAGCCTTGTGCTGTTTTATGAAACACAGCACAGCCTTGTGCTGTTTTATGAAACACAGCACAGCCTTGTGCTGTTTTATGAAACACAGCACAGCCTTGTGCTGTTTTATGAAACACAGCACAGCCTTGTGCTGTTTTATAAAATGCAGCACAGCCTTTTGCTGTTTTATGAAATACAGCACAGCCTTGTGCTGTTTTATGAAATGCAGCACAAAAACGTTAAAAATGTAGCACAACGTCACATAATTTGATTTTTTTTTTAAAAAACTATAGTAATACTATACTCAAATTAAAGAGAAAAAAATGCTTGATTTTATGGTGTAACTTATTTAAAAAAATAATGTCGTATGAAAAAGTTATTAGCATTTAAAAAAATAGGGGGGAAATTTTAAAAAGTCAACAATTGTGGGTAATGTAATAAAATACCCAAATTACCCTTGATTACTTATTTTTCTACAATTTGATCTTAGCCCTTAATTAGATAATTAGAAGGCTAAGATTACTTATTAGCATACTTAGGCAAAAATTAATTTGTAAGGGAACCTCCCTCTCTATATATATATATATATATGTAATTTCTCTTCTCTCTTTTCTATTTTTAGAGGGGGTAAGACTTAAGAGCGTGCGCCACTCTTTGCTTGGATGGTAAAATTAGGAGATATACGGCTGGACAGCATATAAAGGTCGCTTCTTTGGCCCACAAATGATATCATTTTTGACTCTTGAGGTCTTTTTAAATGGCACTTTGACTCTACGTTTTGGGTGAAATAATTAGAAATAAGTTTTTTTAACGTCAAATATGCGATCTTGATTTGAATAATTGATGTTATTTTAATCGGGTTTATCTATCTGTCTCCCAGTCAGGACCGCATCCCCAACCTCTTAGGAGAAAACCCATTGCTGTAAAAATCTCCTGCCTCAACTCTAAGCATATTGCTCAGAGTGAGAGTTGAACTCATAACCATAGTTATATTTACATGTAATGGGTACATCACTTTAACCAGTTGGATTAAAGATAATTGGTAATTATAAAGAAGTTAATGGGGAGTTCTTTACGACACCAGAACATGTCACAAAAGTAAACGGAAATTTATGAGTTTAAGTTTAGTCCATTTGGTTTAAGTTAGTTTAATTTGGGTCCAACTCGTGAAAACTTTTAGCTAATTAAGTTGTGCTCTTATAATTCAATAGGTTCGTGGGTTGTCCTGTTTAACTTATTTATTTATTATTCTTTAAAAATATGTCTAATGTAATTACTTAAACTATATGAGTACTTTTTATAACAATATTTAAAATTTCAAAAATAAATTTGAATAGTTTAAACATAAATGTTAGATCGATATACGTACTACGTGAGTACTTCATGGCCAGTCAATGGCATATGTGCCGTTTGAGAGTCAAGCTTAAGTTGTTTTTAGTTTATTGTGTGAGAAACAAAACAAAATATAATAAATCGATCAAAAAGTTTTAAATAAAAGAAAATAGTTGAAATTGAATGTTTATGTATTGATTTCCAATTTTAAAAATAATATATATAAAAAAAGTTTACAGTGCAAAGTATTATTTTTATGCAAAAAGTACGAAGTATATATATATATATATATATATATATATATATATATATATATATATATATATATATATATATATATATATATATATATATATGTATATATATGCATGTATGTATATATATGTATATATATGTATGTATGTATATATATATATATGTATGTATATATATATGTATATATATATATATATACATACATATATATATGTATACATATATATACACATATATATATATATATACATATACATATATATATACATATATATATATATATATACATATATATATATATACATATATATATACACACACACACACATATGTATATATATACATACATATATACATACCTATGTATATATATACATGTGTATATATATACATATGTGTATATATACATATTGTCACACCCTCAAAATCCACGTGCAGAGTTTTACCGCGAGACGTGTGAACAGGATCACAGTCAATAGTTACTCAGAACGACTCTACATGCTATGTTTAACATAAAACAAACCAAAGTTCAAACTTTAAAACCATGCGGAAGCGTTTTGTAAATAAGCCAAACCCAAAGTGTAAAAACGTATAAAGCGGCAAAACACGCGCCATCCAAATGTTTAAAATCCATAATCAACAGACGAGTAAATATGACTATAAAATAAAGCCTTTGAATGCATGCTGGACCCGTGTTGCGCTCTTACTGGCAAGCTGAGTTATCGATCTGAGAATAGCATACTAAAATTGTCAACACAATGGTTGGTGAGTTCAAGAGTTGGCGTTTAAACATAAACAGTTTAACAGTTGTGATATATAAGCAGTGTATTGTAACAGATAGCTAGTCTATTAACAATAAATATTAATTCATAGTGATTTCGCAATTGAAGCTGACTGTCATAGTTTTTGCCTCCTGCCATGGCTTACCAGGTCGTGACAAATGTTCATAGGACAAATTGCACCAGGTTGACCTCGAGTCACACAGGTGGGGCTCGTCAGACCCAGTAGTACTACCTAAGTTTCCCCGCTATTCAATATTAATAATTCGAAAGTGTGAGGACTTTTCCATGGTAAATAGCACTATATTAATATTATACATAACTTAAATACATAAAGCGTTTGTGAAATTACCAGTATGCTATCTCCCTAAAAGAGATTAAATAAGTAGTGGGGCATGAACTCACCTAATATGCGTAACGAGTACTTAGAGGTTACTTGAAAGAAAGAGTGGACAGTCAACCCTCAGAGGTTACCTACATCATGTAAGTACATGAGTACGTGTAAACAGAGAATGTGTGGAACCTTAAGTATACTAAAACCAAAGATTCAAGGTTTTAGAAAACAAACAGTTTGACCCAGTTGACCCCCCGTTTGACCCGTTGGTGACATTATCTGTTGTAAACCATTTAATCAAACATAATCATACATCATACAAGGTCAAGTCATGTATAACCTACTCATATTACCCGTAACTATGAATTATCACAAACAAGCCAAAACAGATAATGTATCAATTAATCATCCGTACTACCAACAATGCATTCAACATGTCCATTACATTCCACATACACCAAGATGATCAATTTCCAGTCCCAAAAATGATGTCCTAGTTGCTAATCCACATTCAACAACATACATGATCATCAAAGTACATAAATCACACATAACTAAATGGACATTCCATACAACCTATTTAACATGTTCTATCACTTTAGAAATCATCCATGGACATGCTAACATGCTCCTAATGTCCCAAACATGCTCAAACTATCATCATTCAAACTTTGTGCAAATAAAGTTTCCCTTTTGGGAAAGTACATCCCAAAATCTATCATACACCCAATGTATACATGCATTCATCAATAATATGCCATATCAAGTTCATAATAACATCTAAGCAAGATCAACAACATCCAAATATCATAATTCATCAATTCATATCCCAAAAAGTTACTACTTTTGAAAATCTATGAACTACATTATTCATTCTTGGTTTTCTAGCATTCATAACAACAATCTAGTATACATATGTCATCCTAAACACATCAACAACACCACTTCATCATTAGATCATCATGTCATGGAAATAAAGTTACTATTATTAGTAACCTATGAACACCAACTTCAATTTATCAATTTCTTGCAAGATCAATGTATCCTAGCATTCATACAACCTACTAATCATCATACATTCATCAAACAATCATCAATCATACATAATCTCATCAATTTCGAATTAGGGTTTGTCTAGAATCAAAGTTCATGATCCATCCATTAAAAACGTATCATTCATGCATAATCAACGTTAAACAACATGTATACAACCTAACTAACATGTTAACATCATCAATTGATCAAAATTCAGCACCCATCTCATCAATTTCGAACTACAAGTCTTGGCCAAGCCAAATCACTTGAACCAAACCCAAAACTAACCTTCAATTCGCGTGTAGACTTGTTAATGGAGATCCAAATCGTGTTCTAGCACTTGTAATCGACCAAAACCAATGTGTTCTTGCTTGTTCTTGGTTGAATTCGCAAAGGGGAGGGAGAGAATAGTGAGATTGCGGCCGAGGGTTGGGGGTTAGGGTTTGGGATTGCTTTGTTTTAACTAATTAATCACATTTACACTTTAAGCCCTTTTAACTTGTATTTTAAAAAATTCAGGTTTTAACTAGTTTTTAAAAGGTTTTAATTGTTAATCACAATTGTTATTAGTCACAAATGATAACCTTACATATTTTTCACTTGACGCGCTGACGGGTGGTTCAAGGAACAACCCTTTTATGATGTTAAAACACGTGATATTCTCATTTAATCATGTAATTATCTTGAATTAGATAACTACAGTGCTTATGTTTCAGGTATCTTGGGAGCTAATTCTGGAGTCAACGTTGCGGGGGTGGAACGGAGTGACGTGTGTGGAAAGAAGAAAAGAAGATAAAAAAATATCCAAGCTCCACCGTAACTTACGGTACCCACCGTAAGTTACGGTGGCCCCCCAAACATTGTTATTTCCACCGTAATGCAGTGGGTTTCCACCGTACCAATTTGGTTTCTACCGTAACTTACGGTGGCTACCGTAAGTTACGGTAGCTGCTGACGAAAAAGTGCAACTTGTTGTTTTAAAATGTTTTGAGTGGTATCTTTTGCTTATTCTCTGGATCCAACGAATTCTCTCCATAAAATAGGCAAAAGTGGTTGTTATTGGGGCATTAAAGCATCTTCAAATCATTTGGTGAGGGGGGATTCATATGAACATTAGAGCTAACCTCTTTTGAAGAGGATGCATTCGGGTGATGATAATTGAAGTTTCTTTGGCCAAGCTTTGGTTGATGTGTGGAAGAACAAGATCTTGTGGTACTTTAATCTTTGCTATTTCATTTTGATTGTCATGGATTGTATCTTGAATCTTGTTTTCATGCACAAAACTATGAGTGGCTAGTCTTCTTGTGTGTTTCCTTTTGGTTTGAAGGATTGTAACTTTGATCATGTTGGTGTTTTCTATTTATGGGATGATGAAGTTGATCTTGTGATTGTTTTGTCATGATGATTGTGTCTTATGTGTAATGGGTCATTCATAAATTGCTTAACTCTAACCATACGTTCTTGATGCCATAGGCAAATCTTGATTTAGTGGAAAGGTTGGGTAATTTGATAGTGATACTGATTATCGAGAGAACCTTGCTAATCCAAGTACTTAGTCCTCTTTGATCACACATAAGCACACAATCATGAATCATGTCTACGTGGTTCTTCCCAATTAATACTAATATCATCATTTGTGAAAATCCGGATACCAAAGGGAAACATATCTATCACTACTGATTTTTACAAACCAATTTACTTTCATTTCTTGCTTTAAGCCAAATCAACAAATCAACATATTATTGAACTTTACTTATTTATCATTTTAGTTAAATTTAGGTAATTGCAACTTGATTAAGTTAACACATATTCCACAAACTCCCTATGTTCGATACCCACTTACCGCTAGCTAATTAGTAGTATTTGGTTTTAAATTTGATTGAGACTTCGACCTCACGTCAAATTTTGGCGCCGTTGCCGGGGAGTTGTGCGCAACGTGTGTTTGCTTATTAGTTTTGTTTTGTTATTTCGGTGTTACGCTGGTTGTGTGTAGTGTGCAGGTTTTGTTTCAGGTGTATGCATACCAGGAATTCAAGCTCATCATCACCATTAGTGTTTGATCCAGAAATTGAACGAGCAGCTCGTAGAAACAGAGTATTACATCGACAAATAAAATCAGCAGTTCACCAATAGCACCTACATCACCCGTTACATCACTAAATACAATGGATCCGCCTTCACCATCTCCTACTACGGGTCAAACGACACCATCCGAGCCTTTACCAAATCCTACATTACCGCCTGAACCTAAACCAACCCATACCTCATTACCTACAAGTACCCAAACCGAACATTCCTTTAGCTTTGACCCATCAGCACCTATTCCACCCTTTTCATATTTCTTACCAACAACCGGTCAATCATCATCATCTAGACCAGTACCAACATCACAACCATATCAATCCAACCCATCCATATTTCATACTCCTTCTACTTCTTAAATGCAAACGGATACACAAGATCAACAACCTCAAGTTGTACAAACATCGAGAGTAGGACGAGCTGGTGTTGATGGTGGTTATGGTGATGAATTTAGGAGATATGAAGAAGAAGGGTACACATACGAAGGAGATGCTGATCAAGGAAATTATGTTTATAGTCAAGGACAAGCTATGCAAGGATATGGGAGACTACAACCACAAGTTATGCAGCAACAAGTTATACCACAACAAATGCAACCCCAAGTGAGGCCACAATTTCAAGAGCAGATTCTTCCACAACATGGGGGAGCAAACTTTCAACCACCATTTCAGCAATTTATGCTTCCAGGACCACAAGTTCAAAGACCAATGGGTCCTCAGCGACTAAGAGTTAGGTTGGGTGTTCCGCGAAGGCATAATTGGGATGCTGCTAGGGGTATTGAGGCACACTTTCATCCAATCATCATAAATAATCCTTCACCAGTGGTCATTCCTCAAAACAATCAAGGGAGAACATTTGAAGTCCGAACAAATTCACTTCAAAGTTTGCCAAAGTACAAAGGGTTAGCAACGGAAGAACCCTATTTCCATTTGGAAGCTTATGATTCAATTTGTAACACAATTGGTGGTCAAGGATTTTCTGCGGATGATGTCAAGTTGGTATTGTTTCAGTTTTCATTGGAAGATAAGGCAAAGAGGTGGTTCTACACTTTGCCATCCGCTTCAATTTATACGTGGGCTGAAATGCAACAAAGGTTTTTGGAAGAGTTTTTCACAGCTCAAAAGACTAATGATGCTAGGAGAAGCTTGAAAAGTTTCCAACAACAACAAGGTGAAATGTTCCATGAGGCGTTTGAGCGGTTTAACATGATGATCAAGAATTGTCCTCATCATGGAATTGAGTTATGGGAGTTGTTGAACGCTTTTCACGAGGGGCTCCATTCTGAAGATGCTCGTGATTTAATGTCTATCACAAATGGTACATTTGGTACGAATTATGAGCAAGACGATTGGGCATTTTTGGAATAAATGGCGGTTACATCGAAGAGGAAGGCTCAATCATCAAGACGAGCACGACCGGTCATTACACGAGCTCCAGTTCATACGGTGGATGATGGTAATGTACAATCTACAAATCAAGTTTATAATGTTTGTACAAACTGCAATGAGTTAGGGCATGCTGTGGATTCTTGCACGGTAACTTTTGAACAAGTGGAGGAAGTGAATGCTATTCAAGGTCAAGGGTTTGGTGGAAGAAATTACAACATGAATTCAAATACCTATCATCCGGGTTTGAGGAATCATCCGAACTTTAGTTATGGGAATCCGGCCAATCAATCCAACCCGAATTTTCAAGGAAACACCCAAGGTAACTATGTGCCTCGCCAACAATTCAATAGTCAAGGCAATTACTGGGGTGGGAACAATCAAGGTTTTCAAAGGCAATCCCAACAATCGGGTAATGAGCAAGGTGGTTCATGGGTCATGTTACTTCAAGCGGGAATGAAGTTATGGATATTCTTATGATGATGCAACAGGAGATGCAAAAGAGAAATCAGTTGGATGATGCTCGGGCCCAAAAAGATGAAATTCGTGACAAGGCCATTCAATCTTTGAGCATCCAAATGGGCCAACTCGCAACAGAAGTAGCAAACTTGAAGAAGAACAAAGGAGAGCTGCCAAGTGATACTGTGGTGAATCCTAATCACCAATCTAGTTCCAAGAGCCCAAGACAAGTACACATTAATGCTTTGGAATTCACATCTCAGGTAAGTGTTCCTTTGTTAGATAAATTACCCCTAAAATTCCCAGATCCAGGAGTGCCATTGATTCCAATTCATATAGGAGACCTTAAAATTGACCGGGCACTTTTAGATCTAGGAGCATGCGTTAGCATCCTCCCGGGCATTTATATGACAAATTTGATTTTGGTCCATTGAAATATGTTGATACCATAATAATGTTGGCTAACCAAACACCCATTAGGCCCAGGGGTATGCTAACAGATGTCATTGTAAAGGTGAGAGATTGCTACTACCCAGTGGATTTTCTGGTACTGGATTACACTTCTTCTATTGAGAATGCACCATATTCAGTCATCTTGGGTAGGCCGTTTCTAGCTACTGCACAGGCAGTCCTAGACTGTGAGCTAGGAATGGTGAACATGAAGTTTGGTGAGAAGGTTTTGAACTTAAATATGTTTTCTATTGTTACTAACCCTTCCATCAAGGGAGCATGTTTTGCTGTTGACAGGTTAAAGGAAGTGAAAGAGGTTGCAGCTAAAGGAAAGAAGAGAAAGAGAAAGAGAAGAGCGAAGAAAAAGAAGGTGGAGAAGACAGTTGAACAAACTAAGATGGATAGTGAAGGTAAGAAGACTGGATGCAGCACACTTGTTGCACAAGTGTGGGGATGCGGGAAGGTGTGTCAGGTTTCCCGGCAAGAGTTGAAACACTCCACAAGGCCACCATAAGTCAAGCTATTCAGGTTGCATCTTCTCTTGTACAGTTTGTTTCTTGTTTTCTTTTGAGTAGTTCGGTTGGGTGGTAGGGTGGAGCTTATGATATGTTAATATTTATGTGTCGGGGTTGAATTAAAGAGGTGTTAGTGTCATAAAAAATATATATATATTTTTAATTTTGTGAGTCTTTTGTTTTGTTTATTTTGTTCCTTTCAAAACCATATATTGGGGACAATGTATCTCAAGTGTGGGGATGGGGAGAAATTTTGATTTTTTAAAAAAAAAAAAAAAAAAATTTCAAGCAAAACATTGTGAGAATTTGAACACCTTGGATTAACTCCAAATGATGCATCGGTAACCTTTAATCATTCTTATTCTTGGTGAGAGTTGAAGCCACACTAATAAATAGATAATATTTATCTTTGTGAGAGTGGCAACAGGTGGGGGTGCATTAGAACTTGTGCTTGAATACGATTCGAGACTTTAGTTGGATATGAATGTGAAAAGAATAAGGGCATTTAGGTAGCCTCGTCTTTGATGTGTGCGAGTGTGGGATTTGGGAGGTTGGACCTCATAAATTTTATATATGAGCTTGGTTGCGAGAGGGGAGGGGGTTTGGACATTTAGTTGCCCAATGTTGTGCCTAAAAGCCTATCGTTTGTTACCCCTTAGCTAGTACTTAAAAATTTACCCAACTTGACCTGGTCTTATAGTGTTGGTAGTTTTAGCAGTTATAATCATCTTCCATGCTATGTTGAATGTTTACGTGAAGATTTTGTGTTTGTTTTATTGTTATTAAAGAAAAAATATCTATATAAAAAGAAAAAAAAAAAGAAAAAAAGAAAAAAGGGGAGAAAAATGAACGGAAAAAAAAAATAAAGGAATTGAAGTTGAGTACCTTATTCATAGTATTAGGTTTGGTAGTTAGTGGTTATGATATTGTGTAATAAAAGACCAGGTTAAGTTTTCGCTTCTTCATATATATTCCATTTCCTACCCATACACCTAGCCACGTTACAACCTTAAAGTCCCTTTTAATATGCATTCATGTTTGGCAATTGTTAAGAGAAGTGTCGATTTAGGTACAACTTATAGTTGTGCAACCACCGTTTGCCTTTTGTGTGTCTAGCTCATGGACGCTAGTGCTTACTTGTCGCCGAGAGGAGAGACATAGCGAGGGGTGTGTCATTTTGGTTGTTACGAAAGGGTTAATAAAAGTATTACATGTTTATGCTTGGGTTACGTTGATTGCTTGTTTGAAAATGATTTGATATGTTGCTTGGGACAAGCAACGGTTAAGTGTGGGGATGTGACGGGTGGTTCAAGGAACAACCCTTTTATGATGTTAAAACACGTGATATTCTCATTTAATCATGTAATTATCTTGAATTAGATAACTACAGTTGCTTATGTTTCAGGTATCTTGGGAGCTAATTCTGGAGTCAACGTTGCGGGGGTGGAACGGAGTGACGTGTGTGGAAAGAAGAAAGAAGATAAAAAAATATCCAAGCTCCACCGTAACTTACGGTACCCACCGTAAGTTACGGTGGCCCCCCAAACATTGTTATTTCCACCGTAATGCAGTGGGTTTCCACCGTACCAATTTGGTTTCTACCGTAACTTACGGTGGCTACCGTAAGTTACGGTAGCTGCTGACGAAAAAGTGCAACTTGTTGTTTTAAAATGTTTTGAGTGGTATCTTTTGCTTATTCTCTGGATCCAACGAATTCTTTCCATAAAATAGGCAAAAGTGGTTGTTATTGGGGCATTAAAAGCATCTTCAAATCATTTGGTGAGGGGGGATTCATATGAACATTAGAGCTAACCTCTTTTGAAGAGGATGCATTCGGGTGATGATAATTGAAGTTTCTTTGGCCAAGCTTTGGTTGATGTGTGGAAGAACAAGATCTTGTGGTACTTTAATCTTTGCTATTTCATTTTGATTGTCATGGATTGTATCTTGAATCTTGTTTTCATGCACAAAACTATGAGTGGCTAGTCTTCTTGTGTGTTTCCTTTTGGTTTGAAGGATTTGTAACTTTGATCATGTTGGTGTTTTCTATTTATGGGATGATGAAGTTGATCTTGTGATTGTTTTGTCATGATGATTGTGTCTTATGTGTAATGGGTCATTCATAAATTGCTTAACTCTAACCATACGTTCTTGATGCCATAGGCAAATCTTGATTTAGTGGAAAGGTTGGGTAATTTGATAGTGATACTGATTATCGAGAGATAACCTTGCTAATCCAAGTACTTAGTCCTCTTTGATCACACATAAGCACACAATCATGAATCATGTCTACGTGGTTCTTCCCAATTAATACCAATATCATCATTTGTGAAAATCCGGATACCAAAGGGAAACATATCTATCACTACTGATTTTTACAAACCAATTTACTTTCATTTCTTGCTTTAAGCCAAATCAACAAATCAACATATTATTGAACTTTACTTATTTATCATTTTAGTTAAATTTAGGTAATTGCAACTTGATTAAGTTAACACATATTCCACAAACTCCCTGTGTTCGATACCCACTTACCGCTAGCTAATTAGTAGTATTTGGTTTTAAATTTGATTGAGACTTCGACCTCACGTCACGCGCAACATATGAAATAATTATAACAAGTTGTCACATTACACGATTGATTTCCTAACTTGTATTAAAAACAACACGTAAACACATAAGCATAATGCAATAATCATATTATTGATTAGGTTATTATTAGTTTGTCATTATTAATTGTTTTAAAGTCACCAACGTTAAACGACAAGTAGTGTGTGCTTACGACCCGTGTATGCAAGACTTAACGAAACTAACGGAGTTTGGTAACGGAAAATTACCGGATGTCACATTATCCCCATGTTGAAAGAATTTTCGTCCCGAAAATTGCGTTACATAGTGAGAGTGTTCCATCACTGTTCTACTGCATTGGCACATAGAAATCAAAATCTAGTAAGTTTTGGATGAGTTGTTACATCATCCCCATGTTGAAAGAAATTTCGTCCCTAAATTTAAATCAATACCTTCGTCTGCAGGCATCGTCTCGAATAGTTGAGGATACTTAATCTTCATTTGATCTTTGCGTTCCCACGTGAATTCCGGTCCACGTCGCGAGTTCCAACGAACTTTGACTATGGGTATCTTGCTTTGCTTAAGTGTTTTCACCTCACGGTCCATCACCTCGACTGGTTCTTCGATAAAGCGTAATTGTTCATCCACTTGAATGTCCTCTAGTGGTACAATTAGTGTTTCGTCAGATAGGCACTTCTTCAGATTTGAAACATGGAACAAATTATGGACTCCACTCAGTGAATCAGGTAAGGCTAGTCGATAGGCCACTGGACCTATTCTCTCCAATATCTCAAATGGTCCAACATACCTCGGATTTAGCTTTCCTCGCTTGCCAAACCGAACTACGCCTTTCCATGGTGAGACCTTCAATAAGACCTTATCGCCAATCTGAAACTCTAATGGTTTCCGTCTCTTGTCAGCATAACTTTTCTGTCTATCTCGTGCTGCAGCCATACGGTTCCGTATCTGCACAATCTTCTCAGTTGTCTTATGTATTAGCTCAGGACCCGTTAGTTGACTATCACCAATTTCAGCCCAGCAAACCGGTGATCTACATTTTCTCCCATACAATGCCTCAAAGGTGCTGCCTGTATGCTAGTGTGATAACTGTTATTATAGGAAAATTCCACCAATGGCAGGTGAACTTCCCAGTTGTTCCCGAAATCAATCACACAAGCACGTAGCATATCTTCCAACGTCTGTATAGTACGCTCACTCTAGCCGTCAGTCTGTGGATGATAAGCAGTACTCATATCCAATCGTGTACCCAAAGATTTCTGCAGTGATTGCCAGAAGTGTGACGTGAAACGAGCATCGCGGTCAGAAATAATTGAGATTGGTACACCGTGTCTCGAAACGATTTTCTTAAGGTACAGTCGGGTTAATTTCTCCATCTTATCCGTTTCCTTGATTGCAAGAAAGTGAGCGGACTTGGTCAACCGATCCATAATAACCCATATTGTGTCACAACCAGTATTAGTCCGGGGTAGTTTAGTAATAAAATCCATGGAGATTTGTTCCCATTTCCACATTGGTATCTCGGATTGTTGTAACAGTCCAGATGGTTTTTGGTATTTTACCTTGACTTTTGAGTAGGTCAAACACTTGCTCACATACGTGGTTACATCCGCCTTCATGTTAGGCCACCAGTAGTGCGCCTTTAGGTCACGATACATCTTGTCAGATCCAGGATGTATAGAGTACTTAGACTTGTGTGCCTCACTCATAACTAAATCCCTTAGATTTCCATAGACAGGCACCCAAAGTCTATCCATGAAGTACCGAATTCCATCCTCTTTCACTACCAATTGTTTATCCATTCCCCGTAATGACTCAGAACTAACATTTTCCTCCTTTAAGGCTTCTATCTGTGCTTTCTTAACCTGTTCAGGCAGATGAGTACTGATTGTAAGCTGTAAGGCTCTCACCTATCTGGGTTTAGCTGTTTCTTTCCGGCTTAAGGCATCAGCAACCACGTTCGCCTTTCCAGGATGGTACTTGATAGCGCAATCATAATCGTTCAGAAGCTCCACCCATCGTCGTTGCCTCATATTCAACTCCTTTTTCTCAAAGATGTGTTGAAGACTCTTGTGATCGGTGTAGATAGTGCATTTGGTACCGTACAAGTGTAACATCCCACATTGGTTGGGAAGGAGAACGAATGCTTCTATATAAGGGGCTTGAGACCTTCCCCACTGTGACGCGTTTTGCCTGAGCGATGGTGGTACGTCCCGGATCAGGTGAAAACAAAACCGTGAGGCGATGGTGGTTCGTCCCGGCCTAAGTGGACAATATCATGGTGCGGTTACGTTGGGCTGTTACAGATGGTATCAGAGCCAGGGCCGGGCCAGTGTGCCAGCGAGGACGCTGGGCTCCCTAAGGGGGGTGGATTGTAACATCCCACATTGGTTGGGAAGGAGAACGAATGCTTCTATATAAGGGGCTTGAGACCTTCCCCACTGTGACGCGTTTTGCCTGAGCGATGGTGGTACGTCCCGGATCAGGTGAAAACAAAACCGTGAGGCGATGGTGGTTCGTCCCGGCCAAAGCGGACAATATCATGGTGCGGTTATGTTGGGCTGTTACAACAAGTAATGTCTCAAAATTTTTAAGGCAAAAACTACCGCACCTAATTCAGGTCATGGGTGGTATAGTTCTTCTCGTGAACTTTTAGTTGTCTCGAGGTGTAAGCTATTACTTTGTCACGTTGCATCAAGATACAACCCAATCCTTGAATGGATGTATCACAGTACACCACGAAATCATTTGTTCCCTCTGGCAGTGCCAATATCGGTGCACTACAGAGTTTCTGTTTTAATAGCTGAAAAGCCGCCTCTTGACTTTCACCCCATTTGTATGCCGTTCCTTTGTGGGTCAAGGCTGTGAGAGGTTGTGCGATCTTAGAGAATCCCTCTATGAATCGTCGTTAATACCCTGCTAACCCCAGAAATTGCCTTATCTCGCTCGGTGTTTTGGGTATAGCCTAATTCTTTATCGCCTCAATCTTGGCAGGATCAACATGTATACCCTTCTCATTAACAATGTGACCTAGAAATTGCACTTCTCGTATCCAAAAGTCACACTTGGAGAATTTAGCGTACAACTGCTCATTCTTCAATAATTCTAAGATCAATCGTAAGTGCTCCTCATGGTCCTCTTTGGTCCTAGAGTATATCAGTATGTCATCGATAAACACAATGACGAACTGATCGAGATAGGGTTTGCACACGCGGTTCATGAGGTCCATGAACACCGCAGGTGCATTAGTCAACCCAAAAGGCATGACCAAGAACTCGTAATGACCATAACGAGTACGGAACACAGTTTTGGAGATGTCTTCTTTTCGGACTCTAAGTTGATGATAACCTGATCTCAAATCAGTCTTCGAATAATAGCTTGATCCCTGAAGTTGGTCAGACAAATCGTCGATACGAGGTAAAGGGTATCGGTTCTTGACTGTGACTTTGTTTAACTCCCTATAATTGATGCACATTCGAAACGTGCCATCTTTCTTATTAACAAAGAGAACAGGGGCTCCCTAAGGTGAAGTGCTAGGTCGAATAAAGCCCTTATCTAAAAGCTCCTGAAGTTGTGATGACAACTCCTGTAGTTCGTTCGGCGCTAATCGATAAGGTGCCCTAGCAATCGGGGCTGCACCGGGAGTCAGTTCGATTTGGAATTCCACCTGGCGATGAGGTGGTAGTCCGGGAAGATCCTCTGGAAACACCTCTGGAAAGTCTCGTACCACAGGTATGTCCTCCATTCTCCTTTCCTCCGGTTGCTTATCGGTGACGAGTGCCAGAATAGCCAAATGACTTTTTCGCAACAACTTTTGTGCTTTCATGTAAGAGATGATGCCCATCACTGCACCACTCCTATCGCCTCTGACTGTAAGGATTTCATCACCAACAGGAATTCGTATGATTTTCTCATGACATATGACTTCCGCTTGCTTATTAGAGAGCCAATCCATGCCTATCACAATGTCGAAACTTCCCAGTGTAACATGCATAAGATCTATAGCGAAAGTATGACCAGCAAGCTCTATCTTACAATCTCTAAGAATATGTGTTACATGGATCTGTTTGTCAGCCAATTCTACGGTGTATTTAGATTCTAAGGCAGAGGGAATATCACTGAGATGACTACAGAACTTTAAGGATATGAAACTCCTATCGGCTCCAGTATCAAACAGTACCGTAGCGAAACATCCATTGATAGAAAACCTACCAGTACAGTTGTAGGGTCATTTAGAGCCTCACCTGAGCCAATGACGAAGGCTCTCCCTTTGGCTCCATTGTTGTTGCCACCATTACCACTGCCATTGCCATTATTATTATTGTTGCCTTGGCTGTTGTTATTTTGCCCATTGCCATTACCATTTTTCCTCAGTTGCGGGCAGTTTCGCCTGTAATGCCCTTCCTTCCCACATTCAAAACAACCCTTCCCTTCCTTCCCACATTCAAAACAACCCTTGGGAGTCTCCTGAGGTTGTAGCGGCTTCTTTACCAACTCACCACGACAGTCCTTGGCTGCGTGTCCCATCTTACCGCAACGCTGACACTTGAAATTGTCACACCTTCCCACATGGTGGTAGTTACACCGCGTGCACCTTGGTTGTTTACCACCATATCCGCTTGGTCCTTGATTGTTTGAAGCTGTCTGGTTGAAGTTACGGTTGTTATCGAACCTCCATTGTTGTTGCTGGACCGGCTGTTGTTGCTGAGGTTGATGTTGACCGCTGGATGATGATGATTAGTTGTTGTTATCGGAAGCATCCCATTTCCTCTTATTATCGGGCACGCTTGCCACAGCGCCCCGTTTCGGTAAACGCCCTTGCTCCACTGCTTCATCGGTCAGCTTATGAGCTAAACAAATAGCTTGCTGAATTATGGCGGGGTTGGAGGCAGTCACCATGCTTCGAATCTCGGGCGCCAATCCCCGAATGTAGTGCTCAACCCGCTTATGCATCTCATTCACCATTCCCATGAATAGAGTGGCCAATTCATGAGTTCTGGTAGTGTAGGCCTCGATTTCGAGCCCTGCATTTTAAGTTTCCAGAACTCCATCTCTAGCTTTTACACTTCACTTCGAGGACAGTACTCCTCGGTCATCATCTGCTTGAATTCATCCCAGGGAAGCTCATTTGCCATAGCTTGCCCTAGTATTTGTACTTGTGCATTCCCCCAGGACAACACGGCACCTTCCAAAGTTCCAGTGGCATATTTCACCTGGTCGACGGGTGGGCAGTTGCACTTGGAGAAAACGGATTCCGTCTTCTCAAACCAGCGTACCAGCCCTACAGCTCCCTCAGTCTCCCTGTAGGTGTGTGGCTTACAGTCCATAAAGGACTTATAAGTACACATGGGTGGTCCTTTTTAAGACGATAAGCATCGATCAGATATCCTATACGATTAACTATGGAATTTGATTTAACTTTCTATTATCGTTTACCTGCTGGCCATCCCGGTTGGGCAGCAGCTACCGCTGCCTGAACATGTTCGTATATCAGGGCAGCTAGTTCAGCAGGGGTCATGTTGATTGCACCACCACCTTGATCACCGGTGTCACGTCCACGCCCGCGCCCACGTCCTCGACCACGCCCACGTCCTCGGGCGTCCATTTTTCACTTTACATTCACAGATACAATAATGAGTAACATCAAACATATTTATCTCATTGAGGTATAGTAAACAATAAGAAAATAATGAATCATCACAACCACAACATTCATAACAAAAATGATAACCAAGATAAATAAATTGTAAATGAGTCACAATGTATTCACCAACGTCAAAATTTAAGTTTGTCGTTCGGGTGGGGAAACAACCCTTCCCACATAGGTTTCAAAAGAAATAAACACTACATAGTCCAAGTCATTTAAAGAAAAATAAAATCAATCAACAATATCCGACCGGTCGCTGTCATCTTCCATCTCCTCGGGTTCTTCTTCAGGTTCTTCCTCGGATTCCTCTTCGGGTTCCTCCTCGGGTTCCTCTCCAGGAGCAGGAGCTATGGCTATCTGAAGTGCTGCAAACTGGGATTCTAACGTAGCAATCCTATTGTCGGCCGCTTCGTCCCGCTGTTCTCGAGTTGTCATGCGTCCTCTAAGTGCCCGATAACCATCCTCCATGTGGTGACACCCCTCCAAGGTCTTACCATGTCGTTCTTCAAGTGCACTCAGCTGGTGTCGTAGTTTGTACACCTCGTGCTGTATTGTACAAACGTCACTCGTGAGTCGCTTGACTCGGTGCTGCTTCGTATCTAGTGCAGCCACCAATGCAGTAATCACTTGCTCATTGGACTGCACCGTCCGTGGGAGTGAAGGTATTGGTTGTTCGGTGTTAGTTCTAGTTCTAGGTCTCGGGAGAGGTACACGCTCCCTATACATGATATGGTCCACAAACTCGGGATAGAAACTCCAGTCTAGCGGAGGGTCGCGCTCCATCAGGGCAAAAGGTTGATCCCAGTCAAACACTCCCCATGGGTAGTCTAAACGAGGCCAGTCACGTCCATTGTCGGGTACTAGTCCAGGAAGTGGGGACTCGGATCGAGTGGGTGATGCCGGTTGCTTACCAAGAGCTCTAGACGATGACGCCATGCTGCAGAGAGTGTGATGTGTATGCCAATGAGTATACAGTAGAGAAATCAGGAACAAGTAACTAACTAACTGTGTGCGGTTATAGTCTAGTGTGTATGCAACCTAGTTCACTATAACCAATGGCTCTGATACCAATCTGTCACACCCTCAAAATCCACGTGCGGAGTTTTACCGCGAGGCGTGTGAACAAACCAGGATCACAGTCAATAGTTACTCAGAACGACTCTACATGCTATGTTTAACATAAAACAAACCAAAGTTCAAACTTTAAAACCATGTGGAAGCGTTTTGTAAATAAGACAAACCCAAAGTGTAAAAATGTATAAAGTGGCAAAACACGCGCCATCCAAATGTTTAAAATTCATAATTAACAGACGAGTAAATATGACTATAAAATAAAGCCTTTGAATGCATGCTGGACCCGTGTTGTGCTCCTACTGCCAAGCTGAGTTATCGACCTGAGAATAGCATACTAAAATTGTCAACACAATGGTTGGTGAGTTCAAGAGTTGGCGTTTAAACATAAACAGTTTAACAGTTGTGATATATAAGCAGTGTATTGTAACAGATAGTTAGTCTATTAACAATAAATATTAATTCATAGTGATTTCGCAATTGAAGCTGACTGTGATAGTTTTTGCCTCCTGCCACGACTTACCAGGTCGTGACAAATGTTCATAGGATAAATTGCACCCGGTTGACCTCGAGTCACGCAGGTAGGGCTCGTCAGACCCAGTAGTACTACCCAAGTTTCCCCGCTATTCAATATTAACAATTCGAAAGTGTGAGGACTTTTCCATGGTAAACAACACTATATTAATATTATACACAACTTAAATACATAAAGCGTTTGTGAAATTACCAGTATGCTATCTCCCCAAAAGAGATTAAATAAGTAGTGGGGCATGAACTCACCTAATATGCGTAACAAGTACTTAGAGGTTACTTGAAAGAAAGAGTGGACAGTCAACCCTTAGAGGTTACCTAGATCATGTAAGTACATTAGTACGTGTAAACAGAGAATGTGTGGAACCTTAAGTATACTAAAACCAAAGATTCAAGGTTTCAGAAAACAAACAGTTTGACCCAGTTGACCCCCCGTTTGACCCGTTGGTGACATTATCTGTTGTAAACCATTTAATCAAACATAATCATACATCATACAATGTCAAGTCATGTATAACCTACTTATATGACCCATAACTATGAATTATCATAAACAGGCCAAATAGATAATGTATCAATTAATCATCCATACTACCAACAATGCATTCAACATGTCCATTACATTCCACATACACCAAGATGATCAGTTTCCAGTCCCAAACATGATGTCCTAGTTGTTAATCCATATTCAACAACATACATGATCATCAAAGTACATAAATCACACATAACCAAATGGACATTCCACACAACCAATTTAACAGGTTCTATCACTTTAGAAATCATCCATGGACTCAAACTATCATCATTCAAACTTTGTGCAAATAAAGTTTCCCTTTTAGGAAAGCACATCCCAAAATCTATCATACACCCAATGTATACATGCATTCATCAATAATATGCCATATCAAGTTCATAATAACATCTAAGCAAGATCAACAACATCCAAATATCATAATTCATCAATTCATATCCCAAAAGTTACTACTTTTGTAAATCTATGAACTACATTATTCATTCTTGGTTTTCTAGCATTCCTAACAACAATCTAGTATACATATGTCATCCTAAACACATCAACAACGCCACTTCATCATTAGATCATCATGTCATGGAAATAAAGTTACTATTATTAGTAACCTATGAACACCAACTTCAATTTATAAATTTCTTGAAAGATCAATGTATCCTAGCATTCATAAAACCTACTAATCATCATACATTCATCAAACAATCATCAATCATACATAATCTCATCAATTTCGAATTAGGGTTTGTCTAGAATCAAAGTTCATGATCCATCCATTAAAAACGTATCATTCATGCATAATCAACGTTAAACAACATGTATACAACCTAACTAACATGTTAACATCATCAATTAATCAAAATTCAGCACCCATCTCATTAATTTCAAACTACAAGTCTCGGCCAAGCCAAATCACTTGAATCAAACCCAAAACTAACCTTCAATTCACGTGTAGACTTGTTAATGGAGATCCAAATCGTGTTCTAGCACTTGTAATCGACCAAAACCAATGTGTTCTTGCTTGTTCTTGGTTGAATTCGCAAAGGGGAGGGAGTGAATAGTGAGATCGCGGCCGAGGGTGGGGGGTTAGGGTTTGGGATTGCTTTGTTTTGACTAATTAATGACATTTACACTTTAAGCCCTTTTAACTTGTATTTTATAAAAATTCAGGTTTTAACTAGTTTTTAAAAGGTTTTTAATTGTTAAACACAATTATTATTAGTCACAAATGATAACCTTACATATTTTTCACTTGACGCACAACATATGAAATAATTATAACATGTTGTCACATTACACGATTGATTTCCTAACTTGTATTAAAAAAACACGTAAACACATAAGCATAATGCAATAATCATATTATTGATTAGGTTATTATTAGTTTGTCATTATTAATTGTTTTAAAGTCACCAACGTTAAACGACAAGTAGTGTGTGCTTACGACCCGTGTATGCAAGACTTAACGGAACTAACGGAGTTTAGTAACGGAAAATTACCGGATGTCACACATATGCATCTATATATATGTATGTATATATACATATGTATATATGTGTATATATACACACACATATATATATATATACATATGTATATATATACATACAGATATATATATATATGTATATATACATATGTATTATATATACATATGTATTATATATACATATGTATATATATATACATACATATATATACATACATATGTATATATATGTATATCTATATATATACATATATATATACACATATGTGTATATATATACATACATATGTATATATATATATGTATATATATACATATGTATGTATATATATACACATATGTGTATATATATACATACATATGTATATATATGTATATATATACATATGTATGTATATATAGATATACATATATATATATACATATGTATGTATATATATACACATATGTATGTATATATATACACATATGTATGTATATATATATACACATATGTGTGTATATATATAGGTATATATATACACATATGTATATATATATATATGTATATCTATATACATACATATGTATATATATATGTATATCTATATACATACATATATATGTATATATATATATACATACATATATATGTATATATACATATGTATATATATACATATGTATATATCTATATATGTATATAGATATATATTATATATACATATGTACATATGTATATATGTATATACATATATACATATATACATATATATACGTATATATATATGTATACATATATATTTGTATATATATGTATATATATGTATATATATGTTATATATATGCATATATATATATGTATATATATATGTATATATTTGTATGTATGTATGTATATATATGTATATGTATATATATGTATATATGTATATATATGTATGTATATATATATATGTGTGTGTGTGTGTATATATATATATATATATATATATATATATATATATGAATAAAGTGTACAAAGTTAGAATTAGAAAAACATATGAGCCAATTTGTTTTATGGATACATACGTAAATGTGAAAAGTATAGAATTCAAAATTATCAAGAACTAACAAGTTGTTGTTGTGTCATTTACTCCATCTTATTTATCAAATATTAAGTAATTCAGTCAAATAATTCTCATCATTTATTATATGTATTCATTATCGTATTTTACGTTTTAAATCATTTCGTATTATTTTTGTCATTGTTTTATATATTATAATTTTGTTATTATTTTATCATTTTTTTATAATTGGGAGTATAGAATGTTGTTATTTCATAATAGTGTTTTTTTAGTTTCATAGTGTTCAAGAAAACATAACAAGAGCATAAAAAATACAATAAGATATTTTTTTTGTGTCTACGTTTTATATCATTTTGGGTTATTTTGTTTTTGTTTTTAGAGCAAATACTATATAACAACTCAACATCTTTTAGATTCTTATCATAAAAGTATTCAAAAAGTTTTTTACACTTAAAAAAATGTATTGTCCGCTTTTTATCACAAAAGTACCTCAATAGTTTTAGCATATAAAAACCAACATTTTTTTATTTTCTATACATATTCAATAACTATTTACACATTAAAGTCACTTCAATTGTTAAATTCAACTAGGTAAAACCCGGATCGCGCGTTGCGCGATATTCATTTTCCTTTAACGTTTTTATACATTAGCCACTGCTAAGGAGAGCCAAATACATTAAGTTGCAACTGTTATCTATATGTTGCAGTAGTTGTTAGTTTTCATTAGCGGTGTTACAAAATCAGGGGTCTTCTATGTTAAATGACCCGTTTCAACAAAAGAACTTGGGGTCCTTGTTACTGTCCTGGCTGCAAGTGCCTGTTGGATGTGCCAGTCAAAATGGTTGTAATTGCAAAAGTTTATATGTGCAGCTCCCTGTCTTCAAAAGATTTTGGGTAAAGGTTCCTAGTCTTCTTTAGTCTTTTTACCGGCTGCTGAACCTGTTAGTAGATATTTGTATAAGTTTCTATAACGACAATGTGATAATGCTATGTTATGTGACATTATTTCTCACTTTTTTCCTGAAATAAAGGGCGTTTTGCTGAAGTGCCTGCTGCAAACCGTTGCACTGAGTAGGTTGCTGATGGTGTTGCCGGTGCGGGAGTAGCCACGGTAGTTATGCCTTCTGGTTGTGGGTTAACTTTGACCACAGTGCAGTGTAGTGATGCGGTCCGGTTGTTTCTGTTGGCTTGGATGTGGAAAACAGCGTCTTTGTTCACAATGCTATGCAATGCTTTTTCAGGATCCTCACTTTGAAGCATATCTTCACATGTCATTCCGATAAGTTTTGTAGATGGTTCGTTGAAAATTAGTACCGAAATGCTGCCCGTATCATCAGAAATTGTAGCGTTGATCCGGTATCTGCAAAAGACATTTGTTTTTTAGTATATTTGAGTGTTATGCTAAAAATAATTTGTTGAAAATCTGAAGTTAAAAGAACGAAACTGTACATTTGTGGTGGGTTGATAACGGTACCATGTGTTGAGCAGAACCATGTATCTCCTGTTTTCATGGGAGTCTGGTCACAGTTTGTGCAGCCTATGTTATGCCATTCTTTATCTGTATGTATTTCAGACACTGCACCTTTGATGGTAAATATGTTTCCCTGTAATTGTGTCGTGTCTTACAAAGTTAGATATTACGGTAATGAAGTAACGTTTATTGCTGAATAAATCAGCATTGTTATGTAATAACAGTATGTAACAATATCTTACTGCACACTAAACTAACACTATTATATAATGCGATAATTGTTTTCTTTTTTGTATAACAACAACAATCCATCAATGAACCTATGTAATAACAGTATGTAAGTACTATTAGTTTAGTATATATTCACCCTGTGTACTAAACAACAGCTCATCAATATATATATAGTATAGTGATTTGATGATTTGATTAGTGAGGACTGATTTTTACAAAAAAAAAAAACCTTCACATGCAATTTAAGATGTTCGTATGTCATATGCATTTTGATGAGTGTATGAGAATGATCTTTTTTTTATATTTGTAATACCTTCAGTTCCCTTGCATCTTTTGCCTGAATTTCTGATATTTTGTTGTTCGGCATCTGGAGCGCCTGTATCTCAGAATCTGCACCTCTTTGTGTTTCTGAGCTTCCTGCTTCTGTTGTCATCCTTTCATAACTGGAACAAACAGTAGGTTTTACTCTTTATCATGTGTATATATATAAAATAATTTTCTTCTCTTACATATTCAGGAGGATACGTGTTTCTAGTGTTGATGGATTCACATAAAAATGTGTTGCATTTGTTGATTGAAGCTGCAATTTTCCTGTGTGAAACAGACATGTAAGCAATTTTTTTTTATGTATTCGCAATCAGTTGTTATTTCTTACCCATGAAGTCGGTTAGTCGAAGCGCAGTTATTGCAAGTATTGTAGGCTCAACGGATGATTGTACCAAGGTCCACGGGAACTGGATTGATGATGTTGCAATTTCCTCCCATAGCCTGACAGTGACTGTTTTGTTGCTGGAATTTATTAAGCCTAAATATTTAGTATGTATATATTAATGTAATCCAGCATAGACAACAGAATAGAAAGGCAATATGAACAAAACATAAAGATCCAGTGTCATTAGAATAAAACATAAGAAATTCTGGCATTAAAAGAAAACATAAGAAACTCTGCCCACATTTTGAAACCTTAAACCTTAATTTCTTTAATGAAATCCACATTGTTAGACAAAGCAACACATACAACAAACCAACTAATACTAATCACAATATGGACATCAGGAACATATATACATCAGTTTGAACAACAGCAAATAGAGTTAATTAATAGTAGACATAAATACATTGAAGTGTGCAAATATACCAGAATGTATAATATACTATCATAGTAAGACAGACACATGTAAGGACAGTCCAAGATGAGAATAATGACATAAAATAAACTTAAGAAAATAAACAATAATCAGGTTAATGAATAAAGAAACTAACAACAATGATTAAATAATAAAAAAAACTAAACAGAAGTAATAAAGCGTGATACAATAAAAGGTTAACAAACGATTAGTAATAGGTGATTAATAAACGAATATTCGGAAAGACTAACTTATATATTATATTTGGTTTGATGTAATATGTTTGTGTTGGTATTTAATTATACCTGCAATCTATTAATGTTATAGCCACATATGGTTTTCCATTGTTGGTAGTGTTATCTTCCATCCGTTGCAAAATTCCTATATAATCTGTAAAAAAAAGATGAGAGATTATTATGAAAAGAGATTATCCTTTTCTTTACTGTAAATATCGATATTAAATATGTAATTACCTAATATAACCCTATGTTGTCCCTGAATAGAGTCTTTGATTTTGGCATGTGATGATTCCAATCTTTGTCGATTGAAAAACTCAAAATATTGTGTTGGTAAATCCGCTGTGTCAGGAATTGGTGTGAAAACAGACGCTGACCCAATACGCATGTGAGCTAGGTGCATCAAAGTTGATGTGTACTTGTCCGGTTCTGTACATGCATATCCATTGATTTTGTAGCACCTTTGCACCAGCAACTTTGACAACACAACTCTTTGGTCCCTCCCCTTGCCATTGCCTGTATTCCTATGCCCTGTAGTAGCCAAAATTATTGTTAAAAAATAGCAAGGTTTTTTTCATACCAATTTTGGCTAAATTTTCACAAATGTATTGTATATTTACTGCTGGAACACATAAAAATTTTGTTAATAATACTCAGTAATAATATTTCAAGTACTAATAGTTAAAGTTTCAGTTTTAGTTAAAATGTGAGAAGAAGTATATTCTCTTGCACATAACTTGCTTACCTCCTTGTCTACAAACACGTAACAAATTTCATTGTCGCGGAACGCAGGCTTCCAACAACGAATGATACGGGCCTTGATTTCTGGAGTTTGACCACCTGGTCTAAGTGTTGAAAGCCGGGCTCTTCCATCGGGTACAACCTTTTTTATATGCCAAACATAAACATTGTTAGTATGATTCATAAAAAAAGATAGGCATTCTTTAAAGTTGTGTGCTTTATAAACGCTGAATAAGATATGCATTTTATAAAAGAGTCTAACCTGTTTTTTCTTCAGTTCCTCTAATAAATCTGTATAAACAATGTTTATTGTTTTATTATCACTATTTTGAACACTTTTTTTTGTTAAGATTTTAACAGATTTAGAGGAAGTTGCCCTAGAAAGTGCAACATAAAGTTGACCATGACCGAATATTGGTTCAGGGAGGTATATCCCTATCTTATTTAGGCTTTGACCTTGGCTTTTGTTAATTGTCATAGCATAGCATATTCTAACAGGAAATTGTTTCCTTGTAAAAACAAAAGGCAAATCTTTTGCGTTGTGAACAAAGTTAATTCTTGGAATGTAAACCTTATTACCAACTGAATTACTGTTATTATATGTGCCTCTATTACATGTGGTAACAGTTGTGATACTAATAATCTAGTGCCGTTGCACAGACCATTTTTTTGATCAATATTACGAATTAGCATAATAGGGGTTCTTTTTTTAACCTAAGGTAATGACCTGGAATGCCCGTAAAATTTAATACATTCAAGTATTCAATAGGATACATTATATCGAAATCACCAGTATTAGTGGCATGTGGAACCATTGAATCTGTACTTAGGTATGTAACACAATCACCTGACGATAAACCTAAAACAATGTCGTTTATCTCATCAACAGTCTCATTCTTTGGACATATAACAGCACGTTCCGCAAGTGATAACAATGTTGGATTTAAGATGTTATTATCGTCAAAAACAAACATAATAAGATCTAGCAGAGAGAAATCACCGTCGGAAATCACCATGCTATCAGGAATAGAAATGACTTTCATATCTGTTTGCCCTTCAATTAGCGGTTCTCCTTCCTCACCGTTCCCAATTCTTAATAACCAATCCGTAAAAATCTGAGTGTCAATTTGTGAAATATTTCGGAACATGCTGTCAGAACTCTTAAATTTGTCGAAAGTATATAAACAACAAAATATTTCCAAAGGTATGATCTTGGAAGAGAAGAGCCAATGATTTCTTGTTTTGTAGCTCTTGGTTTGACCGGTAATGTTTGTCTAAAATCTCCACCTAAAAGCACTGATTTACCACCAAAAGGAGCAGCACTTCGGTTTGTCAGATCTCTTAATGTTTTGTCTAGTGATTCAAAACATCTACGATCACTCATTGGTGCCTCATCCCAAATTATAAGACTTGTTTCAAGCAGAAGTTTTGATAAGTTAGTGTTTTTCTTAATATTACAAACTGATTCATCGTTTAACTCAAGTGGTATCTTAAATCTTGAATGTGCGGTACGACCGGATGGTAATAGCAAAGATGCAATTCCAGAGGCTGCTACAGCTAGCACAATACGACCTACTGATCTTAAAGCAAGAATGATTGTTTTCCATAGATATGTCTTACCAGAACCACCATAACCATAGACAATAGTAATAGTTGTGAAGATGTCTCGATAGAAGTTATAACACGATCGTAAACAGCTTTTGCTCATTTTGTAAATTACCTTTTAAAAGCAAATGTTCACGATGCATCACCTCTCTGTCATAACTTTTTTCTTCTAGTAATAATACATTCCTTAAAGTTGACATCACGTTTTCTGTAGGCATTGGCAAACCAAAATCTTTTAGAGACATTGGGCTACTGTTGGAATTTAGAAGCAGTTCAAGTTCGTAAAGAACATACTGTTTTAAGTCGTCATCGTTTAATGATTTGTTTGACACATGCAGTGCGCTGTTAATGTTGTATGTGAAATCTTCGGACATATTTTTCCATACCGATTCCCATAATAATGTTGGGTTCGTGACATCACAAAACAACAATATATGAACAAACAGCAATCTTATTTCTTTGGATGTTGCCCATTCAGAGGCCTCAGCGATAGTTGTTGACCATTCCTTATCATCACCTATCAACCCAATTTTTCACATGCCTGTCGATATGTTGGAAAAACCTGACCACATACGGTCCTTATATCTGCAAATGAGGTACATCCTTTTTGATAACCAAGCAACAATCTTAAATAAAACAATTCACCACATGTTGGGTGAATGTATGCAAGTCTTCCAACTGTTGGTGTCCTTTTGGATGTTCGTCTAATCCACGATTTTGAAGCTACATCCCATTTATATTTCGATAAATAATCAATATACCGAAGATTTAACCCATTATTTGACGATGTTGGCTGCAATTGTTTCTCGATGTTATTGTTGCCTAACCACTCAATTAGTGTAGTTTTTACCGTATTTTCACTATTAACAATATCTTGTAAATGTTGTGATTGACGGAATGTTATGTTTGTTTGCCCTCTAAATGAACAGCTAAAGTTTGCACAGGTGGGTTTCGGTGATGAATAGGAAAGGCAAATATTCGCCAACATGCCTCATGGGGGCATATGAATCTACCATCGACATAGTTTTTATCTCATCAACTACAGCATTTGTGTTGTTTACATCCGTATCATCGGTACTTTCGTTATTAATCAATGTGAAGCGAACTCTATCAGTTCCTTTGGAAATGTATTTAAACAGATATTTAATTAACATACTCCAACCACAATATTCAACATTAATATGTGCGTTAAAATGCAGAAGTAGGCTTCTATTATATGGAACTACAAACCCATTATCCATAGGGACACCTCGTCTCATGTATTGGTGACTGATGTTTCGTCTCTTGTAACGAATATATCCTCCCGCATCCATAGTCGTTTCTGATTCATAAGGTTTCGGGAATTTTTTGGTGCAAAAACCGTCTTTCATACAGGGAGAGTTCGGTCTTACCAATCCACATGGACCGTGTAACATGAAACCTGTTACAATTCTATACAATATAGGATCAGTGTCAGGATCAGGCAACTCAGCGCTTATATAACAGTCCACATCCTCAGCATTATGAATACGATAAGGTTCGGTGACCCATATCAATATATGACAATGTGGAAGTCCTCTTTTCTGGAACTCAACAGTGTAGAGTTCTGAAATGAAAAGAAATTTAAGATGCGAACAGAGTATGATTTCGGTATATAAAGAGTGAAGATATTGAAGCAAGAGTACAGAGAGTGGTATTACCTGCCGCAACATCACCAAA
Organism: Flaveria linearis; assembly: GCA_024085815.1. Classification (NCBI taxonomy): domain Eukaryota; kingdom Viridiplantae; phylum Streptophyta; class Magnoliopsida; order Asterales; family Asteraceae; genus Flaveria; species Flaveria linearis. The sequence goes on along the minus strand of CM044015.1, from coordinate 53,161,714 downwards.
GGGTTTGACCGTACTAATATGTTTGATGAAGGCACGAACCTTCATCTGGAAAACCCTAGCTATGATATCAGGTCTATCTTGTGCACACGATATACCTGCAGCAATTATCTCTCTTGCAATTTCAGGCCATTTAACATTACATGTAAACGTCACAAAATATTGTGGATTCCCATAAACTCGACATAACGCCAATGCATCCTGGTAATGTTTGTACATGTACCTAGGCCCACCAGTAAATGATGATGGTAAAACCACACGTTTTCCTACACTCCTTCCCTCTGTATCACCTTGAAAAATAGCATCATGCACACCGTCCAAAAACTCACAACGAAATTCTTGCTGGTTATTTCTTATATATTCAAGCCTTGAATGTTCAACACAGATGTAACTATCAACAATGTACTGCTGAAACAGACGACCTGCATGTAAAAGATGGGTATAGACACCCACTCTGTCATGAAATTGATAACTATAAAACATAGACGGTGTAAGGTTACGGCTATCTGTGGTGTCACCAGTGCGTATCTGTAGTTCAGGAGACCATCCTTGTTCTCCATAAGGAAAGAGAAGTGGGTACTGTAAAGGCATATAAGCGGGGTGAAGTTTGCTGACTCGATGAGGGCTGTTATCTTTTCCACGAACAATGATATCAAAGTCTTTTGATGCTGTAGCTGATTCATGAATAATAGCTCCTATAACTCCTGGTACAGGGTTATCATATCTCCTGTCAACAGCTCTACTAAAAAGTCTTACACAAAATTCTGGAATAACAGTTTGATCACAGAAATCTCGCGCCGTTCTGAATAATTTAATATACCCATTGATATCATCAAACATTGCAATTAGTGCGGCCACTACAACTGTAGGCATAGTACTGCACCTTCATTAGAGAAACACTGCAATCTATTTGACATTTCATTCTTCGTATCAAACACGTACATCTGTAAAAACCTCGGTCTATCACCAGGTTGTGGACATATTGATCCTATCCAATGACACACCTGTCCAGACACTCTGAAAACATAAGGTCCCATACCCTGATTTATAGAGGCATCAACGGTAGCACCAAAAGAGGTCATAGAAAACATTGAGTTGTACGCGTGTATACTACTGTGAAAAGCAGGATCAGAGAATAATGATTTAAGTAATGTGGGTGGTTCTAACGGATATTGCAGCACCACTCGTCCAGCCTTACAACACTGTGATAGCGAGGCCTACGACCAAGAGGGAAAGAGGTCAACCGTTCAGCAAACCAAAAAAGTGCCCCACAAAACTCGCAAACCTCATTACATCTTCCTAAGTCCACATATTCAGGAGATATAACAGTATGATCATCGTTGTTTGTCATAACAGCAGAAGAAATATTATGTTCACTGAACACAGGTTCGCCTGACCGTGGGTCACGTCTGGCTGAGGATCTAAGAACTGAGGCACGACGGAGTGATTGGAGACGTGTTTGACATGCGGTATCAACAACTGAATTAGACGATGATACAACATCCTGAGGAGTTGAACATCGTCGCCTTCGTTTCACGCGCGAATTCTAAATATGGTAGTAAATACCATAAACAGATTGATAATATAAATATTAAAAGAACATACAAAGAGATAAGGCAAGACATATGACATTAACCTAACATTATTCCAAGTTGTAGAAAGTATCTAAAACATAACTCATATCCAGGTCGCTTGTTATAAAATAAAAACCTAACATGCTACTACAACATAAAATTCAAGAAAACATAAATAACATAATAACAACATACCTGCATCAATCACCAACAAACAGGAAAATGTAACTATGAATTCGGAAAATGAGAAGCCTGCAACACAATAAAAGAATCGAATAAAAATCATACATATTGAACACAATTGCAAGCAATAAAAATGCATAAAGCAGGTAGAACCTTACCCCAGTAACCAAAAAAAAAAAAAAAGATATCAACGCAACAAAATCATACACCTTAGGTGAAGCAAACCCTTAAATAGGCATTTGTCAAATGAACCAGGCAAATGAAACCAACATACGATAGCAAACGCTATAAACAGAATGATAATAAAAATAGTAAAAGAACATACAAAGACACGAAGGAAGACATATGACATTAGCCTAACACTATTCTAGGCTGAAAAAAAATATCTAAAACAGATGTATTGACTCTCTATAGTAGGAAATCAGCAGCAATAAACAGTATCAACCAGCCTAAAACAGTATACAAATACGTATATTTCCTTAGATTTTCTTATAGAGGTAAATTACATCCTCATGCTAAGAGATTATGAACCTCAACATACATTCAAATGAAAATGTTTACATTTTTGTGTCGTCCAACGATACACAACACATGTTTGATAAATGCCTAAAGACAATCCCTATCAATCGAGTTTAATCCTTCAAAAGTCTTGTAAGTAACAACCTTTGTTGAAATACCTTTAAGATACATCCGAAAATAAATCCTGCTGCCTCATTGATTTTCTTATGTTAACAGAACCAATCAATAGTTTAATGAGCAACAACTTCATTCCATTCCTTTAAAAACTCTCAACCTAACCTCATAAACTCAACATCCCCTTACAATAGAGCAACGATCATATGAAGAGAGGCATAACAGAAAGAAAGCCAACAACACAATGAAATCATCAGATAAAACATTAAGGAGCACCAATAATAAAAGCCCTAACTAAAACAAAGTACATGCAGATCGAATGAAGAATTGCCACATTCCACAAAACCTAAACAGAGAAGACACTGAGCCACCAACACCATAACAACCCAACAACACGATGAAACAAATCGAGAGGGAAGGAAGCAGAGATTCAAACAGTAGAAAAAAACGAAGATACACGAAAGCCACATTCTTCAAAGACGAAGCCAGCTACAAATCACTACGGGAAATACACGAAATCCACAAAATCGAAGGCAGGCAAACTCACCTACAAATCACTGCTGAAGATACACCAAATCCACATTCTTCAAAGACGGAAAAGAAGGAGGACGGAACCAGAACCACTCGACAACAAAATCGGCAACATCACGCAGACCACATGTAAGCCAAAAGATCGAAGAAACTGAATATGGATGAAAAAGAAGAAGAAAAGAAAGCGGTGATGTGAAATGAGAAAGAAGAGAAAGGCGGTAATATGCAGAGAGGGCACACCTCAAATAACACGTGGCCCACGAAGCCAAAAAGGCGGAAAAGAAGGAAACCAAAACATCCCCGGACTCGAAACACCAACCAAGAACATAAAAATATAAAGCCCAAACCAGCTGAACCAGTAAACAAAGCTACAACCAAAGCCGAAAGATATTGATTATAACAAAATAAAAAACAGGAGAAAGCAAAAAAAAAATAACCAACCAGAGCCGCTGGTTACTATTCATCGCAGTCTACTTTTCATAATAGGTAAATTAAAACTAAAATAAAAATTTAAACAACTTTTGCAACGATTGTTATGTTCGTGTGTGTTTTTTCCCTGAGAATATAAGAGAGAGCATAAGAGATCAAGGTTACCGTCAACTACAAGCAAAAACAAGTTTTTATCTTTGTAGGATTTGAAGTAGTAAAGACTGAGGATACAACTTTGAACTTTAGTACTAAGAGTTCAAGTTCATGTTCAGTTCTTAACTTGTTTAATTTATAGGAGCTCAAGCTTTGCTTGTTTCGAGCTCTATTTCTAAAGCTCTAGCTTGAAATAATTTTTGAGCTAGAGTTCACAATGATCTAAGCTCCTGCAAGTTCGGTGAGTCGTACTCAAGCTCTCTAATTAGGTTTAACGAGTCACTTAAGGAAGAAAACGGGCATGCAAACAAAAAAAATACAAAAGTTATTTTAATTTTTTTACAAATATACATTGTATTTCTTTCCTTTCCTTTTATAAAGATTGAAAAAATACACGAGCCATTTTGTTCCGTATATTCTCATAATATTGAGATTTTTACATACTCACTCACCTAAACTCATAGCGAACAAATAAAACTTTAATTAATCGAGTTATTTAACCGAGATTAAATTCATAAAACAAGCATGAAACGTAGAAAGAGTTAATCCAGTTGAAAACCAAATCTTGAATCACATTATACTAATCTTACCTTGAATTTAATCTTGAGGTTTTAGTATTATGTCGCTACTTCTACGAACTATATTATGAAAGTCATTCTTTAATTTAGAACAACTCCAACAAACATAGATCAAAAGTTAATGCATCTAATAGCACATTTTTGCTTCTTTTTTTGCAATTTCATCTTCTTCTTCCTCCAAGTATTCGTCACCTTCCTCCAAGCTATAGTCTTCCCCATCTATCTGCTTATACTCATAACCTGTAACGTACTCCATGATCGGATGCTTTAACCCTTGATTTGTCATTGCATCTTCATCATTAAAACTTACTTTATTCTCCACATCGCAGGCTTTGTAATTACAAGAAGATCAACCATATGGTAGTAAAACCAAAGTTGATTTAGATAACATAACAACGTACAAAATGCTGATATACAAGAGTAAAATGAAATAATATGATACGTTGTGTGTCAAAGTATCTATATAGATATCCCTTTTTAATTCATTTAACCGTTAAAGGATCATATATGAATTATAATTACAGTGTGTGCTTCTTCTTAACTTGAACATTTTTATGTGTGTTTAATACTATTTTGTACTTGTATTTGGCAAAATTCAACGTAACTGTCATTGCAAAGTCCAAGATTTCGCAATTAGATCGATCTTGTACAATAAATACGGAATGAATATTGCACGGAATGAATGAACAAACAAGACGTCAAGATGAACACACAAAGTAAACAAATTTGCACTTGTATTTTAGAGAGAATTATAATACAAGCTGAAACATATGACAAATGTTGCTGATTACAAAGTCTAAACATCTATTTCTACACAAAAGATGTTCTCGTGCGAGAACTCCTTCTTGTGCGGCAACTAGGTTCTCGCATGGGAAATTGAATATACAACACTCAATTTGATTTCCTTAGCCTCTAGATTTAATCCCTACAATCTAGCTCCCCCTAGTATTGATGAATCAAATCTTTAAAAATCCACATCTGTAACTTTGTAAATGCCTCCATAAGCATACATTTTATTGTCCAAGGCCTTCATGATCAACCAACTAAATTGATATGCAATGAAATGAACTGATTCATAGGCTTCAATTGGACAAGACTGAAGCTTCATCAAATTGTCTCTTCCAAACTTTAGCATATCAATTGGATCAATGATACAATATTCTTATCTTCTAAATAAATCATCGCATGCCCGATATCTTTTCAACACACCTATCTCATTAGCTTTAACAGACTGTCTACAGACATTGGAGCATGAATTAGAAATTTTCTTGCATATCTGGCATGCTTGAACACTCTGATCCTTTGGCATGTTAGTGTTTGGATCTATTCTTGTCTCATCTTCTATCACTTTAGACTTTGCAGTCTTAAAGTCCTTAAAATTTGTTTTTCTTTGTCGCCATATCATTTTCCATATCTACTGGCTTTACCATAATTGCTTGGATATGGAATGGCACACTTCCCGTAGCATATAGATTAGTTGCTCTAAGGTGCTGTTTGTTTCTGAAGAGGTAAAACGTCTGCAGTCTGCAGACCACGTCTGCAGTCTGCAGACCACATCTGCAGACATCTGTAGCAGAAGAGGTGGACCAAACGTCTGCAGTCTGCAAGAAAACGACTGTTTGTTTTTAACATCTGTAATGTTGTTGTTATTATTATTATTATTATTATTATTATTATTATTATTTTATTATTATTATTATAAAACAAACACACCCCACCCTTCCCAATCTCACTTTCCCAATCAGTCACTCACCTTCAACCCAACCATCTTCGATCGACCTTCAAATATCATCCTCGACCGACATCACAAACCATCACCTTCAAGCGACAGCCACCTGCGAATATACACCAACATCCCTTGTCTCTGTCGACCTTCAATTTCGAACGATTGAACCCCAAATCACCTTCAACCGTCCGACCGCAACCCAATCCCCTGTTGATCTTCGAACTCTTGTTTCCCCAAATCATATTCGGTCCACCATCGATCATCAATCCCACCCTTGTCTCTGTCGAAGGGGTAGCTGTGAGGGCGGTCGAAATCAACAGTGGTGAAATTAACAGTGGGTTTGAACGAGAGGGTTATGCAAGCAACAACGCAGTTTCGTACAAACGTTTGGCCGGAGGAGATGATGACGGGGTCGACCATGAGTTCGTCGGAGATGGGGCAGGTGAACTCCGGCGGTGGTGGTGGTGGTGGTGACGGTGGTTTGAGGTGGGATGGTGATCGGAGGAGGGTTTTTTTCTTTTGGTTAGAAGAGGTTGTAGAGGTAAAAAGACATTAGTCCATCTCTTCTCCAAGAAGAGGTCACGCAGATGTTTTTTAATAAAACGTCTTCAAAAACAAACACTCTGCAGACCTCAAACAGCTGCCCGCCTCTTTTTGGCGCAGACAAAAGAGCTTTAGAAGCTCTTTTTCTAAAAAACAAACACCACTAAGTGTGTGAAACTCATGCTCATCTTGTTAATACTCTATAGCAACAGCTTTTCTCTTGATAATGTATACTTTTTCTCTTCATCATATCCCCAACTCATAACCGTTTCACTATTGCCATATCTCGTGAATAGCTTCAAATGGTTCCGTATATGTTTCTCAATGGGTGTGTTTGAGCAACTAATGTGAGTTTTCCAATTTATTTTGATGTTGGATACCCTTTTAAATCATAAGGCTCAGCTGAAACATCTGTTTGCTCAGCTTAAACAAACTTTTTAAGAGATTTTAATAATTAATAAAAAAGTAATCACATTCTAGTTTCAAGTTTTAAAATATCAATGGTTATTAAGTTTAACATAGTGTTTCATAAACACAAGTCAAGTTGCTTTTAATTAAAGTGATAACCAAGAAACAACCTTTTATGATTCGTTTATTTATAAAGTTATCAATTTATCTAAATCAAGTAAACTTTTCTTAATGAGCTAAAGCTGTAAGGAAACCAAAACCTAATGATAAAGCAAATAACTTTATTTATAAAAAAATTGTTTAACTCAATCAAAACCTTCAACTAAATTTAAACACAAAGTGTTTAACATAAAACCCTAACATAAACATGAATAACTATCTCACTTAGCAAGAACTCTCCACCAGAAAGAAACCGTTAAGTCTTCAATATACTTTAATTGATAATTTTTGATTAATTGGAACGATTAGAGGAGGTTTAAAGGGTTGAATTTCATCCATAAATTCTTCATGGGGCTTAAAAATGTGTCTTTTCAAAACCCTAATGATTGAGGCTTTATAGGATTCAAAATTTGAGATATCACAAAATATCATGTTAAATCGTAACTTACGTCCTATAGGCCGTAAGTTATGGCCTACCTTGAGTAAGACGGTCTTCCCTACAACTTTACGGCCTTCATAAACGGACTTTCCACAGGGCCATAAGTTACGGTCTTAGGGCCGTAGCTTATGGCCTCTTTGCAGTATACACATTTTTTTTATTTTCAGCACCTTTCAAGCTATAGTCTTACTATCCTTTATATCCTTTTCAAATAATGTATGTTAAGCTTCTTTTAACCTACATTTCAAACACGTAACATAGTGAATGTATTAAATATCAAAATTAGATTTAAAACATGATTTTAAATATCTAAAACTTATACATAACACCAGCACATCAAGAAGTTTTTGAATCCAAACAATCTATGAATAGCAACTTGATGTAGTCACATATTCAACATCTATAGTGGGTGTGGAGGTAGTGTTCTATGCATTGCATGAAATCAACCTATTACCAAGAATTGACATCCTCTAATAGTTGATTTCCTATCCTAATTATAATCATCATATCACTATTAGTATATGCAAATAAATTGAACTTAAAATTCCTAGGTTCAAAAGTCTAAGTTGTGGTTGGCCTTTAAGAAACCTGAATATTCTTGTGACAGTCTTTATGTGTGACTCCTTTGGATTACTCTAATAATGTGTACACTGCTAAACTAGAAACATTATTTTTGGCCTACTTGTAGTGAGATACATCAAGGATCCGGTCATAGATCTGTATAAATGTTAAGCAACATCTTCACCCGTGCGATCATGATAAAGAGTATGATGAAGACATAAGAGTAGGAGCTGTCTTGGAGTTTGAAACTTGTATTTTCAGAATGTTTTGAACGTACTTCTCTTGATGTCTCAAAATACCGTCTTTATCTTGTTTAACTTAGATACGCAAGAAAAATAAATTTTTCCTAAGAGAACTTATCTCAAACTTCGTTTTATCATAACCTCAAATTCCTTGCTAATATCATCATTGATAGATCCAAAGTAAAATCATCAACATATATTTGAACAAGAATCATATCATCACCAGTCTTTCTTATGAAAAGAGTTTGATCAATAGCTCCTCTTAAGTAACCATTTTCAAGAAAATGTTCAATAAGAATGACATACCAAGCACGAGGTGCTTGATGGAGACCATAAAGATATTTATCTAACTTATACACGTAGTCAGGATTATCTGGATGTTCAAAACCAGAAGGTTGACGAACATAGATTTCCTCTTTCATTTGTCGTATAAAAAAGTAATCGTGACTTCCGTTTGATAGACTTTAAAGGTCATGAATGAAGCATAAGCTAGAAAGATACAGATTGCTTCAAGTCTAGCGACAGAAGCATATACGTCTCTATAATCTAAGCCTTCCACTTGATAGAATCTATGTACAACAAGTCGAGTCTTGTTGCAAACAATAACACCTTTTTCATCCGTCTTGTTACGAAATATCCACTTTGTTTTGATAGGCAACTTATCTTTAGGTAGTCCACAATAGTGCTAAACATCTAATTTCTTAAATTGCATGAGTTCATCTTACATGGCTTTAATCTAATTGTTTTCATTTAACACCATCTCTATATTCTTTGGTACAATGTGAGATATAGAGCATGCATATAAACATGTGTTGATTGCTCCTGATTGACTTCTAGTTTTACACCAATTACATAAAGGATCAATAATTGCATCAGTTGAATGATTCTTGTGACTTCTCTTTTGTGGAATAGTATCTTTAAAAATAACTTCTTCTAAGTTGAAAATTTGATCTACAGGCTCATCTATAACAACAATTTCCTCTGGTAGATAGACATTGTTTTTTCTTAATAGATATGAAAACCAGGTATTACTGAAGAAATAATTTCAAGAGAATATTCTTCAAAAGGAACTTGAATAGTCTCGATCAGAAAATCTTCTATAGACAAAGTAGATGTTTTCTAGAAGATTGTGATATATTTTCAACAACAGCTTGTTGTTCAACTTGAATTGGAATACATAATTGTGAAAGAACATGATCAGTAATATGTTCTGTATCTGGATCTGACATTCGTTATCAAAAATAGGTGCATGATGGCATGGACATAAGCGGGGCTTCAGGCACAATTACTAGATGATTAAAGGGGTTTCAAACTCATAAGGCTCCAACCCTTAACCGGTGCCAAACACAACTTTTCCTATATTATTGCATTAATAGGGGCTTCAAACATAATTAACCACTACATTTGATTTAGAAAAGGGATTTAAATCAACTTGTAACATTTAGGTGATATTTTAACTAAATAATCATTACATATAGTCTTATCGTTATCAATCTATTAATTTAAAAAACAAATGAACAGTGGGTTGAGTTGTGTGTTATCTTTCGATTGGTCTGCGTGTTTTTGTATGAAATTAGACTTTAACTGGTATTTTCACATTAAAAATTAAATAGTAATATGATATAATGTTCACAAGGTGAGGTTCACTACAATACTAAATTATTATGAAAAACACAAACATAAATCATTTACTTTATATCAGTGCTTCATATTTTTTTAATTTTATACTGCTTATATATAAGGCCAATGTTGTAGTAAAAAATATATGTTTAATTTAAAAAGTTTAAGAATAATTTTGGATTTAACAGTCATTCTATTTTTTAAAGAGTATGATATTTTAGTTATTGTATTAAATACATTAGATTATTGTGTATAATACGTCGAGGTATTATGTCAAATATCACTTCATTGTGTCATTATTTTAACATTTGTTATATGTATTCATATTGTATTTTACATTTTATATTATTCTATGTCATTTTTTTCATTAATTTTTATATATTATACAATTTTGTTATTATCTTATCATTATATTTTATAATTAGAAGTACATGAAAATATTATTTCCCTAATGTGTTTCAAAACTCATAGTGCTCAGATTACCCAATGACGGGCAAGAAAACACAATGATGTATTTTATCATTGTGTTTTATGTTTTATATCACTTTATGTTATTGTGTTATAGTTTTTAACATGTGATATTAATTAGTGGTTAATTTATCATTATGTTTACATATTAAAAATATATAAAATACTACTTCACCATTATAAATTTTTAGAATTTATCATTTTATAAAAACATAATAGTAGTCATATAAACATTATAACTAACAAAAATAAACAATGAACTGCACTAAATAAATAATAACATACGGTCAGAAATATATTAACTTAAAACTGTAAAAGGTTATTATCTTCTTATATTACGAAACTGTACTCATTTCTAAGATAAAAAACGCTCGTTTTATTGCCTAACTTTTTTTTAAAAAAATTAATGTTATATATAAAAGTGATAAAACGCTTAAAATAAGCGGGGGGGACTTGAAAAATACCAACAAATATGTCATACGTAAAATACTTATCTAACAAATCTTTTTCCTATAATTTAATCTTAACTATTAGTTAATAAAATTAAGTGTAATTTACACTTTTAGTCCCTGTGGATTGATGATTATAATACTTTTCATCTAATATTTGTAAAAACATACGGTTTAACCATTATGGTTTAAAATTTATCGTAGTTAAGTCCGAAACACTAACTCCATCCAAATTTACTGTTAATTGTATGTAAAAAGACAAAAATACCATTGGATTTAAATTTTTATTTCAATATACAAATACAAAATTTATCTATAAAAATTAAAAAGAAAAGTAAGTGTGTGTCTGTATACACACATATATATACACACACATATTGTACACACCTACTCCTTGTATCTCTATTTCATAGTAACCGCCACACACCACCACCTCACACTCATTGCCAAGCGACCACTACACCCGTTGCCATACCACATCGACCACCTTACAACCATTGCCACACACCACCACCACCACACAGTCACCACCATGAAAGGTAAAATTCTGGTTTGAGAGTCCCACCAGCCACTATCGGAGCAAAAGTCCCACCACCACCAACATAACCCATCGTACCAAATGCAGAGCGGCAAAGCCTAAGAAACCGATTATTATCGTCAGTATAATCCTCCAATCAAACTCCAATTCTTAGAATAACCTACAAAACATAAAACGCTAAATCCAATATCCAATACCCAAAACCCAAAACCCAAAACCCAAAACCCAAATTGAGTGATAAAATATCGAATTCGAGAACTCACCGGCCAAACTTTTCCTTGGCTGCTAATAGATTCAGAGAAGAAGGATGAAGAACAAGATTGAAATGTAAAATTATGGTTTGAAAGGTAGTGTACTGATCCATCAAGCAAAGGATCCGGGTTGCGGCAAGTGGCGGGTGGTGGCGATGAAGTTTGTGAGCGAGTGACGGGTGGTGCCTATGAAGGTTGCGAGCGTGTGGTGGGTGGTGCTTGTGAGAGTTGCCGGCGAGTGTGTAGAAGACAAATCAAGGCTCGGCAAAACATCATATGCGAAAGACTGAATCCACGCGAATTAAAGAAGTCACGCGAGAAGCAGATCCCACGCGAGTCGCAGACCATGCGAGACAAGCTTCCACGCGAGATGAAGACTCACGCGAAAGATTAAGCCGCGCGAAAAGCATCTCGCGCGAGAACCCGATGTTTATTATAAATAGCTAGATTTCGTTTTGTAATTAAGCTTTTCGTGCATATTATCATTTTGTTCTGTGCGAAATCGCACAAGACCTTTAATAGGTTTCTGTTCATCAATTTAATATCATTTGAGTTCAATTTGATTCTTCTTCTACTCCAATCTTGTTTATATTCCGCGTTCACAAGATTGAGATCGTGTGTTATTGTTTCTGGGAGATTTTCAGAGGTTTTACAGAGTGGCAGGTGGAAGGGTTAATGTGTAGTCAAACAAGGAAAGAGAGGGGTTAAGGTTTGACATATATCACTACAAGAAAATCAGTTTTTTGTGACTAACTTTTTTGCGGCAATACTCATTTCGTCGCAAAAAAGTCGATAAACGACAAAAAAGTTTGCTTTTTAGACTTTTCCAGTTAAAACGAGCTTTTGCGGCGATATTTTCGTCACAAATAACCAAAAAAAATTTTCCATTTTTGATAAGGCAAGAATTGTGTTAGAACAATGGAACATTCGACGTGACTTGTGGCTTGTAGATAACGGCCGCGGTAAGCTCTCAAAGCCTCATCCTAAGTTCTCTTTCTCAAACCCCGAAAGGAGTCTTTTTTATCAATTCATTAAGGGAGTAAAACTACCTGATGGCTTTGGCTCCAACTTTAAACATAAGGTGACCGATAATGATACCCAAATAATGGGGATGAAATCACATGATCATCATATAATGATGCAACGGTTGCTTCCGATGGGTGCTCAAGCGTACTTGGATAAAAACATTTCAACACCAATAATTGAGATGTGCTTATTCTTTAAGCAACTTTGTGCTCGGAACTTAATGTCATCTGACATGCAAGATGCGGAGGAGAAGTTGATTAAAATTTTGTGTTCTTTCGAGCAAATATTTCCTCCGTCATTTTTTGACATAATGATTCATTTGGTTATGTATTTACCTGAGGAGGCCATTTGAGGTGGGCCAGTTTACATAAGGTGGATGTATCCTTTTGTTGTCTGCTGACTTAGATAATTTAACTTATGATGGTATGAGTAGAGATGAAGCTACAGAAGTCGATGTTTCCCTTGAGCATGTCAATGTAGAGGACGAGACATATGAAGATACGGATGAGGGTGAAGACAACGATGCAGACAAAGCTGTTGACGTTTCTGATAATTCAGATGATGAATTAGACGAATTTAATAATGATTGTGGAGAAGATTCTTATCACACCGATGACTCCGATTGATTGTAATTTTTAATTTTAACCGAATCATTTATTATGTTTGATATATTATGTTTATTGAATTTTTTTTTCAATTGTGTGTTTAGCTAATGATTCAATTATGGTATATTTGTATACTTATATAATCTTTTTACAGATGGCAGACGTGGCCCGAGGTCACGGTGGGGATACTTATGGTTGTGGTCCACCTGGTGGTGGTCCTCCCGATGAAGATCGATCGTGGCAGCCGCCACGACAGTGCGAGGTCAGTGATGACTCCAGCAGCGGCAGCGGACGAGGTATGATGAATTTTTTATACTATTATCTTTTAAAATGAAAATATATAATTTACATAGAATTTTTATACTATTATCAATTTGCAGGACAAGGCATGCGTGACCACACTTCAAGGTATGCGAAAGAGAAATCCACAAGGAAATTTGCTCACAATTAAATTTGAGCAAGGTACGCATGACACCTACAAACCTGTGGGTGTCAATCAGGCGAGCTTTGCTTCACTGGTTGGCACACTCGTTGAAAATTTCCTCAAACCTACAAGAGCTGGAGAAAGATACCTGCAGAGTTGAAGGCGACTATCTGGCCTGACTTACAGGTTAAGTTTTTGATAATTAAATTCAGTGATTAAATATATATACACTAAGCTATTTGTTTTCATAATTTGCAGATGTATTTTGATATGACTCCCCACAAAGGCCAGAGGGCAGGCATTGAGAAATATGCTGCAAACCGGTATAAAGATCACAAATACCGGTTCAAGCAAAAGCATTTTAGCAAATAGGTGGGGAGGACAGGGTTGATATTTCTGATGTTGTGCCACCTGATATGCAAGAATCTGAATGGAAAGACTATGTGGATTACTGCACTTCTCCTGAAGTCAAGGCTCGGTCTGCAACCAACAAGTCCAACAAAGGGAAGCAGACGATCAAGGGACATGGCGGCCGGACATCTTTAGCCCAATGTCATTATATGTTTGTAAGTTGTTTTAATCTAATGTGTTTATAACTTGTTTTATATGTTTGTAAGTTACTTTTATATTATTATATAACTATATAATGTGTTTACAGCGGGAAGAAGGTTCTGATGAATCTGGGAGTGCCATATTAGCATATCGTCGCTTCTATACCGATTCAAGCGGTAATTTCTATCAATCTGAACCCGCTGCATACTATGTAAGTAATATACATGTCTTATAATTTTATAAAAATAAAGTAATATATAACATCACCATATATATAACATTGTTGTGTGAAGGGCCGGGTGTGACAATAAAGGAGCAAATGGTCGCACTTCAACAACAACACCCAGAAATGTCAGAAAAACAGATCATGCGTCAGGTCTTGGGGGAGCGGCCCGAGTGGGAACGTTGCATCGGTCTAATACCGAGTGTTCCTTCACAACCCCACCTCCACCTCACAGAACGGATCAGCGGATGTTCTCACAATCTGAGGTTGAGGAGATGATAGCAGCGAGACTGGCAAGTGAGCAAGAATAATGGCAGTCTCAGATGATGGCTAATATTATAGCACAAATGCAAAGTCAAATCCAAACCCAAGTTCAGAGCTCGTTGAAGAGAAGTGGTCATTCTCAACAAAATGATGAAGATGAAGAAGATGATGAAGGTGGGTCGTTATAGGATGTTCAGTTTGATGTTTGTTATGAATATTTTCAAACATTTGTTTGTATGACTTTTAACTTATTAAATTTGGACAATATTTTGTTTATATGTTATGTTTTGCGAATGGTTTGATGGTTTTGATAGTGTTTAGTGATTTTGAACAGCAGGTTTGGTACCCAGAAAAATCTGGGTGGATTGCTGCAAACGCAGCAAAATTATTTAAAAAAAAGTTCTTTTTTGCGGCGATTTTTCGTCGCAAAAAACATTGCATCATATGGAAAGTTTTCGTCGCTAAAAAGGTTGCGGTCAAAAATTTGCGGTGATATATCGCCGCAAAAAAGAAAAATATCGTCGCAAAAGATTTTCTCCAGAATTTCACTTTTTTTATACTAAGTTGAGCCCACAAAAGAAATCGTCGCAAATTTCGTCGCAAATAAGATTTTACGACCACTTTTTTACGGCGAATTTTTTACGACCAAAGTTTCGTCGCAAATAACATATTGCAACGAAACAACAGCTTTTTGCGACGATATTAATCGCCGCAAAAATGCTTTTTTCTTGTAGTGATAGTAGGGTGGAATAATATAATAACAGTTTCAATCCAAGAGTATTTTAGTATTTTTAAAAAAAGTAATGGATAAAATGGATGCAGTTAACGGTGTGGACCTAATTTTAACAAATTTTAAATCACATTGGTTAAATCGGACGTTTTTAAGCTATTGGATGAAAAAGTTTACAACCATCAAACCACAGGGACTAAAAACGTAATTTACTCTAAAAATTAATGGTTAAGATTAGTTTTATACTTTTTAGATTGGTAATTCTTTTTTATTTAAACCATTTCCTGTATATAATATATTTTTATATACATATAAAAAACTATAAAACAACTTTGTTCATATGTTTTTTTAATGTATTAACCATATAGCTACACATTTGTTGGTTATATGACATATGCACATTTTAATTCATAAACGAAATTTGTTTATAGCTTACGAAATTCATTTATAGCTTTCTTAGAAGTCAAGAGAAAACAATAACATTACATTTCAAATATTTTTTATTTTTTAAACTTGTAAGAATTAAAAATTATTTATTTATGTTTATGTGTTGTCACACTATACACCTTTCTACATAAATATTGCATCAACCTTCACATATAAACTCTATATAACGACCTCTATACATGCTCATGATATTATTATTTTCTCTTTCTCCACCCCACCTCACTCTCTCTCTCTTTCTCTCTCTCCAGGTGAATATGAAGCCTTTAACGAAGATGTTTGCAACATTTTTCTTGTTGTCATGTGTCTAATGGCCAGTGGTAATCCACCTCCATTAACTTAGATCATAAATATTATTATTTTATAACAACAACATATTGATTTTGTGTATAAACATTGATAAACTTGTATCGTGTATGTAGAAATGGGTGGTCCGATGACAGTAGAAGGGAGCATGTGCAAGTCGCTCAGCCACAAATTCAAGGGGTCATGTGTCCATGACACCAACTGTAGGACTGTGTGCAAATCTGAGGGCTTTACGAGTGGAAAGTGTAGTGGTTTCTACGCCGGTGTTACTGCCTTAAACCATGTAATGAGGAACCCGTTCCACCCCAAGAACTTTATCCTTGAGCAATCAACGACAAGTGTGTCGCTCGAGGGTCGTGTTTACGTTTTAGTTTATTGTGTGCAAAATGAAAAATATATTATATAAGAAAACTGTTGAAAAGTATTCAAATATATAAAGATAATTTAAACGTTTATTTATCTTCACATATAAAAGTTTGTAAAAAAATACATGAAAGTCCAAATATTTATAACAAAACTAAATAAGGGTCAAAAGTTTGAAAGAAAACAAAAGGTTATGCTCAACATATCTTCACATGTTAACATATAACTGGAGATTTAGAAAGTGGAGCATTTTTTATACTGTTTAGACCGCAACATTAATATATTATTCTAACGAGAATTGAACATTGAATCATTTCTACAATGGGAGTTTAAAGATTCTTTTTATAAAAGAATGACAAATCAATGAAGCACGCAAGTAATAAACAAATAGATGTATTTTTCTGACTGTAATATAAAAAATACACATGGTTAATTAGTCAATATAGTTAATAAAATTATAACTAAATGTTATAAAATCAATTTTAGTATGTAATTTTTGTTATTATTATTCTTTGAAAGAAACCTCACGTCATGCAACGTGTTTATGAGCTTTGTTATATGTGTTGCGGATGTGACATCAACATGGTTAAATATATAAAGAAACATAACAAATTGAGATAATTCGGTTCTGGAGATGCAAACGGTGATAGAAAAAGTTATATAACAGTACTGATTTTGTTCGACCCTATCAATGTCATTACTACCGTCATACTAACGTCACTCGATATAACCTACGATACCAAAAAAAATAACATGTTTTAAATACAACTTCATTTAGAGAAAAAGATTATCCCAGGACGCAAAAGAAAAAAAATCAAACGCAACCACAAATTACTATTTCTTAAGTAACATGGAAGTTATTAAAGAAAAATCAATGTAAATATTTAATAAAAATGGGTTAAAGCGTATATTATATAATAATGAAGGTAAATTTGTAAATTTTGAAACATGATGGTGAATTTTTTCAGAATAGCCTGATAACCTTCCAAAATGTGATGATAGAATGTTTACAGAATCGGATCATACATTGAACCGCTCACCTTACTGGTTGGTTGGTCAGATCGGTCGGACCGAATTTAAGAACCCGATAACAACATTATTATGTATGTCTGATATTATATGTGTGTGTGTATAATAATATATATATATATAATTCAATATTATATTATAATATATATAAAACTTCATAATAATCTTATTTTTCAACACTTCAATTCATCTTTTGATCCACTCGTGAAACCCAAAAAAAATCCAAAAAATTAAATTTCTCAAAAATCTAGTCCGACCCGGTTTCTAGTTTCCGGTTCGACAACTAACCAGTTCCGAACCGGCCGATTCCTTGCTTAGAAAACCAATAGGGGTGGATTAAACAAGTTGGACCTCCGAGTTCCGATCCAACCAGTCCTACCGGTTGGACCGCACCTCCGAGTCTTGGTTTTCGACGTTTGTGTTACTGCCTTTAACAATGCCAAATCGGTCTGCAAGTTCATCGATCGTAGAGCGGCCACCGATATGTGTGTCGTTTGAGACTCGTGTTTATGATGTTTTTATTATGTTGTGTGCCAAAACAAAATAAAATATATAAGAAATTTGTTAAAAAGTATTTAAATATAAAAATAAACTTGAAATCCAGTGCTTATTTATCTCTCCCTATAACCAAAATTTGAATAAATTTGGTTATGTATCTACTTATGTATTAAATGGTTAAAATAGAGAGTATTTTGAACAAATTTGTTTTATGCATACAAATTCTATAGTACTAATAATTCAATGGAAAGAATAGCATTTTGAACACTTCATGCGTTGTGTACAATTGTCTTATACATGTACAATTTCATGTGCAGCCCTTACAACTGTTTGATGTGTGTGTGTTGTGGTCCCCCTTTAAATGGGTTTTCTCATCATTCTTCATGCACTAGAACCCAGGTCCGGTTTTTATCGCCACCACAACCTCCACCACCTTCGCCGCCGACTTTGGCTATTGTTCTGGTTATTTGCACCATTTCCGGCGATGGACGAGTGTTTGTTGCCATTGCAAGCGATCGTTTCATCCAACGATCATTTGTAGCGATTGCCACGGTACAACTTCCATCACCATGGCCGTTGGTCAGTAAAAATCACGCAACACGCGATGTGCAAAACACCTAGTTACTATAAGTTTAAAAGGCATAGCGGTAAGCAAGAATGCATGATGTACAAGCATGAACTATTGAACTGTATAGTTGTCTTAAAATTCTTTATTAATTTAAAGTTTAACTTTAAACCCTTAAAATTTATATTTTATACCCTCAAATTTAAATTCACTTACATTTCAAATCCTTTACTTATCTAATTAGTTTTATTAACCCATTCACCTTTTCTATGGTTTTTTTTTTCATTTAAAAATTTTAATAACATATAAAATATATCATAGTGACATTCTTATATTCACCTTATATATATATATATATATATATATATATATATATATATATATAAATTATAGAATAATGAAAACGTATAAGCTATTATATATGGAGATGTTCAAATACAAATCTTTTAAAACTAAAGAGTGTAAAAAATAATCTTAACCATCAATCTCTTTAATTAATAGTTAAGATCAATTGTAGGAAAAAGTTTGTTAGATGAGTATTTTATAAATAGCCACTTTTTTTTGACTTTTTGCAAGTTCTTCCATTTTCTTTAAATGTTCATAACTTTATGTATGATATTTTTTTTTACAAAAATTACACCATAAAGACAAACGTTTTTATATGAAAAGATAAATAAAATTTACGTATTTACTGCATTTCATTGTGTATTTTTGTTAGTTATTGTATTTTTCTAAATACTATTGTATTTTTCTAAAGTGATGAATTAAAAAAATATAATGGTGGAATAACATCGTTGTATATCTCTAATATTTAAAACACAATAATAAATTAACAACTAATTAATCTAATACATTAAAAACAATGATAAAATAACACAATGTCTAATTATGTTTTTTGATTATCATTGTCTAATCTTGAATACTATAATTTTTGAAAATTAATTGATTAAATAACAATATTATGTACTTGTAATTGTAAACACAATGATAGATGACAACATCTTTATATAATCTATAAAAGATAATGACAAAAATAACATATTGTGTTATTTTCAACACTATAAGTTTAAAAAATACATTGGTGAAAATATATCATTGTATTCTTCTAATTATAAAACACAATGATAGATAACAAGTTTATATAATCTATATAAAAATGATAAAAATAACACAAGATGATGTAAAATGTAAAACACAATGATGAATACATATAACAAGTGATGCAAAATATAAGACACAATTAACTGATAACTGACACAATTAATGTATAAAACACAATGAGCTATGTATTTTACACAGTAAGCAAAATGCACTCACATTTAAAACAATAGAAAAACACGTGTCGATGCTACAATACTTATTAATTTTTTTAGATTAAACATCATTTTTACTAAAATTCCCCCCATTATATATTATGAATCAAGTACATACAAGAGTGCTATAAAGTAATTACAGTCTACTCGTAACTTCTAAATATAATAAAGACTAGTATAGTATTCCGTGTAATACACGGGTTGATTAAATAATATATGAAATAATTTGTAATAAAATTTTAAAAATTATAAATGATATTTGTAAATAGGATATGATTGAGTTAGAAATAAATAAGTAGTTCAAGTAAAAAAAAATAATAATATCATATTAAAATTTCATTTTATAAAATTGTATTTTTTTAATTGTTTTCTTAAACATTCTCGTCTTTTTTTTAATTTTATTTCAAAAAAAAATTATCTTGTGAAACTTAGAAAAAATGGTATTAAAATACTTCGTATTTTAAAAAAAATTGTGTCATATATTTCCAAGTGTATTTTTTAATATAATATTAAGTTTTTAAATTTTTACAATATCTATTTTTTAATTTAAAAATGTTTTAATTATATAATTATTATTATATATACTACTATCATTTATTAGAAGATAGATGCGGAAAAATGAAAATAAGAATGTTTAATATGTTGACATGTGACATCTTAAAAACCATCTTTTATCTTCCTCTTCTAATAAAAAGGTATCTGTGATGCCATGTGTCAATACCACAATCATTCTCACCAAAATTTTCCCGTCTCTCTCTCCTATTAAAGAATTACATTAATTACTAATAATACTATTTAATACTTTTTTAGATTTAATAAATTAATAAAGAGGTCTATTTATTAATGTTATTTCTAAATAAACAATTTTTTTATAAAATAATAAATTTATTTAAAGCATAAGACTTTTTTAAAAATACAAATATTTAAAATTGGTATTTTTAAAAAGTTATTTTTCTAAAACCAAAAATAATTAAATTTAAGAGTTATAATAAGAAAATTTTTAAAAATGACATTTTATACGGTTTGTTTTAGAACAAAACGTTTATTTATTTTTTTGAATAAAAATAAAGTTTTAAAAAGTTGATATCACTATTTTATAACTTACAGTCATTTCTAATACATAATTTCAATGATATTATATCTTTTAAAATATTATTTTATAATTAATAAATTTGTTATATTAATTTTTTTATTTATTCAACCCGTGTAACACACGGTTACTATAGCTAGTTATAGGTAATAGATAGGTACAATAATTATTATCCATATAGCAACTCTTAAATGAATGAATGTGTGCACATATTTTCTTTTAAAAGCTACCAATGTAATCTTAAATCCGCCTAAACCTGCTCCCTGATTTGAATTTCCAACCAAGTAGCGAGAGCATTTATTATATATTCGGATAAATATTGGGTGCTAATAATAGACACCCAAAAGTTTAAATCGACACCCCTCTATACGCCGCGTATGGGTCCATACGCGGCCCATGCCCGGCGTATAGGGGACGACCATTAATGCGACATTAATGACTGACAACCGAAGTCACATCAGTTTACCTATACGGGACGTATAGGCCCATACGCCACGTATAGGTCGGTGTCGATTTAAAAAAGAATATAAGGTATACCCCGCGTATGGACCCATACGCGGCGTATAGATCCTCGGTACGTTATATCTTTCAAACTTTCTCATTTTTACACACACTTCAAAAAAAAACACTCTCGTATAGCACTATACTACACGTATTGATCTTCGATTTTTCTACATCCAGGTACGTATTATTGTTCATACATCATTATTATGTTAATCGTTTATTGATTTAAACGTTAAAGTAGTGTTTTATGCCCTATAATGCGTGATTTAAAAACTGGTATATAGAACTATACGCTGGTACAGCCCCGCGTATAGGGCTATACGCAGCGTATAGTTCTATGGTTGGGGACGAAGACTCATAGGAGGGTATTCTATACGCGGCGTATAGATATATACGCGGCGTATAGGGTGTTGCAATACGTGACTTGTGGCCCATACGTGGGTCCCCTATACGCCGCGTATAGTCTATACGCGGCGTATAGGATCGGATTTGACCTATACGTGGCCCTGTGACCCATACGCTGCTACCCTATACGCGGCGTACAGCCCTATACGCGGCGTATAGGGTAAATATATATACAAATACATATATATGTATATACGCATATACATATACATATACATATACATATACATATATATGTATATACACATATACATATACATATAGTATGTATATGTACATATACATATAACATGTATATGTACAACATGTATATGTACATATACAGATAACATGTATGTGTACATATACATATACATATACATATACATATACATATACATATACATATACATATACATATACATATACATATACATATACATATACATATACATATACATATACATATACATACTATACATATACATTACATATACATAACATATACATATACATATACATATCCATACATATACATATACATATACATATACATATACATTACATATACATATACATATACATATACATATACATAACATATACATATACATATACATATACATATACATATACATATACATATACATATACATATACATATACATATACATATACATTATACATATACATATACATATACATATACATATACATATACATACATATACATATACATACATATACATATACATATACATATACATACACATATACATACATATACATACACATATACATACACATATACATACACATATACATACACATATACATACACATATACATACACATATACATACACATATACATACACTATACATACACATATACATACACATATACATACACATATACATACACATATACATACACATATACATACACATATACATACACATATACATACACATATACATACACATATACATACACATATACATACACATATACATACACATATACATAACACATACATACACTATACATACCATATACATACACATATACATACACATATACATACACATATACATACACATATACATACACATATACATACACATATACATACACATATACATACACATATACATATACATATACATATACATACACATATACATACACATATACATATACATATACCATATACATATACATATACATATACATACACATATACATAGACATATACATAGACATATACATAGACATATACATAGACATATACATAGACATATACATAGACATATACATAGACATATACAAAGACATATACATAGACATATACATAGACATATACATAGACATATACATAGACATATACATAGACATATACATAGACATATACATACACATATACATACATATACATACACATATACATACACATATACATACACATATACATACACATATACATACACATATACATACACATATACATACACATATACATACACATATACATACACATATACATACACATATACATACACATATACATACACCTATACACATATACACATACATATACGTATACATATACGTCATATACGTATACATATAGTATACATATACGTATACATATACGTATACATATACGATACATATACGTATACATATACGTATACGTATACGTATACGTATACGTATACGTATACGTATACGTATACGTAACGTATAACATATACATATACATATACATATACATATACATATGTATATCTGTATGTATATATATCTATGTATACGTTGCTTTTGACCTATTTGTTTTATTGTGCAGATATGTCTTCCGATTCTGATATTGAGGCTGACGTTGTTGACCACATTGCTGAGCATCCTTGGCTGCAGTTTGAGGCCGGTTCCATTGAGCACGCTAAGTACTCAAAATTTATTCGTATGAAGATCGGTCATCAAAAGGCCGTATATTGGGAGGTTATGGCTGAGTTAGGAGAGCGCGATCGTCTTGCTGCTATTATCGGAGACGATACGCCGTGGAGACATCTCTTTGAGATCGCGTTCTTACCGTCCTACCGTGAGCTGGTAGTGGAGTTTTTATCCACATTTACCTATATTCGCCCAGATGAGATGGTGGAGGATGATGAGCGCTCGGAGATTTCTTTTATGCTTTGTGGACATGCACATGAGATGTCCATTGAGCAGTTTGCAGTTGTCTCGGGGCTTTATTATGAGCCGGAGACTGTTACCCCTCTGTTCACCGAGGGTATTACTGAGATGGAGGAGGGTACATTGAGAGAGTGGTGGCCTCAGATTGCCGGAGGTCCGTTTCAGAGGACTAAGGGCAGGGTCACGGGCATTCGAGATCCTCTTATCCGTTATCTGCATCGGATGATCGCCACGTCCATCACGGGACGTGGCAAGAGTCGGGAGTGGTGTACCATTCCCGACTTATTTACTTATACTGTTTGATTACGGGGACCAGGTGTAACCTGGCGAGATGTTTGGCGGAGTATTTTGCGTCGTATTATCATCGCCAGGAGCGAGGAGCGGTGTACGGCGGCGCGTACATCACGTTGATTGCCCGATCTTTAGGTTATCTTCCTCGGCATCTTGGTGACGTGTCTCCGCCGATCGAGCCGGTGAGATTAGATCGTCGTACGCTATTCGGCATGCGTATTATACGCCAGTTTCCGGTTGGCATACGATTCTCTCTTCGACCCGGGGAGATCTGGCAGCCGGCACCAGTTCAGCAGCTCGGCATTGCCGATCCACCGATCCACTGCAGCAGCACGGGCAGCCGCATGATCAGCCACGTATAGGTGGTGTCAGATGTACTTTTTGTACCATGTACGATTACAAGCAACGTATGGGCTCATATGGGGCAAACGTGGCAAGACTATACGCAGAGTATAGAACCATACGCTGCGTATAGGCAACTATACGTGGCGTATAGACCCATACGCTACGTATAGTTGTCAGACGTCCTATAAAGCGTTTTTGTACCATGTACGAATATACGCAGCGTATAGGTGCCATACGTGGAAGACGTGGCAAGCCTATACGTGGCGTATAGTCCTACACGCGGCGTATAGCGGCCATACGACAGCCTATACGTGGCGTATGGACCCATACGCCACGTATAAGTAATTTCGATATGACGGGACCCAAGATTCGTTTTCACCTATATAACAACGATTTCGATAACACTTTCGATATGCTTTCGATCCCTGTAAATCCCAAACGTATTTCTCTCTCAAAATATCACACTTTTTATTCGTTCGGTATGTCATTTTGGGACGGTAACTATTTGTTTGGTGAATATTCAAATGAATATTCGTTCGTAGTGGATAGTAATCAAGATGATGCGTACGTTCAATCTGCTTACGAGACAGGACTGCCAGATTTAAACCAATCGTATGTTCCCGATGATGAAGTTGAGTTTTGCCGAGAGTCAACTTATGACACGCAACAAAATAATATACTCTCGAGTGATGAAAAACAAACGACAAAAGTATCGTTTGAAACATCTCAAAATTTTTATCTCTCGATGAGCTAGTCTGTTGGGCTGTTAATAGAGGACGTGATAATGGTTACATTATTATTACACGAAGATCAAAGAAAAAAGAAGGTCAGGTCGTAAAGGTATGGCTTATCTGTGATCGTGCTGGCGAACACAAAAGTAAAGCAACAGTTAGACGATCTGGTAGCAAAAAAATCGGATGTCCTTTTAAATTAGTAGGGATATACGACAACAAACGTCGTTCGTAGAAATTAGAGGTGCGAAGTGACGAACATAACCATGATCCTGCTCAACATATGAGAGGGGCATCCTTTTGTAAGAAGGTTTTCTCAAAACGAATACAATTTGGTGGAGCAGCTTACTGATCAGAACATGGAGCCTCGTAGCATCTTATCAGCTATTAAAAAGCAAAATCCTAATAACGCATCAATAACCAGAGACGTATACAACGCTCAATATAAGATAAGAAGTGAAAGAAAAGTCGGTGAAACACCAATGCAAGTCTTAGAAAACCTTTTATCTATTAAAAGGTACGTTTATTACACCCGAGGTTTTTTTTTCAATAGACTTAATTAAAATGAAGCCTAACTTGTATTTGTATCCTCACTTAACAACATCAATTTTCCTTCCTTATCTATTAAAAGTACGTTTATTACACCCGAGAAGATCCCGATACTAATGTCGTATAAGATATATTTTTTTGTCATCCTAAATCATACGACACTTGGCGTGCATTTCCGCACGTGCTGATGATAGACGCTACATATAAAACAAACATGTACAAGCTTCCGTTTGTTCAGATTGTTGGTGTGACCTCCACACACAAGACATTTTGTGTTGCTCATGCGTTTATTAGCAAAGAACGGGAAGATAATTTTGAATGGGTGCTTAATAGATTGAAAGATACGTTAAGCAAGTGTATGGAGCCGCGCGTCATAATAACAGACAGAGATCTCGCTTTAATGAACGCATGTGTTAAAGTGTTTCCGAATGCTTCAAAGTGTTTATGCAGGTGGCATATTGATGAAAATATCGCGAAACACTGTAAAGCAAGTTTTACAAAAGATGACTGGAGAAAGTTTAAATATGCATGGGCACGTTTGTGTGAGTCTCCCACGGCGGAGATTTACGAGTATAATTATAACCTTCTTTACGAACCACTAGTTGAAGCGAATCGAGAAAGTAAGTTTTTATTATATTTTAATTATGTTTTATTATATTTTCAATATATAGTTTAATTATGTTTTATTATATTTTCAGAGGTATTGTCATATATAAACAGAAACTGGTTAGAGAGTTACAAAGAAATGTTTGTATCAGCCTGGACTAACTCGAACCGCAATTTTGGCCAACGCACAACAAATAGGGTGGAGAGTCAACATGCAAATTTAAAAAGATATCTTAAATCAACAAATAGCTCACTGGATAGACTTGTGGAGTTTGTAGATCAATTGGTGAACGCACAAGAGCTAAATTTAAAAGAAAGCTTTGAGACAAGCAAAATTAAAACCGTGAATCATCATAAACTTCCGCTATTTGGTTACTTAAGAGGCAAGGTTTCACACATAGCTCTTGATTTATTAGTTGCTGAAAACACTAAATTGCATGTGATGCGCTCTGCAAATGCAACATGTGGTTGTCATCTTTTCACTAGTTGTGGCTTGCCTTGTGCTTGTCGGCTGGAAAAATATGAACATTCTGGTAATAGCCGCTCCATCATTATCATTTTTCTATTAAAGTGACAAATTATATATTAATTTATACTTTATAATGCAGGCACTAAAATTCCATTAGATGCAATTGACGTATTTTGGACGAAGCTTGATAACATTAAGCCATCATATACGGTGGATGAAAAAATGTTGAAGAAGAAATGGAACGGGTGTGAAACAACAAATAATGACACAACCCGCAGCTGTAAAATTTAGTTTGGTGGAAAAAATAAAAAAATTATATATCCATGGAAAAATAACAAAAAAAGCGCCTGTTGTTCAAACAGATATTCGCAGTCGTCCAACGTTAAAGGTTCAACAACAAAAGTATGACACTCAACAAAGTACGTGCGACATGCCGAGACATAGCTCGTTTATTGCGTCTCACATTTCCAGAAGAACAAGTTCAGCTGTAAAGCCCCAGAAGCCTGCCATGCAACGTAGTCGTTCAACATCATCTAAAGTATCACGGGGGTACTAATGAGTTTTCTTCGATTATCGGAGATCACCAATTAAACAATATAAACAGGTTAAAAAATTGGATTCCGTCAATCTTTCATGAGTATATTTCACGTATACGAGATGTCTGACCCGATGGGAATTGTGGTTTTCGATCAATAGCTTTAGGCTTAGGGTTTGACGAAAATAAGTGGATGTATGTGCGGACACAGCTTTTAGAAGAGTTGGACAGACATGAATTGGAGTACAGAGAAGTTTTCGATACTTTGTACCCCGGACAGTATAACGAATTACGTCACACCATCGATTGGCAAAGTGTGAAACCTGCACCAGAAGAACATTGGATGATAATGCCGTATACGGGATTAGTGGTTGCTCAAAAGTTTGGGGTTATTCTTCATTTACTAAGCAATAATGGTTGTCAAACATTTTTCCCATTATGGGCTGATCCGAAAACTGTTATGCCTCATCATGTCGTGTCGATTGTTCATGTCAACAATAATCATTTCGTCCACGTTAAGCTAGAAGGAGATTATCCGATGCCAACATTAAGTAATCTTTGGATTCTTAACCGAAGCGTACGTGCTGCAGAATGGGAGATTATGTATAGGATTCGTATCTCGGAATACAACGCAATAATAGAGAATAACCGAGAAACCCCAGCTTATATAAATTTATTTTAATTCATAATTTGTAATATGCGAATTATATATTTTAATTCTACTTTTATTATTGTATTCGTATTATATTGTTTAAATAATTTTAATTTAAATTATGTATATGTTAAAATAAAAACTCAAAAAATTAAAAAAATTATATATATATTAAAACTCAAAAAATTAAAAAAAATATATAAGCTATACGCCGCGTATGGGGCCATACGCGGCGTATAGCTCCTCCACGTATGGGTCAGAAGTCACGTATGGGTATAAAATGTCAAACCCTATACGCTGCGTATGGCCCTATACGCCGAGTATAGGGTATAAAACGCCAAATCAACAATGTACCCTATACGCCGCGTATGGGTCCATACGCGGCGTATAGGGTATAAAACGTTAAATCAACAATGTACCCTATACGCCGCGTATGGACCATACGCGGCGTATAGGGTACAGGGATGTTGATTTAAAATTGTGGGGTGTCTAAATAAAGGAACCCTAAATATTACGTAAATACGTACACACAGCAATGAAGCATCCAACACGCCTTCGTATTAATAAGAATAGTATCTTAAAATAGTAAGCATAAAGATGCTATGCATTGATATAAATAGTCAAAACAGCGAATCATTAAAACAAAACAAGGAACTATAAACAAAATTAGATAACAAAATTTAGGAGGATAATTACTTGTAAAGTATGACACATTATATTATTTTTTTAACTAAAAATGTATGACTATGATTCGGATAGTAGATGTTTTTTTAATAGGGTTAAGTTTTTGTTTCCTAGGTAAGACCGCACCCCTAACCTTCTCAAAAGAAAATCTATAACCGGGAAAAACCTTTAGCTCAACATAGAGCATTTTTGCTACGAATGACACTCGAACCCAAGACCTACACGTTTTTAATAATCTTGAATATCTCACTTTAACCATTTAAAAAATCACAGATATAACATATTATAATATATATTAATATGTTTGGTCGGCGGGTGCAGTTTACTTTTATGTTCTTGTATATTAGTCACCAAAGTTTTATAGTTTACAATATAGACACTCTAAAGATGGACATATGGACACGTGTAATCACAGTCTTTTCGTTGGTACCTGCTGTGTACAACTCATCCATTTTGGTGCCACGATTTGTCCTCTCTTTTCTTTCTTTTGCCACCGCGATTAACCCATCGCCGGTTTCATCTTCATCATTCTGCTGCGGACATCTCCGGTGTACTTGAAATCTTACGATCTCTCATCAATGAATGAATATGCTTACTGGTTCGGTGTCTACATTATTACTCCGGCGTTCAAGGTCAAATCTCAGATCTTAAACTTACATTAGTTAATTAATAAGTTTGTATATTAGCAGAGCAATTTGTTACGTTATTGTTTGTAGTTGTTGATTATTGATTTCAATCTTTGATGTTTTAGTTCATGGAATCAAATGCGCTTTTGGATCTCTTTTGCAATGATGTTTGTGTCAGACTTACAGGAAACTTGGTTCCGAGATGGATTAATTGTATAGCTAGAATCGGTAATCGACCGATCTATCATCCTTAAAATAATTCTTAGAACAAACCAACAAATAGAGGGTTGGGTTAAGGGCGATGTGTATTATTAGAACAAACATCTTCTTAGCCGCTTGATTATTATGATTTAAGACTGTTTTTCCGATCAAATCGAGAGTTCTTAGAGGTCTGAATTACACCCGTGAGGTCTAATTCGATTTTCGTTCCTTGCTACACAGGAAACAGGTATGGTTTCTTGCATCTTCCTCCCTAACTTGGATAACAATAGGATTTGATCGACTACTTTCTTATGTGTTATTTGAGGAGAAAGCGAAAATATGAAACCAAGATCAAACAATTGCCCATGTGCTAAAAGAGAGTCTCAAACAATGAGGTATGAAAAATTTTCCCTGTGATTTCATTTTACCTAATTATCATCTTGATTGCATCTTTGTGCATTTTGTTTTAGGTTCGTATACCCATCTCCTTAAATGCACATAATTTTGATATACATTTGCTTCTTTGAATAAGGATACTAATGATGTTAGGTACAACAACTATCATGGAAGCCGTTGAATCTTGATTAAGGGTTTAGAACTCATTGGAAAAGGATCTTATGGTGATGTGTATAAGGGGTAAATTCTTGAAAATCAATTTGCATCTACTCAATTCTAAGTTCTATTATGCATAATCTTGATACTATTGTTTTTGATTTGCAAGTTTAACATGTAAATCAACAAAAAAGGTTACTATTAAAGATACTGATTTGGAAAAATCATGAGATTTTGTTCTTAAAGTGATTATAATTTTTAATATCAATATACTTTGATTTAGTTTTTATTCATTTGACTGAATAAGATGTGATTAGGTATAAATACTATGATAATACACAATTCATTTGTTTGGTCTCAGAATGATGTTTAAAATATTTAAAGTCGTTTAAACTATTTGAAGACGAGCTTTAGTTCTCTTTAGGTGTTCTTCAATTGTGGGAGAGTGTTTGGGGATAGTTGGATGTGGTACTTATGCTTAAAGAGCTGCTCATCTGATTTCTAGATGTCATTTCTTTGTCATTGTGTTATGTAAGTAGGATTGACGTTTTATGGGGTTATGTTAGTAGGGAAAATTATTCGCCATAACGTGACAATGTTTAACCCATTCAGATTCCACATGGGCCAAATGGATTGATAAGAACATTGGCATTTGGAAACTCAAGTTATCACTTATCTTTAGAGGCAATTCTAATCAATTTAGGTATTCATTATCATAGACCATGATTAAGGAATGCATCAAAAATATAAATATGGAACAATCGGTTAGACATTAACTCAAAATTCACGTGTAACCTAACATTTTATGTGTAAATCTTGATGGTGTAAATCTTGATGACTACAATGGAGCGTACATGGTATAATATGTACGTACATAAAATGGTGGTGTTAGATTTATGATAAAATTCACTGCAAATTTGCATTTAAACGTGTGCTTCCTCTGACTCAAATAGTCGAAGTCACTAAGCAATTAATTCGTTGTTTACTAATGATTCTCAGTCAATGCATTGAGCTTGGGGTTTTCCAGTTATGGGTTCTTCTTCAGAGGGTTGGAGTGCGGTCCTAGCTAAAAAAGATAGGTGCGCCGATGAAAAAGACTCGCATCATTATTTTGAATGTAATGTTAGTATTAATGCTTTTGAGTTTAAACCCACTACAACGTGCGGGTTAAATTACTAGTTATAAATAAATACCCTAAAAGATTTGTTGCAATCAATAATTCTAGTGTACAACTTCGTATGCAACTAGACACTTTTACAACTAGGGGATCACTTTTCTTTTTCTTTTCTTTTTCACAGAACATGCATCAAACTTAGAATATGTTTTTCTTTTCCACAGATCATGCTTCATGTGATATTAAAATTTTATTTTAATCCTTAAAAACTTACTTTTTCCCCTTAAGCTTAGCTTATAACTATACTTTAACTTATATATTGTCTTTTAACCGCTTGTCATTGTTTATATTTTTAATCTTTTTACTATAACTTTTAAAAGTTAACGTCTTATAATATTCTGAATATACTTTTATGACGAGCTTATTTTTATCAATGTTTCGATGTAAATCTCATTCAAAGCAGAGTTATGTGTCATAATGTACAAGTTATCAAATCACAAACGCACAACCTGACAACGCTTATTCAACTTGTTGAATTTTTGTAGTTTTCTTTTCTTTTCTGTCTACAACGTTTAAAGCATGATGATTTTATATAAAGTTACAGCTTTTCAACCACCTCCTCAATCCACGGGTTTGAGGAAACATTTCGACATTAGTTTTTTTCATGGTTTACTCTCCCGTTACAACATGGTATCCCATCGCAACTCGTAGGTCTAAATTCTAGTTTATATGTAAAACAAGAAATAGATTAAATAAAAAGCATTCTTAAAACTAATTCATTTATTTTTATGTGATATACTCGAATATATATCTCCGATGGATGCTTTCAAAAACATCGTTGTCATCATCTACCTTGTCCTTCTCATAGCCAAAAACACCCGCTAAAACATCCTTCTTTCTTTCCCTTTTCGCATAATGCATTCGACCCATCCATGTACACGGATGGGGCACCAAAAACGACCTTAGGCTAAAGTCGATTAAATTACCACACAAGATTTCTAGAACGAGCTCAAGTCATGTTGGGGAGGTTTCTAATTCAGTTTGCGATTTACAAAAGACAAAGCATTTATAGAAACTATGTTTAGTTTAACAAGCTTGCAAAAGTTGGACTATGAATAAAAACTGAGCTTTAACTCTAACTCGACTCTAACTCAAGTTTCAATAATATGATAAACTGCATGGGTTAATTTCATACTATCATTACATAACATTAAATTATCACGAGTAATTAAAGAACATACCTAAACCATTTAGTTTTTTAGTCTATAGTTTATAATAGGGTTTGTGTCGGTGGCGGACTCGGTAATTTTGTTAATAGGGGTCGGATATTTTTTGGTTCGGTTGTATATTATTAAATAATATATTTTTCTGGTGGTTTATTTCGGGTCAGGTCACATAATAAAAAAAACAAAACCAAATGAAATTATACTCGCATAATAAAATTCGTCAATCTTTTAATAAGAAATAGCTAAATTGAGGATTTGTAATTATTTAGAATCGGGTTTGAGTAGGGGGTGTAACCATGGATAGAGAGGCGACTGGTTGTATGCAGATCCAATAGCAAGGTTATGACAAGAACTAAGCTGTTGAAGGCTAAGGACGACGATGATCAAATCGTATATAATTAGACATGTAATCGAACTAATCATCTTTTCAATTACTACTAATATTTTAATTAGTAGATTGTAACTGAAATGTGTATTAATTATTATGTTAATTGCTTAATTTAATTTTTTTTGAACAGCAGAGGACTCCGAATCTAACGATCTATCGGGACTGGTTACCCTGGACCTAGCCGCCAGTCACAAGTCATACCCCCAGATACGCGGGAACCAGATTGAATCAGTAAGCCATCGCCCCCCATCAGGATCGAACCCGAGATGAAACCCGAATCAAACCCTCATTCGGATGTCGGAGAAGTTAAATGGGGAGGGTGAGATTTGAACATGGGTCACTTAGTACACCATGACAACCCTTTAACCACTCAACCACTTACATCATTAAAAGGGCGTACCCGGTGCATGAAGCTCCCGCTTTGCGCGGGGTCCGGGGAGGGGCCGGATCGCAAAGCGATCTGATGTACGCAACCTTTCCTTGCACAATTTTGTGCAAGAGGCTGTTTCCACGGCTAGAACCCATGACCTCAAGGTCACAAAGAAGCAACATTGGCAGGTTAAAAATAGTAAGATCCATAGAGTTTAGTTTTTAAAAATAGTTATTAGACATTGGTAGTAAGATCCATAAGTAAAGTACTAATGATCATAGTTATTTATATAGTTAATATGTTTATAAGTTTTTCTTTCTAAACTTGTTAGTTTTTTGTATTTGTAAAATTAAAAAATTTCTTGCCTAAAAAATTCTTTGATGTAGTTTTTAGATTTTAAGGGGTTGCTTGGAATTATATCGCATATATAGTAATAGAAATAAAATTTTCAAGAAGTGCAGGCAGACCCATGGGAGAACCCATGAGTTCCACTTGGGTCCGCCTATGGGTTGCGCATGAAACTGAAATAATTAGACTGCAATTATAATAATCAAAGCAACATAAGCAAAAAAGCTAAACCTAAGCGACTGTTTGGATTGAAGTTTTTTGAAAACCGGATTTTTAGTTTGCCTGGAACAAAAACAAAAAAGGAAACCGGATTGTATTATGAATCAAACCAAACAAAACCTGTAACGGAACCAACCAAAGCAAACCGACCAAAGTGACTATATATAGTCTTATATCTATAATGTTTTAAAATATATTATATTTTTATTTTAAGCGTAGATTCATTAGAGGAAATGATGACGAATATAAATAGTTATCCTGAAACTTGATAAAAAATCCTATCATACAACGATATTATATGTAACATCTCCAAATAGCTATCTTCGATGTACATATCTAATTGATATATGTTTGAATGTACTTGTTTTCTGTCATCAAACGAGTAAACAAATAAGATTTGTTTGAATTGGTAAATTAACTTATCTTACTTTAAAGTTGACACAATGTTGGGTTTAAAGAATATATATAAATCATTTTTAAGATTTATAAAAATAATAATTTTCAAAATTCAAAACCAAAGTGAAAACTAAAACCAAAACCAAAACAAGTGAAAACCAAAAACTAGAAACCGAAAAGCCAAAACTGAACATTGGTAAAAACCTAAAAGCCAAAATATTGGTTTTTGGTTAGGGTTATAGACTAAAACCAAACCAAAACAATCATCCACACCCTTAGCTCATTATTTTTAAGTTTGTACTTTTCACATACAAATGCATATGTTTATGTATATAAAAATCATCAAACTAATTTCATATATTCTAAAAAATTACCATTAACCTACACATTAGGTTATGTCTAGGTAATATAATCTATGCATTTAATGCATAGATTATACACAAGACTTACATATTTGTAGGTCATATACCTAAACAAAATTTGGTTTATTTTTCTTAGAATTTAATGCGACATGAGTATACATTGCATTTCTTAGAACAACACCAACAAACAAAGATCAAAAGTTAATGCATCTAAGAGCTTATTTCACTCTTTCTTTGCAGTTTCATCTTCATTTTCTTCCAAGTTATAGTCTTCCATATGTCAATCTGCTTATACTCATAACATGCAACTCCGTGTTCATAAGCTTCAAGCCCTTGATCAGTCATTGCGTCCTCCTCAATGGAACTTACTTTATTCTCCACATCGCTCGCTTAGTGATTGCAAGAAGATCGATCATTAATTTGTTGATTTTTCGTTGTCAACAATAACCACAATCCCAGATGGGATTTTTCATTGTTAGGATCATTCATGGATAACAAGAAAAAACAATGATGGTGTAGGATTGATATAAGGGAGATGCTACAGAACCAGAAACTCAGCAAGTTATCCTTCACAACCACCATTGATAGAGCTTCAATGAATGCTTATAAGGATTCAATGAATGTCCATGCATTTACACTTCAAATCATATATCATAATTACAAATAGTTATTGTTACACCCGAGCTTGGTCACAAGACCAACCCTCGTGTTCCCTTATAAAGATCAACGTCTGTTTATTTTGTCAGAAACATTTCTGAATATGATTTTTAAGGTGAAGCATTTACTTCTATCTAAAGTAGACAGAGTTTTGTTGGCTTCGACAACTAGTACCACTAATCCCTGACTAGTGTAATGTCACTATGACGATACTCGCATTCATTTCTCTCTTAACATATGGTAGCAAAACTAAAGTTTATTTAGATAACAAAACAGCGTACTAAATGTTGATATATAGCAAAACTAAAGCTTATTGCAAGTCAAAGTATCTATGTAGATATCAGTTTTCAATTCATTTGACCGTTAAAGAATAAGATATGAACTACAATCATAATGTCTGTTTTTCCTAACTTGATGATTTTATTTGGGTTTAATGTTATTTTGTTCTTGTATCTGGCAATTATTTTATTATATCTACCCAATTTCAGTACAATTCTCTCTCTCTCTCTCTCTCTCACCAACGTTCAAATCACCAACGTTCAACACACCCACCGGCGACCTCCGCCGACCGGCGAGCTCCGCCGACCTACCACCTACCAACCGCCGACCACTGTCGCCGTCACCTACCACCGCCGACCGGCGACCTCCACCGGCGACCTACCCCCCACATCAACCACCACTGTCGCCTTCACCCACCGCCTTCACCGACCGACCTCCCCCCCACTGTCACCACTGTCACCTTCATCCACCACTGTCACCTTCACCCACCGGCGACCTACCCCCCACATCACCCACCGGCGGCCCTGCTTCCTCAGTTGCTAACCGGCGAACAGAGCTGCTGTTTACCGACCGGCGAACAGAGCAATAGCCCACCGGCGATCTGAGAATCCGCTCGTGCTCGCTGGTTTGTTTTGGTTCACGGCTGAAACCTGCTGTTTGGTGTTCTAGGGTTAAAACCCTAGATCTGCATCACGAATTGGGTGGTGCTAGTTGGTTCTGGTTGTTTTGCTAAAGGATTGGAATACCCTAACTTGGGTACCCCTGGGTGAGTTCGTTCCATCATTCTCTTCTTACTGTTTTTTATTATTCTGCATCACGAATATTCTCTTGTTCTAGGCATTGTTTGGGCTGGGTTAGGAGGACCAGCACTGTTTTAACAGGGAGAGCCATCCCCTGTCTCTATTTGTGAGCATCTAGTTGTGTTCTTAATTTGGGTGATCTATTTATATTTTTGTTCTTAAATAGCTACTTGTTCGTTTAATTTGGGTGATCTATTTATATTTTGTCATTTGGACTGATTGTTCTGATTGTTAGGTTATATCTCTGCTACTAGTCTGATTGTTAGTTTATATCACTGCTTCTAGTCTGATTGTTAGTTCATATTCTCTGCTCCTGATTGTTAGTTTATATCCCTGCTTCTAGTCTGATTGTTAGGGTGAGTGAGGTATAATAGATAACAGGAGACATTATGTTGTCCCGAGATCATGTACGGTGACGAGAGATGCAACTACAGGGAATAAGGGTTATAAATTACGAGTGGCATCGTGGAATGTAGGAACACTTACTGGTAAGTTATTAGAGATAATAGATGTGTTAAGGAGTCGTAAGGTTCAGATAGCGTGTCTCCAGGAGACTAGATGGCGAGGCGGGAGGGCAAAGGAGTGTAATGGGTATAAACTATGGTACTCAGGGTCAGATGGAACAAAAAATGGAGTAGGTTTTTTAGTAGCTAAAGAACTTCAGGATAATGTAGTGGAGGTTAGAAGAATCGATGATAGACTGATGTTGTTAAGGATAGTAATAGGAGACGAGGTAGTGGCTGTAGTTAGTGCGTATACATCGCAAGTCGGACTAGGGGATATGGAAAGAAAGAAGTTCTGGGAGAGTTTAGATCAAGTTATGGGAGACATACCCCGAGAAGAAAAAATATTCATAGGAGGAGATTTTAATGGGCATATCGGTAAGGACAACGATCATTTCCCGTTGGTGCATGGAGGCTTTGGGTATGGTCTGAGGAATGACGTCGGTAGGGAGCTTCTTGACTTTGCATTAGCGCATGAACTAAGCATCATAAATTCGTTTTTCAAGAAAAGAGATTCGCATCTAATTACGTTTAGCAGCGGCGGGAGACACACACAGATAGATTATTTGCTGATGAGGAGAGAAGATCGTAGCTCGTGGAAGGACTGCAAGACAATACCGGGACAGACAGTACTCACTCAACATCACATGTTGGTGGCAGATATACGACTCAAGAGAGCAAGTGTCCAACCAACTAAGAGAAGTAGACCGACGATCAGATGGGGACAACTTAAAGACGAAAAGATTACCATCTTTAGAGATAAAATCATACCAATGAACCCGAGTGAGCCACAGGAAGACGCAAACCAAAAGTGGGAGGCTATGGCAACTAGAGTCATTCAAGCAGCTAAAGAAACGCTTGGGACTACAACAAATAGGAAAATCGGTCACAAGGAATCCTGGTGGTGGAACGAAGATGTACAAGAGAAGATAAGAATTAAACAACAAAGTTTAGAGAGATTTTACGCTGTAATAATGAGGAAGAACGAACAGAACTAAAAGATAAATACAAAGAGGCAAAACGAGAGGCGAAAAAGTCTGTGTCAGCGGCAAAGAACACAGCATACGAGAGGATGTATAAGCGATTAGAGACGAAAGAGGGTGAACATGACATGTTTAAGATTGCCAAGGCAAGGGAACGTAGTAGACAGGACTTGAGATCGGTGAAGTTTATAAAGGACGCGGATGGAAAGGTCTTGGTGAGGGAGAAAGACATCAAGGGGAGATGGAACACTTACTTCGATAACCTTTTCAACATAACGAACCGGAATCAACAAACGGAGATCGACGAAACAACTCAAACGACGCAACAAAACAAGTGTTATTGTAGAAGCATCACAGTCGATGAAGTTAAGAGAGCTTTGAAGAAAATGGGAAGGGCTAAGGCGGTGGGACCAGACAACATCCCGATTGAAGTGTGGAAGTGCCTAGGAGATGAGGGCCTACAATGGCTAACGGACTTATTCAACACTATTTTTAAGACAGGAAAGATGCCAGAGCAGTGGAGAAGCAGTGTCATAGTCCCCATATATAAGAAAAAAGGAGATGTCCAATGTTGCGCAAATTACAGGGGAATAAAGCTATTGAGTCACACGATGAAGCTATGGGAAAGAATTGTTGACACGAGAATTAGACGCGAAACTCAGATAGCGGTAAACCAATTTGGATTTATGCCAGGCCGCTCTACAACAGAAGCTATACACGTCATAAGGAGGATAATGGAGAAATATAGAGAAAAGAAAAGAGACCTGCATATGGTATTCATTGACCTAGAAAAAGCATATGACAGTGTGCCGCGGAAACTCATCTGGGAAAGTCTACAACTTAGAAAGGTACCAGAAAGGTATATCAAAATAATAAAGGATATGTATGACGGGGCAAAAACATGTGTACGAGCACCTGTCGGAGACACAGACTACTTCCCGGTGGAGGTAGGACTCCACCAAGGATCGGCATTGAGCCCATTCCTCTTCACAGTGGTGCTGGACGAGATGACCAAGTCTATACAACAGCCAGTCCCATGGTGTATGCTGTTTGCGGATGATATTGTCTTAATATCAGAATCTAGGACGGTGCTTAACGAGAGATTAGAACAGTGGAGAGCAGCAATAGAACGCAGGGGCTTAAGGATAAGTCGCGCTAAGACAGAATACATGCATTGTAACTTTAGTGGTGAGGCCGAAGAGGACACCCAAATCAGTATCCAAGGCATGGCGGTCCCCCGGACGTCTAGGTTCAAATACCTTGGCTCGTACGTACAGGAAGATGGAGAGATACACAGCGATGTAGCACACCGTATACAATCAGGATGGTGCAAGTGGAGAGCAGCATCAGGGATTTTGTGTGATAAGAGGTTCCCGGCAAAACTAAAGGGAAAATTCTACAGAGTGGCAGTACGTCCAGCTATGTTATACGGCACAGACTGTTGGGCCATAAAGAAATCGCACGAGAGACAAATAGAGGTCGCAGAAATGCGAATGCTGAGGTGGATGTGTGGACACACAAGATTGGATCGAATAAGAAACGACGTCTTTCGTCAGAGGCTAGAGGTGGCGTGTATCACAGAAAAAATAAGAGAGGGAAGATTAAGATGGTTTGGGCACGTGAAGAGGAGAACGATGGCAGCACCAGTCCGAGCAGTAGAGAATATCAGCTTAGAGGGTAGGAGGAGCAGAGGTAGACCTAGGTTGACTTGGGACGAGGTTATTAGGAGAGATATGATGGACTTGCATCTCTCTGAGAACATGATCGAGGATAGAAGCGAGTGGAGGCGAAGAATTAAAATTAAGGATTTTTAGTGGGTTTTGTGGGTGGGAAGGGTATACGGTGACATATGGCCGTACCCCACACGTTAGGTGTAGTTTTACTATTCTACCCTTTTTGAGTGTTACATGCGCATTATCTAATTCTTCGTGTGATATATCATTGTGTTATATGCTTCGTATCATGATGGTTACTGCCTTTGTTATGCTTTGTTATATGCTTTGTATATGCGTTGTATTATGATTGTTATTGATATATATCATTGTGTTATTTGCTTCGTATTATGATGGTTATTGCCTTGGTATGCTTTGTTATATGCTTTGTATATGCGTTGTATTTTGATTGTTATTGTTATTGCCTGTGTTAACGAGTCGGGGGTCTCTTCGGAAGCGGTCTCTCTATCTTTCTAGATAGAGGAAAGACTTGCTACCATATACCCCTCCCAGACCCTGCCCTTCAGCGGGAGACACTGGGTATGTTGTTTGTTTGTTTTTTTGTTCTTGTATCTGGCAAAAGTCAACGCAACTGTCATGTGCTGCTCAGAGCGGTCTGAAGCTTCATTGCTCCTATGTAACAATCATTTACTTACAAACTTAAAGTAATCACAACACACGTAAGGTGTATAGTATATCAAAAATCGTTATGGTTAAAGATTGGTATTTTTGTACGGAGCAACAAAAAACATATAAACCATGTGAACCCCTAATTTAAGATGTCCTTTTGCAATTAAAAGATGAAGCCGTCAAAACTAAAACCCATGTACAAAATTTGCATGCTCCCTACATAAAAAAATCAAATTTTACAAGAACTGCAAACCACATTAGTGTCAAATTTAAACATAAAGTTGTTGATAGAATAACAAAATCCTATAAAATAGTAAAACTTATGTCGTCATTTCACAACTTTCCTAAAAGTATCTTTAGAGTCTTTTTAAACAAGATCAGCTTCAAATATTCAATCAATGAAACAAGAACAATAAACAATCTATATTAATCAAAGAACAAATGTATTATAAACAACAAAAAACCCAAAAGTTTTATTTCAAAAAGTTACTTTAAACTGTGAGCCCATTAACATCAGCCCACATTGGTGGTTTCTCCATGTTTTCCCATCTTTTTAATTTCACTAATAATCATTTCTCATTTTCCCAAATAATCATATCCATAACTATTAATGCATAAAAAACCATGACTTGACCCTCAATCTTGCACCAACGTGTTTGCCATGTTAATGGCACAAAGTAAGGCCATGGAATAATTGGATTAGACCCACTTTCTTTTAACGAGTTTGTATATTTGCATTAGGTGAGTAGAATAACCGATATCATAACTGATACGCTAGGAACCTAGGGGTCTTGAAAAGCGGATTTACATTTTGCATTATAGTTTTTAAACTGGAATCTCATTCATACGTAAGAGAAAACATTCAAACATAACAAGTATAACATCCAATTTGATTACATAACCTTATGACAGTGATTGAAGGATTACTCGAGTGATTGGTAAAAATTTTGAGCGAAGATCAACGAGTTATATATGTGTAAGGTGAATAGAAAATTCTTAAATGGAAGATGATAGATACATTAAAGATGATCTAACTTCTCTCCATCATAAGGTTAAGTATTTTAGAATCTTCTGAAAGAATATATATCAAGGTTATGTTAAAAACTTTAGTAAAAATTCTATGAATATTTAGAAAGAAATATTAAGAAGCTATGCATGGTTGTTATTTTCATTAATATATGATATATATTAAATATTAATCAAATTAAATAGTCAAGTTAGCATAAATTCATAAAGATAAAAGGGCGTACCTGGTGCTGCAAAGAGCTCCCGCGTTTTCGCAGGGTCCAGGGAGGGTCCGTCCCATTTAAGAGAAGATGTTCATAAAGATAATAATTTTTAAGTAGAAAACTGAAAAAAATACACTTTTAGCTTTTGTTTTTGTGTTATATGATCGTTGTAGTTTTCTAATAGGAACTAGTTCTATATTAAACAAACCTCTACTAAAACACACACTTCAATAACAAAACTAATTTAAAGTAAATTACTATATGAACCAAACAAACACTTATAAATATTGTTTTAAATATAAGAGTGGACGTGGTGGTCTCCCTGTGGTGGTCTCCCTGTGGTGGTCTCCCTGTGGTGGTCTCCCTAAAGGGTTTTAAATTTGCTGTTGTGGATAAAATTGGAGCATTAAAGCTATTACGTCCTAGTTAAGGAGGGAGCTTCAAACTTATGTTTAGTCAAATCTTTAAAAGGCATTTAAAGAGATTAATAAATTCATTTTTTCTCACTTTTAAGAATCTTTAACTAAAAATAGCTTTAAACCTACTATACTTGATTTAAAATGATTTTAATAAATTCATTTCTTAAATGATATTTTAACTAAATAAACTATTACACATAGTTTAAGACATAAGCTAGTTATAACGCAACAGCCTGTTACTAGGGGTGTTCAAAAATATCCGAATCCGAAACCGAATCCGAAATATCCGGATATTCGAAATTTCGGATTCGGATTCATATTCAGATACCTAAATATTTTTATAAAAAATTAAAAATATTAAATATTAATTAAATATTTCGAATATTCTCATATATTTGGATATTTTAATAAAAACTTCGGATATCCGAAAAAATTTCAATAAAAACTATTATATTTTTATAAAACTTATTAAATAATACAATCTTTTTTGGAATTCGGATATCCAAACAGATATCTGCATCCAAATCCGAAATTTCGGATATCCGAATTTCAGATACCCGAAATTTCAGATTCGAATAATGAAATCCGCTATCCGAAATTTTCAAATATCTGAATTTAAACACCCCCACCTGTTATATCTATTAACATCTATCAAACACTAAAGAAAAAGATTTTACATTCATATGATTTTTAAAAAAATTTGGTGATATAATGAACCTGTCTCTTATTATTTTCTAAAAAGAAAAAAACACTTGCACTCACCATGTTTTTGTCATGAGATTCAATCAAGTTATAAGAATTTGCAAATTTGATCAACGTGGTTTATAAAAAAACTAATCAACTTCTCCTGATTTTTTTTCTTTTAAAAAGAGTTTTACATCATGTAATATACAAACTCGTTGTCTTACTCTTAAATAATCAAATAGCTTAGAACTTGATCTATTATACCAAACATATTTCACAACCATTACAAATCAATGTAACAAATATATCACAAACCATGATCCCCAAAGC
The DNA here is from genome assembly GCA_024085815.1 of Flaveria linearis. Taxonomy (NCBI): domain Eukaryota; kingdom Viridiplantae; phylum Streptophyta; class Magnoliopsida; order Asterales; family Asteraceae; genus Flaveria; species Flaveria linearis. Next base: position 53,118,829 of record CM044015.1, on the reverse strand, counting down.
TTTCAGTCTTTCTAGCCCATTTGCTTGACTTCTACATTCTTTCTTACGGTCCCCTTCGCGACTTTGGGCTTTGAGTAGATAATGACCCTGTTCTCAAAAATTGGTTACTTATCGTCCATCGTGGACCTTTTTTCAATGAATAGGGTGATATGGCGTGACGGCTCGCTTAGAAGGCAATTTCCTCAAAATAATGAGAACTAGAGACGACGGTAGTATCTCCACCAACTGTCAAAGGGAAAATGGTTAGAAGTTACGAATATTTAAGACACGTTATATATCATAAAAGCATAGATTCCTGTTCTAAATAAAAAAAGCTTCTACATTTCCTTACCGAGTAGTATATGAAGTTTAGAACAGGATGCTCCATTAAATCTAGGTTAGCAGCTTCATCAAACGCGTCAAAGCACATCTAACATGCCCATCAAAAGAGTAAAACATAATGCAAATATTAGCAAAAAAATATTAATACAACACCAAAGGGTTCTATATTACACACACCACCCTCCTATAAACTGTAGTTTACAGAAAGGTAAACTGTCTTTTACATGGCTCTCAACTAAAGTTTACTCTGTAAACTACAGTTTACATTTTTGTAAGTTGAAGTTTACCTTTTGCCAAAAGCATACATGGTGTATGAATTCAAAATCTTAACATGAAAAATAATTATATTTGCTTGAAGTTTTGTTATGGGAAAATAGGAGTTGATAAACTTCTAAAGATGGTCATTTCAGCCTATTTACTTATGAACGAGTGGATTTGGGTTGTGATTTACGCCAATGGCTAAACCAAAATGGGTCAAACAAGTTGAAACATCTAACACTGGTATGATACATCTAAAATGGACTGAACCAACCTAATTACCTAAACAGCCTAAAACATGTCCAAAGCAGCTAAAATGGATGCCTTGCTTGTATCAGGTCCTCGATTTTTAAGCGTCTTGAGCCTAGGCAATAGGTTCACCCTTTAGACCATAAGTGCTCCTAGCCATTGACTACCTAGGTTGAAAGTTGCATAAAAGAATGATACATTTTGACCCATTACTCAACCCACATGAACCTCCTATCTTGTCACATTTAATAATTTCATAATCTATAGATTGGCAATCATGGCATAAGGGATATGAGGGACCTCACCATGATACATCTTACAAGGAAACACGCAAAGCAGATTGTTGTCACATAGCCAACCTGCAGGAACAATAGATGTTAGATATTTACAGAGTCATTAAAAATGTAAATTAATTATAATGTAACAAGTTATGAAAAAATATACCTCTTGTAACTTCTTTCGCCTGCCTTTTGATTCCACAGGGAAGCGCTGCAACATTAAAAAGAGCCTGCAAAAAATTTAATAGCACCCTTGTAAGATCTTTTAAGAATTTGTTAACCGTCTCTAAGTAATTAAACAGACACACACACATACATATACATACATAGGAGCACGATCCTTTCAGAACCAATAATATGTAAAGAACCGCAAGAACTACATAATGCACTTGTACACATTGCATAAAGGATAATCAGAAGTAGAGAACTAGAGAAACAGGGGCGGCTACATGACTGTCTAGTGTATCACATTCGAAGCAATCGTTACAGGTTCTTATTATTATTTTTGAAATGAACGCCACTCTACATACATATAGATATAATAACTTTTAAAAGTTGGGAAAGCAAAGCACTGTTATATGATGTACCTTCCTCCAAAGAGAAGAAAGCATAGGGCTGCAAAAAAGGACACGCCTACAAAAGTAATATATATGTGAGAATCACTCCCACAATTACTTAAAAAGAATTATTAATAATTTCATAAAGATTTTAAAGAGTAGAAGTATAGAACACCTGCAAAGAACATCTTGGAGAGGACTACTATTGCAGTGATAGGCTTCCACCAAGTTATTAACCATAGAACTATCTGTTAACAAGCATTTAATAAGAATTATTAAAAATGACTAGTAAATCTTAAATGATTAAAGTAACCTCCTTTCATCTTTGGATACATGAATAAGAATTCTCACCTGAATCGCATAAATGATTCCGTTTATTGCAAAGAAAGTCGGTCGCAGACCCTCAGTTGAGGCTCCCCGAGCCTGCCAAATGTATACAACATCAACAAGTGAACTAATAAGCATTATGAAACAACCCAATGACGCCTAAAAGATAAAGATATTAATAAAAATTAAGAGATAAAAACCTGATAGTAAATTTCTGCCCAGAACAAAACTAAGAGAGCATAGGTAGTGAAAAATGCAAGACTTGGCACATCAAGTAATACATGTTGGACAACCTGACGATAAAAGATATAACACATCAAAGTTTGAGTGTTTAATATATATTTAAATAACGACGAGCTACGAATGTTGCTAACCTCTGGCTTTAACTTTTCAACATCACGGTAGAATACAAAGATGAAACATCTAACTGCAGTAATGATAATTTTTTATTAGAAAACACGGGACAACGAGATAATTTCATAAACCATACTTTTGTAAGTAAGTATATAACAAAATACAGACCCCCGTTAACCAATACGTTGAGTAAATGGAAGACCTTCTGGGTGGTCCAACCATACTCTGGAGCTCTAAGTTGTATCCTGATTAATTGTACCTGCAATATTAGAAATGACCCATAATTTACACTCTGAGTCTTTTATTATGCAATTTATGCTTAAATAGTACTTTTCTGAAGCAGGCGATGATAATAAAAAACACGGGAACCACACTGCTAGTAGCTTAAATTGGGTTGATACAGGTAGACTAAAAGCCACTAGTACTAACAGAAGTTACTTCAATGTTGGTGCCAAAACTTGTACTTTCTACTGATCTTGAAGTTGCCAGTAATCGGTATGATATCTATGATCGAAAGCACTACAGGGACTTTTGGATGTGCGTTTTGAAAAGATTATTATGAATTCAACAATTAGGATCAAAAAAATCAGTTAATTAGAAATTAAGATAGCTAGATAATATTACATTCATCTCAATAATCAGTCTTTTTACAACTCATATGAGATCTCCATGTCAAATTATTTGACCCTAACTATTCAGATAACTAAAACAGGATTAAGTGTTGGCAAACACTCAAACTTGGTTTCTCCCTTAGAAGGACCAAATGCAAAGCGCAAGCTGCGATTTAACCAGTTCCACCGGTATGGATGGGCCAACGACTAGGTGGCATGGCGGGTTCTCACGGTTACCAAAAAATACTCAAATTCAATCACTTTAGAGCCCCTCCCCCCCCCCCCCTTCACATTCCCTCAGTTTTCATGTTTTGGAACTTCAAGAGAAAGGTAGTATTTCTTTCTTCAATCTTAATCATCATTATTTAAAAATTTCATTTGATTAACAACACAAATAAGTTCAAACACAATATTATACATACCTAAGAAACCCTAACAATCATTCATCAGAACATCAAATCCATAACAACATTTAATCAAAACACATTACACAACACAAATCATCCAAAAACAATATCCCAAATCAACAAATTACCAAACACAGAGCTAATCACAAACTCACCAGAGCAACAACTGCAACAACGCCATAGAGACCAGCAAGAACATAAAAAATCCAATCTTGCGAAATCAATGAAATTTTAAATTCATCCCACCAATCATACACGCTTTTCAAGGATACCATCAACACTTCATCGTTATAAAGGTCAATTAGAGCCCTACCCATGGCCGGAGATACCGTTTTCCGACGGATGAACCGCCGGCCGGCGAATCTTTCTACAACGAAAAAGAGGTTGAAATCGGGGCAAAATATAATTTTTTATGCGATTGTGATATAAATCTGATGAATAATAATAGGTTTGGTTCTGATTGATGAATCTTTTGGTGAAATTAAAGATGAAATTTGGGGATTTGGGTTTTGGAGGGTCGGCAAATGTGCGACGAAGGGGAGGGAGAAAGATATTTGATTTTCAAAGGTGCATATTTTCACAAGTTTATACTTTATAAAATTAAACTTTGTATTTAAGTTTGACATTATTCAGTCCTCCAACTTATTTTTTTATAAAGTAGGTCTTCAATTTCTTTGATTTTGTAAAAGATTTAAATGGTGTTAGGATGTTGGATAAAAAGATTTTGGGTTGATGCATGACTGATCGACGGTTAAATAAGTCAACTAAAACATGACGTTTATTTATTATGTGAAAGAAATCAACTCGAACTTGAATGCACTTAAAATTGTATTTCATATGTTTCGTCGTTTAACATTCAATTGATTATGAGAGTAATGATTGGTTAGTAACATTTTAAATAATAAATGACTTAGTTTAAATTAAAAGTTTTGTAGTTGGTGTTTTTTAGTTGTTTTATCCCTCATTCCTAAATAACTAACTTTAGTTTATATATTTAACTCGATATTAAAGGAAGCAAATGGAAAATATTAAAAAATGACATTTTAGGGTAATTTTTAAAACTGTAAGAAATGAAAGTTAGTAAAAAGTTAGAATGGATATTATGAATCAAAGTATCATACTTTAACTGTTAATGTCTTTTAAATAACATTTTTTATTATCTAAACTTTAAAATGACTTAAACTTAAATATGTTGGCCCGTTTATTACGCGGGATGTATTCGGGTTAACTCGTTATATTAAATAGTCGTTTGTCAGTCCAAAACCTATATTATTTTAATGCCGTGCTCGTGTTGTGTCTCTTATTGTGCTAATAATAGTTGCCTCTATAAATAAACAACTTTTACAAGTGTCATGCAAACTACATGTATATCCTTAGTAAGTTATACGAGTAGTAACTTAACTTTTATAGGGACGGTTGTATATGTTTGGATAATATTTCGACAAAAAGCAAGACCGAACATCGACTCATATACATAGGTGAATTGATAAAAATTATATCTTCATTGTGGACCAAAATATTCAATTGAGTAAATTACCATTTGCATCCCTGACGTTTGTTCATTTTAACCACTTGCGTCCCTGCGGTTTCAAAATTGCCATCCGGCCCCTGACGTTTCATGTTATCTTCATTTGAGCCTATACGTTTCATTTTTATATCCATTTGAGTTCAAATAATTAACACCGTTAATGTTTCTGTTAAAATTATTAATAAAAAGACGAAACTACCCTTCAAATTAAATAATAACAATAAAACCCTTGTGGGTCCCATCCATCAACATCATCTCTTCAAACCACCACCACCATAACCACCCCTATCACCACCACCACAACCACCCAGTTATCACCACCAGCACCACCGCAGCCCTTATCACCAGCACCGTCGCAGCCCCTATCACCACCACCGCCGCAGCCCCTATCACCACCACCGCCGCCGCAGCCCCTCTCATCACCACCGCCGCAGCCCCTATCCCTGCCTCCACACACCAGCTTCTGGTTCTTAACAACAAACCCCTTATAACTCTGAATCCGAAGCTTCACGGACTCAATCGAATCCGATTCCAACACCATCATCTGAAGCACCGAACCCGACATCGCCAAATGGATCATAATCGCCTCTTGATTATGAACAGGACACGAGGGCAAAATCGGGTCATCACCACGTGGGCTGATCGCAATAACACCAGCAGACCACATCTTCCCTCTAAACTTCTACACAAACTTTACAAAACTCCAACACAAATCTACAAATCTACAAATCAAAACCTCGATACAAAACCGTATCAAAGCTCCTAAACAAACACCCAAATCGCATACATGATGAATCCGCAACAAACCCTAGATATGTACAGGGGTTCTAACTTCTACAACCGAATTAACCTTCAGGAAATCGATCCACAGATCGAAATCCTAACAAATTCACTCAATCGATCAAGAATTACAGAGTTTGAAGTGAAACGAACATGGAAGATGAGGGGATTCTTACCAGTCCAATTAGGCAACAATCAACACTGAATCTCGTGGTATATGAATCAAGATTTTGAATTGAACCATGGCGGCGAGTGAGACCGCCACCGCCGGAGATGGCGACGGTGGCGATGGTGATTCGGGGTTAGGGAGCCACCACCGCGACCTCCAATCACCACCACAACCGCAACCCCCCATCACCACCACCATCGCAGCCCCCCATCACCACCACCACCGCAGCCCCCCATCACCACCACCATCGCAGCCCCCCATCACCACCATCGCGAACCCCATCACCACCATCGCGAACCCCATCACCACCATCGCGAACCCCATCACCACCATCGTGACCCATCACCACCACCACCGCTGTCAGTGAAGAAAGAAGAGATAGAGAGAGAGAAGATAGAAGGGAGGGGTGGGATAGGGGTTTTTATTTAAGAGTAAATTTACATTTTGCATCCCTGAAATTACAAGGGTATTTTTGTCATTTTATAAAAACTAACGGAAAAATCTAACGACGTTAGTGTGTTGGACTCAAATGGAAATAAAAATGAAACGTCAGGGGCCGGATGGCAATTTTGAAACCGCAGGGACGCAAGTGGTTAAAATGCACAAACGTCAGGGATGCAAATGGTTAAATTTAAAAATTTCTTGAAAGCAAACTAAAGTACTAAACTAAGATAATGTATATAAATTTAAAGTAAGAGGTGGTAAGTGAAAATTGATCAAAATAATAAGAGGATGAATGGTTGACATGTGAGGGGTGTGTTGGAATGAGTTGAAAGTTGTCTGGAATAGGCCAGACCAGCATAAGTACAGGCCACCACTTTTATAATTGTATTACTTTATAATGTTACATTAAATCTAATAGATTATCAACACACTTACAGTTTCTAAAAAATGAAAAAACTGTTATGGTCGCTTGGTGGTAACCTTTTTAGGCTAGCAAAACTTCATTTTTGAAGTTTTGAGTATTGTCATTTTATAATTCTCTAGTAAATATCACGTCAGAGTTGAAGTAAAAAAAACAATTAATGGTTAGACTGGCTTGATATGTCGTTTTAAAATTTGACGGCTTTAACTCTTTAATACAAGACCGGCAATAAGTGATGCCAAAAAATGAGATTTAGTTGCTAGTTATTTTCAAGCAAATGTCGAAAAAAAAACCTAAGGATCCCCGCTGAATGCAAAGGGAAGTCCGTAAATTTTATTTTTACATGATTAAATCCCTTAACTTGTAAAAACTCAATGTAACAGTTTAGACATATGTATCGCTTTTGCTTTCTAAATCATTGAATACACATGAGCATATAGCCTTGCTTACCAAGTTCACTCCTTCAATCTTGTGTAATGAAGATAAATAATAGTCAATTATTCGCACTAGATGTGACCAAACTGGCACAAGTACACAAGTTGGGTAACAAGATGAAATGCTTAACTTCACTTACGGATCTGTTGGGATTGAGTTGACCCGCAAACACTATACATGAATGACTTTTAGTTTTTTTTTTTTGTTAGTTTATTGTTAATGTGTTGGATTAAAAGAATATATTATTGCAATAATCATCTAAATTTATGATTAAAGGCATTTAAGATGTATGCTCTGAATATGATTCCAACATGTTTGGCTGGTTTTATTTGACCTTTTGATTGGGTGAAATAAAACAAAAATAAAAATAAAAGAAAATCAAACCATGTACAAGCATATCTCCTCCTATAGCCATATGTCCCAACAGAAAGTTCCATGTTTTTTAATATTGAAGATTCAATACTACTTCCTTTTAAATTTCTTATTTGATTGAAACTTCTTAACATTTATGGATGACTGATGGAAAAGATTGCTTATCACACATGACGGAAGCGAAAAAGGTCAATTGCTTTCTAGTGAATGTTTGATAAATACCCAATTGAGATTGAGACACATAAAAGTGTGTAGTGTTTACACGTGCTTGAGAGGTAAAATGATATTTTGGAATGGATTTTCAAGGTTGCAATAGGGTGCTTTTATAAGAGATTCTAACCATTCGTCATCCAATCAACTATGACAATTAAGAAATTACATGTTACAACTAATAAATGGGTCGACCCGTATAAGATAGTATCCTCAATCAATCATCAATGAAAGGTATGAATTGTAAAATTTAAGTCACTTCCTAAACCAAAAGAAACAAATAACATAAACAGCTTTTCACCTGGATCTTTCTTCTTCACTACTACTTCAAATCTTACCCAAAGCCAAGTTTACAGCAAGCAACTGTGGATGTAGCAATGACAAAAGAACAAGCTGGATAAAGAGCCCATTTTGACCCGTGTTTCATAACTTTCAGCCCATTCTGACCCGTGTTTCATACTTTTCAGCCCATTCTGACCCGTGGCGTTCGCGCTCCCACCCATTCTGCTCATATCATCCCACTGATAAGTTATTTGGAGCCCAAAATAATCCATTGTGTATTAATAACTACCCATAATGATCCATTTGAATTACAAATACAAAAGCTATCCACTGCTGATATCGTTAATAACCCAAAATTAAATACTTAATTTGTCTGGCGAGGCATCTCCAGGACAGTAAAATAGTGGGTAAAATTTAACCAACCTAAAGGTACAATAGGACATTTATTGTATGTATAATAAAATTCACACCAACTCAACTAAGCACCAAAGCAGCAAATACATGACATTGGTAGCTAATTAGACAAGAAACCAGGATTAAACACTCAAAAAAAATAAACAGAACACCATCATTCATGTATAAACCGACACCACACAAGTAGGCTCGCCTGAAAGAGGGGATCTTTATAGCATAAGAGCCATTACAGGTACCCATGGCAATTACAAGGTTCAACATCTGGAGGCACATATATGAACTCATCTCAAACGATTCAAACTGCAAAGATGACCAACTTCACATCGCATTTGTTAAAGTGCATTTTGCTGAGCGACCCATGAAAAAACTTATTCCGAGACGATGCTAACAAGTTTGGTGCATTTCATCTAGCCCGGACATAAGCTTCACATACTGTTAATATATACATATAGGAAGAACTTAGATAGTTCAGCCTGGTTGCTCAACCTGCATGTGCCCAAATCCAGGCTCGACCAACAAGACTTGGCTAAGGACTATTGAGTGTTTCCTACAACATGTTGGTCGAGGGTTCAAATCTTGTTACTGGCACAGCTTCAAAGTGTATCCATATGCCCATTCTGTTAAGAAAAAGATGCTATCACTAGGGATTTATCAAATTAAGTTCAAACGTCACATTTTAAGTTTATATAAAGTTTACAAATTGCTTTTATTTTTGTTAGAAAGCAATAAGACAAATAAAACAGTAATTTATATAAATGACCTTGTGGACTTTCAAGAAATTGTTTCCTTCACTCTCTTGCTCTTTCTGAATTTCCACTGCAGATATATATGCAGAAAGGCTGCATCCGTTTACCTCAATCATCTCCAATGTACAAATCTTCCCAATAGCCACTGGGATGCTGTAAAGTTTAAACAACGTTGAACCACCAAACGTTGTAGTCTTGGGAAATTATCCCTCAAACAAACCCATTGCCGTATGTCCAGATCATGCAGTTTCAAGACCTTGAGTTTCTGAAACTCTGCATCACCAGTCTCCCATCTTTGCCCAATACATGCCTGAAATTTTAATTTCAAAATCTCAAGGTTAGGTAGCAAGGAGAAGGTCCACATCTCTTCCCAATCCATGCCAGTATTTGATAATGTCAATTTCTTAAGGTTTTGAGGAAACAAAATAGGATTGCACGATCGCGTTGCTTCGTGGTATGGAAATGTATTGAGTAACTTCAGTTTTTGAAGGTGCACCAAAGGCCCTAAATTTGGAAATTCCAGATCACCTAGCCTTGATATCAAGGGTCCGCAAAACCCAAGCTTCCTAAGATTGGGGGTCCTTGAAAATATATTGTGGCAAGATTGAGGACTAACTTGGGATAAGGTTTGAAAGCTAGCCAACACACTAGGACAAGGACAACCATCCTCCCCGGTCACTTGTAGGAAACTAGGCTCCTCTATAAGGTTTTCCCCAGTTTTGATGTATAAGTGTCTTAGATTTAACATATTCCACATGGTTTTTGGTACAACAATGTTCTTCCTTGAGGATATTATGAGAATTTGTAGATTCAAAAGGTTTGATATGGATGCATGGGGACTTCCATCACGTGCTTGAATGGCCAAGTATCTTAGATTAACCATCTGTACTGCCACTGAAGGGAATAATGAGATAAGGATTGACTCTACATCCAAAACCTTAAGGAATTTGTATGTGTCGATATGAACTGATCCACCCTCTTGAAGAGATTTTCCTAGATCCAGTGGAAAGCAGTGCATCGATGTGAGAATGCCATACCTGCAAATTTTGATTAGTAATGCTTAATTAAAATGCTTATGCAGATTATTGCAAAAACAATGTTCATACCTGTAATTGTTTGACAGAAAGTTCTCTTCCTCAGCTTTTCTCAAGCAAAAATCACGCAATAAGTCATGGATACGACATGTTTTAACTTGACCATCAGCCTTTATTCTGTTGGTCATTAGTAGACTTCTCTTGATTAAATCCATCAAGAAATCATCTGCAACATCCTCCAACATTCTGCTTGTGGTTTCATGTATGAATCCTTTAGCTATCCATAGCCAAATCAGCTTTGTCACGGGTACTTCATAGTCCTCAGGAAATGCTCCAAGATAGAGAAAACATGGTCTTAAATGAGGAGGCAAATGGTTGTAGCTTAAATCCAATGAGTCTATGTATTGTCTTGGATCACTAACCATGAAAGAATGTAGACTTGCAGCAATTTGGTTCCACCAGGTGACTGAAAGATTATTTTTCACTAGACCAGCAGCTATAACAATTGCAAGTGGCAAACCTCCACATTTCCTATTTATCACCCATCCAGATTTTTCCAATTCATGAGGGCATATTCCCATTCTAAACACCTTCTTCTTAAATAAGCCCCAACTTTCAACTTCATTACGAAGACGTAAGACATGGGCAGGTCTTGCCGACTGTAAATGTAAACTCACGTCTATGTCACGGCTGGTAAATAGAACTCTGCTTCCAGTTTTGTCATCTGGAAAATACATTTTGAGATCGTTCCAGACACTACAATCCCATATATCATCCAAGACCACCAAGTATTTATGCCCCTTTAATTTTCTGTATAACTTCTCCCCCAACTGTTGTTCACTCATTTCATAAAATTCATCTGTAACATCATCAATAAAACAGCTTAATATGCTGAGTAACAAATCCTTCTTTACATATACTTGGGAAACAGAAGTCCACGCTCGAAAGTCGAACATATACTTAACTAACTCATGGTTGTATAGTTTTCTAGCCAAAGTCGTCTTTCCAAGCCCCGCCATTCCTGTAATTGAGATAATGTGGAACTGCTTTGCATTGGTTCCAGCGAGTTGATCAAGTAGTATTTCTACTTCATCATCAAATCCTACCACAGCTTCTTCTTCCTCTACATTTGAGTTATATCTGATGTTACAGAGTTGTTCACAAATAATTATCAACTTATCCAAACATTTTTTTATTATTCTATACCAAACATCACTAATATCCAGTTTAAGGCAATACCAAACTTCACTCAAAGCCACGCCTTCCATTTCTTCCAGTATAGCCAGTACTTCTTCATTTTCATACCCTACCATCATCTCTTTGAGATGATTCACGAGACCAACAAACGATTCAAGGATCATTCTCCTGTGATTTAGGTCTTCTTCAGCGCATGAAATATTAGATGTCATCAAGTGTTTGATTAGCTCCTTTACAAGATGACTAATAGCGTCAGCCATGATTCTCTCCTGACACTACAAGAAATCAATTTTTTGTGACTAACTTTTTTGCGACGATATACATATCGTCGCAAAAAGTAGGTAAACGACAAAAAAGATTGCTTTTTTGACTTTTCCAGTCAAAACGAGATTTTGCGGCGTTATTTTCGTCACAAATAACCAAAATATATATTTTTTTAATTTTTTTCATTTCACGACAATCTTTTGAAGGGCGGGAAAATTCCCGGCAAGTAAATTGCGGCGATTTTTCGTCGCAAAAAAGATGTAATAAATAACAAAGTTTTATTTTTTATTTTTTATTTGTAGAATAAATATTTGCGGCGATAAATCGTCGCAAAAAAGAGTTTCTAAATTTAATTTTATTTTTATTTGATGTGAAACGTGTCGTCACAATAAGTTATTTGCGGCGATATATCGCCGCAAAAAGGTTCTGTATATTTTAAGTTCGTGATTTTCAGATCTGGTCCCCATTTCATCCAACCCCACAGCCAACCCCACCCTCACGAAGTCACGGCCCACCCCACCCTACTCCCGGCGACCGGCCACCCCCACCCTACTCCCGGCGACCCCTACCTCACTCCCCGTCGGCTGGCGACACCCACCGTCGCTCCATCACCGCCATTGCGCAAAGTTGCTGCTCCACCACCGCCAGTCCACCACCGTCGTCGCCTCACCACCGTCGCCGCCTCCTTTACACCCTAGCCACCACCACCACTCCTGATTTTAGGTAATAACCTCAATTTTACCTAATTTTATGTTAATTTTTAGTTAATATTTTGAAATTAGGGTAATAAAGTTTATGTGGTTATAAAAACATAGATGTTTAACATGTGTGTATGTATGTATTTAAGAATGTATGTATTTAGTGTGTTAATTTGTAGTTGTTTGGGGTTTTGAAGTTTATTTGTTTATGAAAATATGGATGTTTAACATGTGTGTATGTAAGAATATAAGAATGTAGTTTATGAAGTTTATGAAAATATGAAATGTTAAGTTTGGGGGTTTTGTAGTTTATGAAAATATATAAGAATGTATGTTTGTATTAAGATTGTTTGAAATAACATTGTCATCGCAATAGGTTAAGATTGTTTGAAAACATAGATGTTTAACATGTGTGTATGTATGTATTTAAGAATGTTTGTATTAAGATTGTTTGAATAACATGTGTGAATGTATGAATATAAGAATGTATGTATTTGGTATGAATATAAGAATGTATGTATGTATTTGGTATGTTAATTTTGTATTAATATGTAGTTATTGTTTGAAAGTAGGTTTAGCAAGTTTTATGATAATGAAAAATTGGATATTTAACTTAGTTAAGATGAAATAGTATGTGTGTATGTATGTATATAATAATGAATGTATGTATTTGGTATGTTAACTTAGGGTTAGGAAGTTTATTAAATATTTAACTTTTATATTGTATTTCCTTAGTTTTAAACGTGTTAAGATATTTAATATTTGTTTGTAAACACAGTTATGACGATTGATAAGAGTTAGACTACTTTAGAAAATAAATTTTCTAAAGAATATCTGATTGGTCTTAAAGGATTCATGGAAAGGTGTAAGAACTATACGAATGGTCAAAATAAAGCTCGATGTCCCTGTAATAATTGCAATAACAGTTATTGGTTTCCTCTTCCAACAATAGAGCGTCACATACATAATAATGGTTTTTGCCGATTTTACAAAACGTGGACGCATCATAGTGAATCATATGTTCCGTCACCGGTAGTTTCAGTCATACCTCAAACGACAGACCCAATACATGATTTTATCAACGATGTTCGTTAGGAGAATGTACCACAAGAGGACAACAACGACGAGACAATAAACACAACAGATACACCGAGTGATACAAATGATGAACTTGCTGAATTACTGAAACTTGCCGACACCGAACTATACCCTGGTTGTGACGGGATGTCTTCATTGGATTTCTTGGCAAAACTGAGTCACATGAAGGCCATCAATAAATGGACCGATACATCGTTTGACCAATTGTTAGAATTTCTTAAAACTGCATTTTCGCTTGCTAAAATCCCACCGTCAAACTATGACGCCAAGAAGATAATGAAGAAAGTTGGGTTAGGATATGAATCGATCCACGTTTGTAAGAACAACTGTTGTTTATTTTGGGGGAAAGATAACAAAGATTTGCAAGAATGTCCAATATGTTATGAAAGTATATGGAAGGACGCAAACACTAAGGGAAAGAAAGTTGCCAACAAGGTTATGCGTTACTTTCCATTAATTCCTAGACTTAAGCGTATTTATAGCTCAAGACACACTGCAAAGCATATGACATGGCATGCTTCTGGACGTTGCACGGAAGATGGTAAGTTACGTCACCCGGTGGATGGTACATCATGGAAAGAATTCGATTCAATGTATCCTGTTTTTGCCAAAGAACCTAGAAATGTTAGATTAGGGTTGACTGCTGATGGCTTCAATCCATTTGGCAACATGAGTACGTCCTATAGCATGTGGCCGGTCATATTGACAACATACAATACGCCGCCATGGTTATGTATGAAAGAGTCTTCATTCATGCTGACGTTATTAATCCCTGGCCCTAAATCACCTGGGAAGGACATTGATGTTTTTTTGAGACCATTGGTTGATGAATTGAAAACTCTTTGGTCGGACGGAGTCGTGACAAGAGATGTGGTTACAAACACTTTCTTCACATTGCGTGCAATGCTTTTATGGACTATCAATGATTTCCCTGCTCGTAGTAGCTTGTCTGGTTGGAGTGGGCAAGGTTACTTTGCATGCCCAACATGTAAGGAAGACACTCCATCTGTTCATGTATTAGGAAAAACTGCTTATGTTGGGCATAGAAGATGGTTACCAACGAATCATAAATGGAGGAAGGACAAGTCATTCAATGGTAAGAACGAGACTAGACGTCCTCCTAATAGGAAAACCAATGATCAGATTTTACAACAACTTAATAATTTGCCGCCCCGTATTTCTGGGAAACATGTTCAGTTTGGTGGTAAGAAGAGAAAACGTGATTCCAATGTTGAATTGAATTGGACCAAGCGTTCTATTTTTTTCGAGCTTGAATATTGGTCTTCCATTCAACTAAAACATAATTTGAATGTCATGCATATCGAAAAGAATGTGTGCGAGAGTTTGTTGAATACGTTGATGATGAACAAGGAAAAATCCAAAGACACTGATAAGGCAAGAATGGTGTTAGAACAATGGAACATTCGACGTGACTTGTGGCTTGTGGATAACGGTCGCGGTAAGCTCTCAAAGCCTCATCCTAAGTTCTCTTTCTCAAACGCCGAAAGGAGTTTTTTTTTGTCAATTCATTAAGGGAGTAAAATTACCTGATGGCTTTGGCTCCAACTTTAAACATAAGGTAACCGATAATGATACCCAAATAACGGGGATGAAATCACATGATCATCATATAATGATGCAACGGTTGCTTCCGATTGGTTCTCAAGCGTACTTGGATAAAAACATTTCAACACCAATAATTGAGATGTGCTTATTCTTTAAGCAACTTTGTGCTCGGAACTTGATGTCATCTGACATGCAAGATGCGGAGGAGAAGTTGATTAAAATTTTGTGTTCTTTCGAGCAAATATTTCCTCCGTCATTTTTGACATAATGGTTCATTTGGTTATGCATTTACCTGAGGAGGCCATTCAAGGTGGGCCAGTTTACATGAGGTGGATGTATCCATTTGAAAGATATATGAAAAAGCTGAAAAATTATGTTAGAAATAAGGCTAGGCCCGAGGGTTCCATTGCGGAGGGGTATGTCACAGATGAAGCCTTAACTTTCTGTTCAAGGTATCTTGACGGTGTACCAACGAGATTTAATCAGCCGGATAGAAACGAAGACGCCCCAGTTCCCACACGTGAGTTTTATGTCTTCCAATCGCTATGCACACCTATCAGCAAGGGGGTTGATAAAAAAATGGATGGTGTGCTTTGAGCAAAACTAAATTGGTTTGTCCTTAACAACAGCTCCGAGATCGAAGAATACAAACAGTAAGTTTTTTTATTTCGGGTTGTCTTTTCGTAAGTTATCTTTAAGATGATTATTATTAACGCAAGTAACATTATTTATAGTGAATTTATTACTCAAATGTCGCATGCAACTGATTTGGAAGAAAATTTTCCTAACTGGTTTAAACAGAAGGTAAACTTATTTGTATATAAAACCGATTATACAAACTAATAATATCATAATCATTATAATTTTCTCTTATTTCAAATAGATCAATCGTCGGCGAGTAAATGATGAATCTAGTGTTAGTCCTCAATTATTTGCTTTAGCAAATGGACCATGACATGTAAATTCTTACACCACTTGTATAGTTAACGGTGTGAGATTTGTAGTTCATAGCCGAGACTTACGTCGTACAACTCAAAACAGCGGCATCTCAACAACTGGGCATGACGGAACAAAGTATTACGGTTTGTTGGAAGAGATTCTGGAGCTAGGCTATCTAGATCGTTGCAAGGTTGTGTTGTTTCGATGTAAATGGTTTAAAACTAATAACAACAAACTTTGTGTCACTAAGAATAACATAACCAGTATTTCTACTCAAACTGTATGGTTTATAAATGACCAATACATTCTTGCAACACAAGCAGAGCAAGTCTTTTATCTTGACGAATCGTCTAAAGCCGGTCAAAGAGCTCAATCAAACAGACATTGGAAGGTCGTCCAAGAGGTGAATCATCGGAAGATTTGGGACCGAGATATTATCATGGAAAATAACGAAGCAGATTTAATTCATGGCAGCACTTCATCTGACCTTTTGTTGTCTGATGACTTAGATAATTTGACTTATGATGGTTTGAGTAGAGATGAAGCAACAGAAGTCGATGTTTCCCTTGAGCATGTTAATGTAGAGGACGAGACATATGAAGATACGGATGAGGGTGAAGACAACGATGCAGACAAAGCTATTGATGTTTCTAATAATTCAGATGATGATTTAGACGAACTTAATAATGATTGTGGAGAAGATTCTTATCACACCGATGAATCCAATTGATTTTAGTTTTTAATTTTCGACGAATCGTTTATTATGTTTGAATTATTATGTTTATTGAATTGTTTTTTTCAATTGTGTGTGTTTAGCTAATGATCCAAAATATTATAAGCATAATGTTATTTGTGGGTATATTTGTATACTTGTATAAACTTTTTTACAGATGGCAGACGTGGCACGAGGTCACGGTGGGGATACCTATGGGCGTGGTCCACCTGGTGGTGTTCCTCCCGATGAAGATCGATCGTGGCAGCCGCCACGACAGTGCGAGGTCAGTGATGACTCCGGCAGCGGTAGCGGAAGATGTATGACAAATTTTTATACTATTATACTTTAAAATTAATATATATAATTAACATATAATTTTTATACTATTATAAATTTGTAGGACAAGGCAAGCGTGGGAAAACCACACTTCAGGGTATGCGCAGAAGAAATCCTCAAGGGAATTTGCTGACAATTGAATTTGAGCAAGGTACGCATGACACCTACAAACCTGTAGGTGTCAATCATGCGACCTTTGCTATTTGTTTTCATAATATGCAGATGTATTTTGATATGACTCCCCACGAAGTATTGAGGGCAGGCATTGAGAAATATGCTGCAAACCGGTATAAAGATCACAAATACCGGTTCAAGCAAAAACATTTTAGCAAAATAGGCGGGGAAGACAGAGTTGATATTTCTGATGTTGTGCCACCTGATATACAAGAATCTGAATGGAAAGGATATGTGGATTACTACACTTCTCCTGAAGTCAAGGCTCGGAAGCAGACGATCAAAGGACATGGCGGTCGGACATCTCTAGCCCAGTGTCGTTATATGTTTGTAAGTTGTTTTAATCTAATTTGTTTTATAATTTGTTTTATGTGTTTGTAAGTTAATTTAAGATGATTATATAACTATTTAATGTGTTTACAGCGTGAAGAGGGTTCTGATGAACCTGGGAGTGCCATATTAGTATACCGCCGCTTCTATACCGATTCAAGCGGTAATTTCTATCAACCTGAACCCGCTGCATACTATGTAAGTAATGTACACATCTTAAAATTTTATAAAAATAAAGTAATATATAACATCCCCATATATATAACATTGTTTATTGTTTTTTGTAAACTATACAGGAGCAAATGGTCGCGCTTCAACAACAACACCCAGAATTGTCAGAGAAGCAGATCATGCGGCAGGTCTTGGGGGAGCGGCCCGGGTGGGAACGTGGCATCGGTCCAATACCGAGCGTGCCTTCACAACCCCCACCCCCACCTCATAGAACAGATCAGCGGATGTTCTCACAATCTGAGGTTGAGGAGATGATAGCAGCGAGACTGACAAGTGAGCAAGAACAGTTGCAGTCACAGATGATGGCTAATATGATGGCACAAATGCAAAGTCAAATCCAAAGCCAGGTCCAGAGCGCGTTGAAGAGAAGTGGTCATTCTCAACAAAATGATGAAGATGAAGAAGATGATGAAGGTGGGTCGTCATAAGATGTTCACTTTGATGTTTGTTATGAATATTTTTAAACATTTAGGAACATTGTGTTTGTATGATATTTAACTTGTTAACTTTAGACAATATTTTGTTTATATGCTATGATTTTTTATTTGCGAATGGTTTGATGGTATTAGCGATTTTCAAAAGCAGGTTTGGTACCCAGGAATATCTGGGAGGATTGCTGCAAATGCAGAAAAATTTAAAAAAAAAAATAAGGTTTTTTGCGGCGATATTTCGTCGCAAAAAACAAATTTCCTTTTGTAATTTGTCGTCGCAAAAAATGAATTGACCATAAACTTTGCGGCGATATATCGCCGCAAAAAATGTAATTTTGTCGCAATAAAGGTCGTCGCAAAAAAGTTTCTTCCGGATTTCTTTTTTTTAAAATGCTGTGGACCCCACACATCATTTCGTCGCAACTTTCGTCGCAAAAAGTTTTTTGCGACCACTTTTTTACGGCGAACCTATAGCGACGAAAATTTCGTCGCAAAAAAGATATTGCGACGAAAATGTGTTTATTTGCGACGAAAATTGTCGCCGCAAAAAACGGATTTTCTTGTAGTGTGATATGATAACAATAATCAATATCAAGTTCTGAGGAATATGTCAAAAGTCAAAAGTATTTTACAACTTTGATGGTGATCGTTATTGGCAGTGAAACTACTCCACCGTCTGTCATGGAACACAGAGCAAAATCAAAGTTAATTCATTTGACTGGTTCTCAACTCCCTTTCATCTCCTTAAATGACCGTATTAAACACGAATCATCAGCTACCACTTTCTTCTTCATCTTATATTCTTGCGTTTTTATATCATTTCAGTTGTAAAATATCGTCTTCAATTCTTAAAAAATCTTCAAACTGCTTATATACGTCACAAAATTTCAATTTTGGTGTTACTGCTACAATAACATATGGAGAATTCTAAATACTTATTGTAATATAGAATCAAGCATGAAAATTCATGTAAACCAGTGGAGTAGAGCTAATATTATTGAAAAGATCAAACTAGATTATATATATATACGTACGTACATGGCGGTGCTTAAATTCTAACATTTGCAACAGTGTGTTTGATCGGTCATAAGAACTCACCTCCGGTGATGATGATCGGAAGCTGATCGCCGGTGCTAATATGATCGGAAGCTGATCGTCGGTACCATCGCTCAAGTTAACGAAGATTGAAGTCTCACTTTGTGTGGTCACATATTACTCTCCTGTCTCCCACCAACATGAGCATTTATGTGATCTTTTCTTTGGGTGACCGTGTGATTTAAAAAAAATACGGTTTTAATTCAAGAGTTTGTTTATTATGCTGATTTATCTATCTATACAGATAAATTAAAATATGTAGAAATCACATGTTATTTTTTTTAAACTATCCATCTAGATTTCACCTAATATTTGGACATGTGTCGTGACCAAAATGAAAGTTAATCATTTAATAATACATTAGCTTTAGTAATCCCGTTCACGGCTCGAATAAATAAAATATTAAATTAAATGCACAATTTATTAATTATAAGAATGTGTTTTAAGATAAGATATAATTAAATTACGTATGAGTAAGGAATATAAGTACAAAAAATAATATGAACTTTTTAAACTTTTTCTTGGAAATAAAATTAAATAATTTTGTTTCAAAGTAAACCGTTTTTTTTTTAATTATTTTTACACTTTTCTTATTATAAGTCTAAATTTTAATTTTAAAAACATCAATTTTAAATTATTTTGTAGTTTTAAAAAAGTTTGATTGTTTTGAAAAAAATTCTTATCTTATAGAAATTGCTTTCCTTAGAAATAACTTTTAATATATTAAAAAAGAGTTATCGGATTTTAATAATCCTAAGTTTTATTTACTGGTCGGGATTAATCTCAACTCAGTAAATGTTTACAGGTACTCCCAACTTTGAATTTATTTTCCTCAAACGATCTCTTACTAACTGAGAGTTAACCCCGTTAGTTTTTTGATGGCGTGGCTTGTTTTTGTGGCCAAAACACAAAACAGAAAGTTGAGATCTATAATCAGGTCCGTCAATTTGAAACTTTCACTCCAAAAAACTATCAATCTCCACCTACTAATTTGAACTACCGAACTCGTTGAAGGTATATTTCAGGTGATGATTAAGGCTAGATAATGGAAAACATACCTAATTGAGACTAGGTGATGTTGGAATTAAAAAATGGTTCAAAGTTGATCCCATTTTATCAAGAAAACTAACAAGGGTTAACTATCGGTTAGTAAGAGATCATTGAAGAAAAATAAGTTTAAAGTTAGGAGTGACTATAAATATTTCCTGAGTTTGGATTAATCTCGGTCAATAAATAAAAGTTAAGATTATTAAAATCCAATAATCTATTAAAAAACTATGTTTAATATTTAATCTAAAAAAGAATTAAAAATATCATTACTAATAATGTAATTATTTAATATTATTTAATAAAATTATTTAATAAAATATATAAGTTGAAAATTTTGATAAGAATTAATGTGATGATATGTGTCATCCTTTACTCTTTTATTATGTAGAATTATTAAATGTAAATAATTATTATCTACTTTCTAAATTATAAAATAGATTTTTAATAACTTAAAAACATCTTAAAAACCATATTTAAAAAAACAAAAACTAATAAAATTTGAAGTTTTTTAATACAAATGACTTTTAAAAATGACATTGTTTAAAAGAAATACTTTTAAAATAATTTGGAGTGTTAAAAATAATTTTTTAAAGCAAAAGTTTTTTAGTGATGAAAGTATAGAAAAATGTTGTTATTGTTTTATCATCTAAAGTAGTAATTATACATCATATCAATCATATTTTATTTCAAAAAATTATTTTATAATTTTAAAATATTAATAAATAACTATTAAGTTAATGTTTTCATTCAATTCGTGTATTACACGGGTTTTATAAACTAATACAACTAATAAATAAAGGTTTCTAGGGACACGTGTCTTTTGTCTAGAGCCTCGAGTTCTGCATTTTCCCGCCTAGAGCTGTGGATCTGGAAGCCTCCCACGTGGATCTATATATCCGACTTAAACCCGATTTTGATCGGTCACTTCACTTACGTCTCTGTTCGACCAGTAGGTCTCATAGTCAGACAGACTTATATCATTGCGCTCTCAAGCAGAATCTTAGCTTGAGCCTACCTTCGCACACCTCCATTATTCTTTTGGAGGCATCCGCCCGAGATAACCTACCCACCTTCCAGTGTCCTTCCTTTTCATTCATTCCCTTCTTTATAGTTTTTACCCTTTAACAATCACAAAACTCTAATTACTTCCAGCCGCTTTGTTAGATTGATGCGAAAACACTTCACATAAGTTTGCTTTTTTACCAAACATTAGTTTAGAGATTTGTAACATGAGGTTAGTTTTGGTATAAAACTAGTATTAAGCCCCCAGCATTACGAAGGAAGGCGTAAAAACGTGACAAATATCATCAATGTTACACCATTATCAGTGATCATCAACACCGAAAAAGCTCGTTTTAGAAAACAAATTAAAATGAATAAAATAAAACCAAACGAAAAGTAGATCTATAAACGGTGAATCACGCACGTGAAACATAAACCACTAAAAATAATAAATAAGTTGATTTTGGACCCGCACGTTACGAAGGGGATGTTAAACGAGAAAAAAAATAAGAATAATAATGTTGAACCACACGTTCACGTTATGGCGTATTAACTCTCAAAATTTAGACCGTAATTCAAAAGGTTTGTAAAAGATAAAAAGTATGAAGTGAAGTTGAAATTGAAAGATTAAATAGGTTAAATTGTGAAAGATGTAAAAGTATTAGGTTTAAAACCAAAAGAAAAAGAAAAAAAAAAGATGTGCACAACTTTTTATGCACATAGTATAACAACTAATTTAACCATGATTAGTAATATATAAATAAACGAATAAAATGGCTTCACTTTGTATTTTAAATTTATGTTATATTAAATTATGTTTTTATGAAATTTATTAATGAACTTATCTACATACATAGCGGTGTTTAGATTCTAACATTTGCGACCAGAGCCGTCTCAAGGATTTTAGAGGCCCTAAGCGAACAAAACAAAAACAGGTCCTTTTCAAAGTTAACATTATAAATCCTTATTTTCTATCTGGGTTGAGGACCGAAAACAAAAAACTAAAAATATTTAATATTGGCGGTGTTATTTTTTTATCTTTTTGTAATTTGAGAAAGAATTTTTGTAATTTAATTTGTGCTTCTTGTTTTTATTTCTTTTGCCTTTTTATATGAGTATTTTCATGCTTCTTAGTCGACAATACATTTATATATGACAGATTCAAATGCAAACTTTTACTAAACAAATAATACTACAATATATACATTAAATAAATGAGTTACAGACTAATCTACTATATTCAAATCTAATTCACTAAACAACAATAACTTTGTAAATATTTAAACACTAGATTTAAAAACTAACAAGTGACTAAATACTATATGACTTGTGAATTAAAAGTTAAACATTGAAGAATTTGACTAGGACAGACAACAGTAGTACAGTGCGATCCAACAACACAATCAAGATTAAAATTCAAAATTTTAGAATCTAGAATTGAAAAAAAGAAACTATCATTGAGAACTAGATTTAGAAAATACTTGCGAATCTGTGTTTGAAATTGTCATTTGATATAAGAAATTACAATTGTGTTTTTTTATAAATTAATTTATAATACCTCGAAAAGAGAAAGGTTAAATT
The DNA here is from genome assembly GCA_024085815.1 of Flaveria linearis. Taxonomy (NCBI): domain Eukaryota; kingdom Viridiplantae; phylum Streptophyta; class Magnoliopsida; order Asterales; family Asteraceae; genus Flaveria; species Flaveria linearis. The sequence goes on along the minus strand of CM044015.1, from coordinate 53,095,925 downwards.
TCTATTGGATTGAAGGCACGATTAAATTAATAAAATGTCTAGTTTATTCAAATTTGTACACATATAAACACAATATAAAATACTGAGGCCGTTTAAAATTGAGGGCACAAAGCACTAACTTTACTAGCTTTGAGCTTGAGTCGGCCTTGTTTGCAACACTGTGTTTGATCGGAGCCACAAAACTCACCTCCGGTGATGATGATTGGAAGCTGACCTTCGATTCTATGCTCAAGTCAATGAAGGTTGAAATCTTCTCTCTTGTGTGGTCACATATTACACTCTCGCTCACCAAGATGAATATTTATGTGATCTTTATTTTTATCCTTTTAGAGTATGTTATTTTTATTATTTATTATTTTTATTTTTTATAGATTTTGTGAAAATTAAAGTTTTAATCTAATAGCTTATTTATTACATTGATAGTTCAACAAATTCAAACTTGTATTTAATTTAACCCAAGTTACAAACACTATTACTGCTGCTTCGTTATATTTATTATGAAAAAAACCATTATACCCTTAAAATCTTTAATGATTAATGTTTTGTTATAATTATTATTTGAGTAAAACCAACCCCAAACCCATCTCACCGACTCACTCCCTCTCTTCCCATGTCTTAAGGTATTTCATCACAACCACCACTGTCGGTCTGGCGCTCACCAGTTTAACCAATCACCACCACTAAATCATCAAGTGGAACTTAATAGTGTCACACCTTCAAATTCCACAAACGGGGTTTTACCGTTAGGCGTGTGACAAACCAGGATCTCAGACACGGTCATATCAAACGACACTATATGAATTTAAAAATAAACGTTTGACTTTAATCAGAGTAGCATGAAAGAAATAAACAACAGTGCGGAAGCGAATAAACGAAATATAAACCAATACTAAAAGTTTGCAATATCTGTACGCTCATTTACCACATATGATTATACATCCATGCACCACACTTTAGATTAAGAAACTCAACTTTTACTACCTCATGCATATATAATAATATTTGTTACCAATTAAACACACCACACACTCACGTGTGCAGATCACACACAAACACACAATGTCAAATTAATATGGCAGCCCAACACACCTCATCATCTCGGTCACATACATATGCTGAATATATACATATATACATATATACATATGCATAATTCTTGTTCGCAGCACTCACACATTTATATATATATACACGCTGAACACATACTTATATGTATACATAATGCAGCATACACAATCGCAAATCACACACGCACGAAACCGAGCATCTAATATAACCGTACACACATAGATACATATACACGCATGAACACATTCACCCAAAAGAATACACACCGTCGCAACCGAAGCCTAGTATCTCGAAACTGTACGCAGCAAATTTGAATATAATTTGTGAGGAAAATCCTTACCGATCGGTCTACGAAAGCCGTAAGAACTCGAACGGATGAATGCGTTTCTCACCGCCGTTCGCCGAGAGAGGCTGCCAGAGGTCAACAGCTGCAAAGTCGGGAGGGATGCCGGGGATCACCGCTGCGAAAGAGGAACGGCTGCCGGGAATCACCGCTACGAAGGAGGAAAGGCTACCGTCGATGGTCGATGAGAATGTTGTTTAGAGTTTCGAATTTTGAATGTATATAGAACTGATGGAAATCGTGGGTGGGGAGGGGTGGAACATTACATCATATACTAAATTATTTTATTATCACATTAACCTTACCAATATTAATCTATTGGACTTGGTCTCCATTTAATTTATAAAACTAAATTACTAAATTAATAAAGTCTAGGTAATTACATAATTAATAATGATAGATAATTAAAAATTTACATGAGAACACTGAGGTAACGAAAGTCAGGTTAACAGAATTGACCCGAAAATACGGGGTGTCACATCATCCCCTTGTTGAAGAAATTTTCGTCCTGAAAATTAAAACATCAGACAAACGAAGGACACTAGATTTTTTTAACAACGACAGACAGAAGATGTAAGATTTGATTTAGATAACTTCTCAAGTACACCCGAACAAAGAACGTAAGAACAAAGAATATAAGGTTTCGCGAGAGTTGTGACATCAACCCCTTGTTGAAGGGAATTTCGTCTCGAAATTTAAAGGAAAGATATCTTAAAAATGAATACCTTAAGAAGTAAATGTCTGATCCTTGAAAAATTGTGGGTATTTCTTCTTCATTTGATCCTCGCGTTCCCAGGTAAACTCTGGTCCACGCCTTGAGTTCTAACGGACCTTGACGATAGGAATGCAACTATGCTTAAGAGTTTTGACATTTCGGTCCATAACTTCCACCAGTTCCTTAATAAAACGTAGTTGTTCATCCACATGAATCTCATCTAATGGAACGAAGAGAGTCTCATCTGTAAGGCATTTCCTCAGGTTCGAAACATGGAACACATTGTGTATCCCGCTAAGTTTTTCGGGTAGGTTCAACTGATAGGCTACAGGACCAACCCGTTTGACAATCTCAATCGGTCCCATATATCTAGGGTTTAGTTTTCCATGTTTCCCGAAATGTATCACACCCTTCCAAGGTGACACTTTCAAAAGTACCTTATCGCCAATTTGAAATTCCAACGGTCTATGATGCTTATCAGCGTAACTTTTTCGTCGGTCACGTGCTGCTGCCATGCGGTTACGAATTTGCACGATCTTCTCAGTCGTCTCGTGCACAAGTTCAGGACCGGTAAGTTGACTTTCTCCAACTTCCGCCCAGCAAATAGGTGATCGGCACTTACGCCCATACAGTGCCTCAAATGAAGCAGCTTTGATCGATGTGTGATAACTATTATTGTAAGAAAACTCAACCAACGGTAAGTGAGTTTCCCAACTGCTGCCGAAATCAATCACGCAAGCGCGTAACATGTCTTCCAAATTCTGTATCGTATGCTCACTCTGGCCATCCGTTTGAGTAGGATATGCAGTGCTCATGTCTAACCGTGTTCCCAATGCTCGTTGTAAAGATTGCCAGAAATGTGAATTAAATCAAGCGTCACGATCAGAGATAATGGAAATTGGCACACCGTGCCAAGAGACTATTTCTCTTAGGTAGATACGAGTTAACTTCTCCATTCTATCAGTCTCTCTAATCGGTAAGAATTGTGCGGCTTTCATCAAACGATCCACGATCACCCAAATGGTATCGCATCCGCTGAGAGTCCGAGGCAGTTTCGTGATAAAGTCCATTGATATCTGCTCCCACTTCCATACTGGAATTTCTGATTGTTGAAGTAAGCCAGATGGTCTTTGACACTCCACCTTGACCTTAGAACAGGTTAAGCATCTACTTACGTAAGTGGCAATATCAGCTTTCATGTTTGGCCACCAGTAAAGAACCTTCAGATCGTGATACATCTTGTCTGAACCCGGATGAATAAAATACCGTGACTTGTGAGCTTCGTCCATTACCAGCTCTCGTAGGTCTCCATACAAAGGAACCCATATTCGTTCCATGAAGTAACGGATTCCGTCAGATTTGGCTTCTAACTGCTTTTCCATGCCTCGCAGGGACTCTGCTTTCAGGTTCTCGTCCTTCAAGGCCTTAAGTTGAGCATTACGTATCTGATCGGGTAATCCGGTGTGGATGGTGAGTTGTAATGCTCGAACTCGCTTTGGCTTAGGTGTCTCCTTTCGACTTAAGGCGTCAGCCACTACATTAGCCTTACCCGGATGATACTTGATCGCACAATCATAATCGTTCAACAACTCGACCCAGCGACGTTGTCTCATATTCAACTCCTTCTGTTCGAAAATATGCTGAAGACTCTTGTGATCGGTATAAATGGTGCACTTGGTATCGTACAAGTAATGTCTCCATATCTTGAGAGCAAACACAACGGATCCCAACTCTAAGTCGTGTGTCGTGTAGTTTTTCTCATGAACTTTTAACTGTCAGGAGGCATATACGATGACCTTCTCGTGTTGCATTAACACGTAACCAAGACCTTGTATGGAAGCATCACAATACACTACAAAGTCTTCAGTTCCTTCGGGTAGGGACAATATTGGTGTCGTGCAGAGTTTTTGTTTTAGGAAGTGAAATGCTGACTCCTGCTTGTCGCCCCAACTGTACGCGGTGCCTTTTTGAGTTAATATTGTAAGTGGTTGAACGATCTTCAAAAACCCTTCGATAAATCATCAATAATATCCAGCCAACCCAGAAATTACCGTACCTCCGTCGGAGTCTTTGGCGTAGCCCAGTTCTTGATAGCTTCTATCTTTGCCGGATCAACATGTATGCCCTTCTCGTTGACTACATGACCCAAGAATTGAACTTCCCGAATCTAGAAGTCACACTTCGCGAATTTGGCGTATAGTTGTTCTTGTTTAAGTAATTCCAAGATCAGTCGAAGGTGTTCCTCATGCTCCTCCTTGTTCCTTGAATAAATCAGAATGTCATCGATGAAGACGATAACAAACTTGTCCAAGTAGGGTTTGCACACTCGATTCATGAGATCCATGAAAACTGCTGGTGCATTAGTCAAACCAAATGGCATTACCAGAAACTCATAGTGACCGTATCTGGTTCTGAATGCCGTCTTTGATATGTCCTCCTCTCAGACTCTTAGTTGGTGATATCCCGATCTAAAATCTATCTGTGACATCCCAGGGAAATCGCACCATGATATTGTCCGCTTTAGCCTCGGCCTCACGGTTTTAAAACGCGTCATGATGGGGAAGGTATCCAACCCCTTAATAAGAGACTTTCGTTCGCCTTCCCAACCGATGTGGGATGCGACGCATCGCATCCACCCTACCGTAGTTGGCCTAGCGTCCTCGCTGGCACAATGGCCCGGCCCTGGCTCTGATACCAACTTGTAACACCCGCCTCCCAGGGCATACCCCGGGGAGCGTTGCGCATCGGATATACAGAACACATAGTAATCAGAGAATACACAGTGGAAATCTAACTTTAATTATACATCAAAAACGTATAATACATCTATTATAATAGATAATACTATTACATCAGTTTAACTATACTAAAGATCCCAATATTCAACAACATTCTAGAACTTTATTTTCTTATGAACTAGCTCGTAATCTTCAATCCCTGCAATCACTTGGCACCTAGGATGTGTGTCCATAAAAATAAAAACATTTGGGACTCAGCATAAAGCTTGTGAGTTCATAAACATGTCATTCTTCAAAATTCAAAACATGTTATCATTGACTATTGCATCAAGCAGATACAACCATGGCAAACAGATAGGAACAGAGTAAGCACAGTATAAATTCACATAACCAAGCTATGTATACAAAATCCACCGGCTAAAGCAGAATCATACAAGCAGCCCTCAAGCATCCTATCAAGCATTGCCACATATCACAGATGCTATTGATAGTCAGTTCTTCAATTATTACTAGTTATCAGAACATCACATCCCGTTTTAGAAAATAGTTCAGAGGAACTCACCTCAATCAATCAAGTCAGTGATATCGTCTACTCGGGTTCACTGCTATCAGGTATTACCCTATAGGCAAAATAACATTATTTAAGCTATATTCTACCTAGTAATAATTTTAGGGATGATTCATTATCTTTTCCTATTTGTTTGTTTTATTTGGGCACTTTCTTTTATCCTATGTCAACCCTTTGGTACAACCCTTACTAGTTGGCATAACTCGGGCGTTTCCATCATACCCGAGCCAACCCTCGGGGTTACCCAATACCTTCCCTAATGATAACCTTAAAGTCTAATAATAATAATAATAACAACAACTACAACACTAAAAATTACAAATAACAATAATACTAACTATAACAATAAAAAATAACAACTATAATAATAATAACTATAAAGATGATAATAATAATATTAATAATAACTATATTAATACTAATACCTATAATGATAATAATACTAATAATAACGACTATAATAATAATTAAACATAACCTTAAACAATGGCGTACCTGAAAATTATCTACGGCAATTTGATGTAGAGTCTCCCCTACTCGCGCTCCTAGTCGCGCTCCTACTCGAGTACCAAAACGACTACTAGCAACACCCAATGGGGAATTGAGAACTCAGGATTCTCTTTATATTAGAGCGTTCCCAAAGAAACTTATGTTCTAAATTCAACCTTAAGGCTTCTATTTATAAAGGAGTTGAAAGTAGGTGAAAGAGTTTAAGAGGTGATGTGGGATGATGAAGTTTCAAATGCGCCTGAAGTTGATGTGAGATGCAGCTGAATTGCAATTGCAATTCAATTATTGAGTAATATTTTATTAATATTATATTATTATAATATTATATTATTATAATTAATTTAGCTGCTTAACTCGTTTTTCTTTCATAACTTTTAAAATATAACGTATTATGAAATTTAAAATATGTCGTTATGACGAGCTTATTTTTCTCTACGAGTCAACCTAAGTTTCGTAAAAAACGGAGCAGGTTCGAATATAATATATTATTATTATATTCAAACGGTCTCTTGTAACATAAAAATTTCATCTAAAAACTTCAAACTTTAAATAGACAATTTACTCATTACTTACTCTGACAATATATAAAATGCGGAGTTCATATGACCCAAACGCTTGGGTTTTACATTCTCCTCCCTTAAAAGAATTTCGTCCTCGAAATTCGAAGGTTACTCGAACAGTTGAGGATATTTGACTTTCATTTCTTCTGCTAATTCCCAAGTCTTCTCGGGTCCTTTCTGACCTTGCCACTGGACCAATACTAGTGGAATTATTTTCTTTCTTAATTTTCGTTCTTGAGAATCAAGAATCTTTATCGGTTTTTCAGTAACGTTTAATTTCTCGTCTATTTGCACGTCCTCTAATGGCAATACTTGAGTCAGATCTGCCAAACACTTCCTTAGGTTTGATATATGAAAAGTATCGTGAATACCTTTCAAAGTTTCAGGTAATTCTAGCTTGTATGCTACTGGACCAATTCTTGTGATGATTTTGAACGGTCCAATATACCTGGGACTTAACTTCCCGCGTTTACCGAATCGCATTACTCCTTTCCATGGTGAGACTTTTAACATCACATAGTCTCCTTCTTGAAATTCTAAAGGTCTCCTTCTGTTATCTGCATAACTCTTCTGTCTATCCTGAGAAGCTTTTAGTCGTTGTCTGATTTGTTGGATTTTCTCAGTTGTCTCGAGAATAATTTCAGTTTTGGTCAACTGATCATCCCCTACTTCTGTCCAACAGATGGGAGTTCTACATTTCCTACCATATAAGGCTTCAAATGGTGCAGCCTTAATGCTGGAATGGTAGCTGTTGTTATAAGAAAATTCAATCAAAGGCAAATGATCATCCCAGCTACGTCCAAAATCAATCACGCAAGCACATAACATGTCTTCTAGAGTTTGAATTATTCGCTCACTCTGACCATCCGTCTGAGGATGATATGCAGTGCTTAAACTGATTTTGGTTCCAAGTTCCTTTTGGAAACTTGTCCAGAATCTAGAAGTGAATCGACTATCTCTATCGGAGATAATGGATAAAGGCACTCCGTGCTTACTTACTATTTCATCAATATATATCTTGACTAGTTTTTCTATTGGATAGCTCTCACTTATGGATAGAAAATGTGCTGATTTGGTTAGCCTGTCAACCACGACCCATATAGCATTATATCATTTTCGTGTTCTTGGAAGTTTTGTGACAAAATCCATGGTCACTCTATCCCATTTCCATATTGGCAACTCCAACTGTTGTAACTGACCGGCTGGTTTTTGATGTTCAATCTTAACTTGCAGACATGTTAAGCATTTCTCAACGTACTGGGCTATGGATCTTTTCATATTAGGCCACCAGTAGTGATTTCGAATATCCTTATACATTTTGTTTGCTCCAGGATGCATTGTGTATTTGGACTTGTGGGCTTCATCTAATACTTTGTCCTGAATACCTCCAAATTTTGGGATCCAAATTCTCTGACTAAATCATAGGACTCCATCCATTCCTTGAGTCAATAATTTTTGGTTACCCATCATTCTTTCAGCCTGAATATTCTCATCTTTCAACGCTTCAGTTTGAGCATTCTTGATTTGGTCATTCCAATCAAGCTTGACATCTATCTTTAATGCTTTTACCCTAATCGGTTTAACTCTTTCTTTTCGACTGAGAGCATCAGCGACTACGTTAGCCTTTCCTGGATGGTATTTGATTTCACAATCATAGTCATTGAGAAGTTCCATCCACCTTCTTTGCCTCATGTTTAACATCTTTTGATTAAAGATGTGTTGTAAGCTCTTATGGTCTGAGTAGATTACACACTTAGTACCATACAAGTAGTGTCGCCAAATCTTTAAGGCAAACACTATGGCACCCAATTCAAGGTCGTGCGTAGTATAGTTCTTTTTATGAACTTTTAATTGTCGTGATGCATAGGCTATAACCTTATCACGTTGCATCAACACACCACCTAAGCCATTATATGAGGCATCATAGTATATTGCAAAGTCTTTATTACCATCTGGTAATGAAAGTATAGGAGCACTACTAAGATTTTGTTTTAGAAGGTTGAAAGCTTCTTCTTGCTTTGGTCCCCAGTCAAACTTTGTATTCTTTCGAGTCAAAGATGTTAAAGGGGTAGCAATCTTGGAGAAGTCTTGAATAAACCTTCTATAATATCCTGCTAATCCCAAAAAGCTCCTAATCTCACTGGGATTCTTCGGTGATTCCCATTTCATCACAGCTTCTATCTTAGCTGGATCTACTTGTATTCCCTTCTCATTTATTACGTGACCAAAGAATTGAACTTCTCTTTTCCAGAAGTCACATTTAGAGAATTTTGCATAAAGCTTTTCTTGTTGAAGGGTTTCTAGAACCATTTTCAGATGTCTAGCGTGATCATCTTGGTCCTTAGAATAAATAAGTATATCGTCTATAAAGACAATGACAAACTTATCCAAGTATGGCTTGCAAACTCTATTCATCAGATCCATGAATGCTGCAGGAGCATTGGTTAGTCCAAAAGACATAACCAAAAATTCATAATGCCCATAACGCGTCCTAAATGCGGTCTTAGGAATGTCTTCCTCGTGCACTTTCAACTGATGATAACCTGATTGAAGATCAATTTTTGAAAAGTAGTTGGCTCCTTGAAGTTGATCAAATAAATCATCTATTCTTGGTAAAGGATACTTGTTCTTAACAGTTAACTTGTTTAATTCTTGATAATCAATGCACATACGCATTGAACCATCTTTCTTTTTGATGAACAATACTGGCGCTCCCCAAAGTGAGTAACTCGGTCTAATAAACCTTCTTTCTAAGAGTTCATCAATTTGCTTCATAAGTTCTTTCATTTCTGAAGAGGCTAGACGATAAGGAGCCTTCGCGATTGGTTTAGCACCAGGTACTAAATCAATACGAAATTCTATCTGACGATCAGGTGGAAGTCCTGATAAATCTTCCGAAAACACGTCTGGGAATTCACACACTACAGGTATTTCATTCATCTGCATTTCCTTTTTAGTATCTACCATGCATAAGACAAAGGCTATACATCCTTTCTGAATACATTTCACTGCCTTCATTGCTGAGATGATACTGGCCTTGGGGTTTCCATCACTTCCATAAATTAGTAGCTTTTCCCCACCTGGCTTACGTACAGTCATCGTCTTACGTTCACAGTCGAGCTGAGCACAATTCTTATTCAACCAGTCCAACCCAAGAATAACATCATATTCACTTAAAATGGTCGGCATTAAGTTTACAGAGAATTCGATGTTAACTAAGGTGATAACACAATCCCTAAAAATTTGACTTATCTTATCTCGCTCACCACTGGCAGTTTCTACAATATATGCACATTCTAGAGTTTGTGATACTAAGTTCAAATAAGGTACTAAGGCAGTTGAAATGAAACTTCTATTTGCACCAGTGTCAAATAAAACTCTAGCATATATGTTGTTAATGAGAAACGTACCAGCTATGGTTTCATCTCCAGCTTCTTTTAACACATACACTCGACCCTTGGACTTGTTCTGATTCTCCGTAGGTTGTGCTTGTGGAGGGTTCTTGCAATCACTTCGGAAATGTCCATACTCCCAACAGTTAAAGCATCTAATTTTCGAGCAGTTCTTTCGTAAATGATCACATGTTGGACATTTAAGACATTTGGAATCCTGATACTTTCTCTAAGACTCATTTTTATCGTTCCTCCACGGTTTGTTGACACGATTCCCTTCGTTTCGTGTGATCTTTCTGTCCTTTCTTGGCATCTGGTTTCCATCCTCATTTCTCTTTCTTTTCTTGTTATCAGTCATTATGCCTTCTTCTTCATATGCAATGGCACTTAATGCAATTGCAGACTCATAGGTTTTGGGGGCAGACATCTTAACTAACTATCGAATATGAGGGGGTAACCCCTGCACGTATCTTTTTATGCGCTTCGCTTCAGGTGTTACATGCTCAGGAAGCAGTCGAGCCATCTCATCAAACTTGGTCGTGTACTGACGATGTGTCATGGCTCCGGCCTGTAGTTGTAGGAATTCTCTTTCAATTTTGTCCCTTTCAACTTCAGGACAAAATTTTTCCATCACCAGCTCCTTCAGTTCATTCCAGGTTAAAGTAGCAACAACTCAAGGTCCTTTAGCCTGCTTAACATTGTCCCACCAAAACAATGCCTCGGACCTAAATGAGTGGGTGGCATACATGACAGCTTGTATGGTTGTGCATCTACTAATTTCAATAACAGCTTCCATCTCATGGATCCACTGAAAAGTGGCCATGGCATCTCTTTTGCCATCAAATATTGGAGGTTCACATCCCTTGAAAGCTTTGTAGGGACAGCCCTGCTTAGGTTCAGTTTCCATAGCAGCATCACCATTATCATTGGTGTTATTTATATGATCATCCTGCCCATTACCACTATTGCTCACATACCCTCCAGAGGCGTTCATAACCTCGGCTATAATAGTTGGTAAAGCATCTCTAATTATGCCAGCTACAGCTGCTTGGAATTGTGGTCCAGCAAATTGCTGTGACTCATGTTCAGCATGATGAAGATTTTCATGATCATCGTTCGTAGATGACATGAGTTGCCTTCTACTACCAGGAGGCCTACCACGACCCCTACCATGAGTATTTCCTCCTCTTGGCATAGTCAAAGCCTACATGAGGGAGCAGGGATTTAGTATTCACATGAGGGATTATGATCCAGAACATAATAGTATTAATAGACAAGAAATAACATGGCCAGGTGTCATTGCTTATCTATTGCAATTATAATGCTCTAGCCATTATCCTCCATGATTCACCAAAACCCATTACCCAATACCTATGCAATTAATCAAATTATCTTAAAGCATCTTTCTTAGTTTAAGTCTAGATACTATCTTTGTACCTAGTTCACTTAAACTATGGCTCTGATACCAACTGTAACATCCCAGGGAAATCGCACCATGATATTGTTCGCTTTGGCCTCGGCCTCACGGTTTTAAAACGCGTCATGATGGGGAAGGTATCCAGCCCCTTAATAAGAGACTTTCGTTCGCCTTCCTAACCGATGTGGGATGCGACGCATCGCATCCACCCCCCCCCCCCCGCAGTTGGCCCATCGTCCTCGCTGGCACAACGGCCCGGCCCTGGCTCTGATACCAACTTGTAACACCCGCCTCCCAGGGCATACCCCGGGGAGCGTTACGCATCGGATATATAGAACACATAGTAATCAGAGAATACACAGCGGAAATCTAACTTTAATTATACATCAAAAACGTATAATACATCTGTTATAATAGATAATACTATTACATCAGTTTAACTATATTAAAGATCCCAATATTCAACAACATTCTAGAACTTTATTTTCTCAAAAACTAGCTCGTAATCTTCAATCCCTGCAATCACTTGGCACCTAGGATGTGTGTCCATAAAAATAAAAACATTTGGGACTCCAATCAAGCTAGCGCGACTAGCCTATAATCAAGTTACTTAGCGTTTTATAACAGATAATATGTTTGTAAATGTTCGAATGGTAAAGTAATTAAAGTATATCGATAGGTAGCTAGCCTATAATCAAGTTACTTAGCGTTTCAAACCCAAGCTGATTGTTTGTAAGTTGTTTGCCTTCCCACCACGTCTAAGACAGACAGTGGCAAATGTTAGGTTAATAACGCACCCGTTTGACCTCCAATCAAGCTAGCGCGACTAGCCCGGGCGGGGTTTGTCAAACCCAGTAGTACAACTCAGAATTATCTCGCTACACATTACTAACGGTTCGAAATGTAAGGACTTTTAAGTATGTTTGCACTAACGTAACAGGCGATAAACAATAATACCAAAACCATTTTGTAAATATGTTTGTATGTTTTCTCCCCAAAAAGGAAAGAAAGTAAAATAGGGGCTGTGAAGACTCACCTCGAGTGTAGAGCAATAAGCAATTGTAATCACAAAAAGATTTTGTTTTTCAATTAACCTGAATGTATATTTAATATTCAATTAGTATTAAGTCAATAATGGGATCGTACGGTTTCGCGTTTCACGACTCGGTTACGGTGGCGGTCGTCGGTTGTTTCATTTACGTGAAACACACACGAATGCTAATTCACTTCGAATACATAAGGACCCTTTTATCACGTATAAAAGTATTATATACTCAATTATTACTATTATTATTATTTTCAACCTTACATCTACTAGCACGTCACACAAGTAATGTTGGCATATACTAGACACATTTCTCACACATATATCAGATGTATATATATCTACTATGTGATACAGAACCTATTAAACACCTCATATACATAATGTGCAATATCCATACGCTCATTTACCACATATGATTATACATCCATGCACCACGCTTTAGATTAAGAAACTCAACTTTTACTACCTCATGTATATATAATAATATTTGTTCCCAATTAAACACACCACACACTCACGTGTGCAGATCACACACAAACACACAATGTCAAATTAATATGGCAGCCCAACACACCTCATCATCTCGGTCACATACATATGCTAAATATATACATATATACATATGCATAATTCATGTTCGCAGCACTCACACATTTATATATATATACACGCTGAACACATACTTATATGTATACATAATGCAGCATACACAATCGTAAATCACACACGCACGAAACCGGGCATCTAAATATAACCGTACACATATAGATACATATACACGCATGAACACATTCACCCAAAAGAATACACACCGTCGCAACCGCAGCCTAGTATCTCGAAACTGTACGCAGCAAATACGAATATAATTTGTGAGGAAAATCCTTACCGATCGGTCTACGGAAGCCGTAAGAACTCGAACGGATGAATGCGTTTCTCACCACGATGCGCCGAGAGAGGCTGCCAGAGGTCAACAGCTGCAAAGTCGGGAGGGATGCCGGGGATCACCGCTGCGAAAGAGGAACGGCTGCCGGGGATCACTGTTGTGAAGGAGGAAAGGCTGCCGTCGATGGTCGATGAGAATGTTGTTTAGGGTTTTGAATTTTGAATGTATATAGAACTGATAGAAATCGTGGGTGGGGAGGGCTTGAACATTACATCATATACTAAATTATTTAATTATCACATTAACCTTACAAATATTAATCTATTGGACTTGGTCTCCATTTAATTTGTAAAACTAAATTACTAAATTAATAAAGGCTAGGTAATTACATAATTAATATTGATAGATAATTAAAAATTTACATGAGAACACTGAGGTAACGAAAGTCAGGTTAATAGAATTGACCCGAAAATACGGGGTGTCACATCATCCCCTTGTTGAAGAAATTTTCGTCCCGAAAATTAAAACATCAGACAAACGAAGGACACTAGATTTTTTTAACAACGACAGACAGAAGATGTAAGATTTGATTTAGATAACTTCTCAAGTACACCCAAACAAAGAACTTAAGAACAAAGAATATAAGGTTTCGCGAGAGTTGTGACATCATCCCCTTGTTGAAGGGAATTTCGTCTCGAAATTTAAAGGAAAGATATCTTAAAAATGAATACCTTAAGAAGTAAATGTCTGATCCTTGAAAAATTATGGGTATTTCTTCTTCATTAGATCCTCGCGTTCCCAGGTAAACTCTGGTCCACGCCTTGAGTTCTAACGGACCTTGACGATAGGAATGCGACTATGCTTGAGAGTTTTGACCTTTCGGTCCATAACTTCCACCAGTTCCTCAATAAAATGTAGTTGTTCATCCACATGAATCTCCTCTAATGGAACGAAGAGAGTCTCATCTGTAAGGAATTTCCTCAGGTTCGAAACATGGAACACATTGTGTATCCCGCTAAGTTCATCGGGTAGGTTCAACTGATAGGCTACGGGACCAACCCGTTTGACAATCTCAAACGGTCACACATATCTATGGTTTAGTTTTCCATGTTTCCCGAAATGTATCACACCCTTCCAAGGTGACACTTTCAAAAGTACCTTATCGCCAATTTGAAATTCCAACGGTCTACGATGCTTATCAGCGTAACTTTTCTGTCGGTCACGTGCTGCTGCCATGCGGTTACGAATTTGCACGATCTTCTCAGTCGTCTCGTGCAAAAGTTCAGGACCGGTAAGTTGACTTTCTCCAACTTCCGCCTAGCAAATAGGTGATCGGCACTTACGCCCATACAGTGCCTCAAATGGAGCAGCTTTGATTGATGTGTGATAACTATTATTGTAAGAAAACTCAACCAACGGTAAGTGAGTTTCCCAACTGCTGCCGAAATCAATCACGCAAGCGCGTAACATGTCTTCTAAATTCTGGATCGTACGCTCACTCTGGCCATTCGTTTGAGGATGATATGCAGTGCTCATGTCTAACCGTGTTCGCAATGCTCGTTGTAAAGATTGCCATAAATGTGAAGTAAATCAAGCGTCACGATCAGAGATAATAGAAATTGGCACACCGTGCCGAGAGACTATTTCTCTTAGGTAGATACGAGTTAACTTCTTCATTCTATCAGTCTCTCTAATCGGTAAGAAGTGTGCGGATTTCATCAAAAGATCCACGATCACCCAAATGGTATCGCATCCGCTGGGAATCCGAGTCAGTTTCGTGATAAAGTCTATTGATATCTGCTCCCACTTCCATACTGGAATTTCTGGTCGTTGAAGTAAGCCAGATGGTCTTTGACACTCCACCTTGACCTTAGAACAGGTTAAGCATCTGCTTACGTAAGTGGCAATATCAGCTTTCATGTTTGGCCACCAGTAAAAAACCTTCAGATCGTGATACATCTTGTCTGAACCCGGATGAACAAAATACCGTGACTTGCGAGCTTCGTCCATTAACAGCTCTCATAGGTCTCCATACAATGGAACCCATATTCGTTCCATGAAGTAACGGATTCCGTCAGATTTGGCTCTAAACTGCTTTTCCATGCCTCGCAGGGACTCTGCTTTCAGGTTCTCGTCCTTCAAGGCCTCAAGTTGAGCATTACGTATCTGATCGGGTAATCCGGTGTGGATGGTGAGTTGTAATGCTCGAACTCGCTTTGTCTTAGGTGTCTCCTTTCGACTTAAGGCGTCAGCCACTACATTAGCCTTACCTGGATGATACTTGATCGCACAATCATAATCGTTCAACAACTCGACCCAGCGACGTTGTCTCATATTCAACTCCTTCTGTTCGAAAATATGCTGAAGACTCTTGTGATCGGTATAAATGGTGCACTTGGTATCGTACAAGTAATGTCTCCATATCTTGAGAGCAAACACAACAGCTCCCAACTCTAAGTCATGTGTCGTGTAGTTTTTCTCATGAACTTTTAACTGTCAGGAGGCATATGTGATGACCTTCTCGCGTTGCATTAACACGTAACCAAGACCTTGTATGGAAGCATCACAATACACTACAAAGTCTTTAGTTCCTTCGGGTAGGGACAATATTGGTGTCGTGCAGAGTTTTTGTTTTAGGAAGTGAAATGCTGACTCCTGCTTATCGCCCCAACTGCACGCGGTGCCTTTTTGAGTTAATATTGTAAGTGGTTGAACGATCTTCGGAAACCCTTTGATAAATCATCAATGATATCCAGCCAACCCAGAAATTGTCTTACCTCCGTCGGAGTCTTTGGCATAGCCCAATTCTTGATAGCTTCTATCTTTGTCGGATCAACATGTATGCCCTTCTCGTTGACTACATGACCCAAGAATTGAACTTCCCGAATCCAGAAGTCACACTTCGCGAATTTGGCGTATAGCTGTTCTTGTTTAAGTAATTCTAAGATCAGTCGAAGGTGTTCCTCATGCTCCTCCTTGTTCCTTGAATAAATCAGAATGTCATCGATGAAGACGATAACCAACTTGTCCAAGTAGGGTTTGCACACTCGATTCATGAGATCCATGAAAACTACTGGTGCATTAGTCAAACCAAATGGCATTACCAGAAACTCATAGTGACCGTATCGGAGTCTGAATGCCGTCTTTGATATGTCCTCCTCTCGGACTCTTAGTTGGTGATATCCCGATCTCAAATATATCTTCGAATAGAAACTCGACCCTTGAAGCTGGTCAAACAGACCGTCAATGCGAGGTAGGGGATAACGGTTCTTAACCGTCACTTTGTTCAGTTCACGATAATCAATACACATGCGAAAAGCCTCATCTTTTTTCTTGACAAACAGGACTGGGGCTCCCCATGGTGATGAACTAGGTCTGATAAATCCCTTATCTAAAAGTTTTTGTAGTCGAGTAGACAGTTCTTGCAGTTCCTTCGGTGCTAATCTGTATGGTTCTCTCGCAATAGGTGCGGCTCCAGGCGTCAAATCAATCTAGAACTCGACCTGATGATGCGGTGGAAGCCCAGGTAAGTCTTCAGGGAAGACTTCAGGAAAGTCACGAACGATAGAGATATCCTCAATCTTCTTTTCTTTAAAAGTCACGAACATTTATTGTGTGTCTCACGTTTCATCATAGTTACAAGGCGGCGAATAAATGTTTAGGCCAGTGGGGAAGTTAGGGTACGTTAGAAGTAGAACACAAGTGTGGATGAGATGGAAAAGTAGGGTGTGTTGTCCTCCTTGATTGTCGTTGTTAGGTTAGTCGTATGTGTTAGAAAAGTTTTCCATGTTTCGAAGTGGTAACGTTAGGTTCAATTCGACGTCTCTTCAACTCCGAGAGTGAAGAAACAGATGTAAATGTCGAAAGCAAGCGAGCGGGACCCTTCGCCCCTTTGTTAGCCGAGGATGATACAGGTGACATGGATAGTGCCGGAGATATTATGAACATTTTGTAATGTAATGCTAGCATAACGGGAAAATGTACGTAGGACAGTTATAAACATGTAAGAGTGTCTGTGCAATACTAGTGTTGTGTCTAAGGCTATAGTCTAGATGCAAAAACAATCCTAGTTCTCTATAACCAGTGGCTCTGATACCAATCTGTCACATCCTCAAATTCCACAAACGGGGTTTTACCGTTAGGCGTGTGACAAACCAGGATCTCAAACACGGTCATATCAAACGACATTGTATGAATTTAAAAATAAACATTTGACTTAAATCAGAGTAGCATGAAAGAAATAAACATCAATGCGGAAGCGAATAAACGAAATGTAAACCAATACTAAAAGTTTGCAAGGTACTATGCCAAAACAAAATGTTCAATGCAAGATAAATAAGTTTGATGATGCATGTCCTGATTGAATTCCTTAGCCGTGCAACCTAGCTAAAGCGTTCCTGTGACCTGAGAAAACATGCTAAAGTGTGTCAACATAAAGTTGGTGAGTTCACAGGTTTTATAACAGATAATATGTTTGTAAATGTTCGAATGGTAAAGTAATTAAAGTATATTGATAGGTAGCTAGCCTATAATCAAGTTACTTAGCGTTTCAAACCGATGCTGACTGTTTGTAAGTTGTTTGCCTTCCCACCACGTCTAACACAGACAGTGGCAAATGTTAGGTCAATAACGCACCCGTTTGACCTCCAATCAAGCTAGCGCGACTAGCCCGGGCGGGGTTTGTCAAACCCAGTAGTACAACTCAGAATTATCTCGCCACACATTACTAACGGTTTGAAATGTAAGGACTTTTAAGTATGTTTGCACTAACGTAACAGGCGATAAACAATAATACCAAAATCATTTTGTAAATATGTTTGCATGTTTTCTCCCCAAAAAGAAAAGAAAGTAAAATAGGGGCTGTGAATACTCACCTCGAGTGTAGAGCAATAAGCAATTGTAATCACAAAAAGATTTTGTTTTTAGATTAACCTGAATGTACATTTAATCTTCAATTAGTATTAAGTCAATAATGGGATCATACGGTTTCACGTTTCACGATTCGGTTACGGTGGCGGTCGTCGGTTGTTTCATTTACGTGAAACACACACGAATGCTAATTCACTTCGAATACATAAGGACCCTTTTATCACGTATAAAAGTATTATATACTCAATTATTACTATTATTATTATTTTCAACCTTACATCTACTAGCACGTCACACAAGTAATGTTGGCATATACTAGACACATTTCTCACACATATATCAGATGTATATATATCTACTATGTGATACAGAACCTATTAAACACCTCATATACATAATGTGCAATATCCATACGCTCATTTACCACATATGATTATACATCCATGCACCACGCTTTAGATTAAGAAACTCAACTTTTACTACCTCATGTATATATAATAATATTTGTTCCCAATTAAACACACCACACACTCACGTGTGCAGATCACACACAAACACACAATGTCAAATTAATATGGCAGCCCAACACACCTCATCATCTCGGTCACATACATATGCTAAATATATACATATATACATATGCATAATTCATGTTCGCAGCACTCACACATTTATATATATATATACACGCTGAACACATACTTATATGTATACATAATGCAGCATACACAATCGTAAATCACACACGCACGAAACCGGGCATCTAAATATAACCGTACACATATAGATACATATACACGCATGAACACATTCACCCAAAAGAATACACACCGTCGCAACCGCAGCCTAGTATCTCGAAACTGTACGCAGCAAATACGAATATAATTTGTGAGGAAAATCCTTACCGATCGGTCTACGGAAGCCGTAAGAACTCGAACGGATGAATGCGTTTCTCACCGCGGTTCCCGAGAGAGGCTGCCAGAGGTCAACAGCTGCAAAGTCGGGAGGGATGCCGGGGATCACCGCTGCGAAAGAGGAACGACTGCTGGGGATCACCGCTGCGAAGGAGGAATGGCTGCCGTCAATGGTCGATGAGAATGTTGTTTAGGGTTTCGATTTTGAATGTATATAGAACTGATGGAAATCGTGGGTGGGGAGGGCTGGAACATTATATCATATACTAAATTATTTAATTATCACATTAACCTTACAAATATTAATCTATTGGACTTGGTCTCCATTTAATTTATAAAACTAAATTACTAAATTAATAAAGGCTAGGTAATTACATAATTAATAAGGATAAATAATTAAAAATTTACATGAGAACACTGAGGTAGCGAAAGTCAGGTTAACAGAATTGACCCGAAAATACGGGATGTCACAAATAGGCTTCCATGGCAAGTTTGTTCTTAACCCTAATAGTCTTTGTCGCTCATCATCGTAAACAGCCATCACCATATGTTTTGGTGTCTTTGCTAGCCCCAAATCACCAATTTTAATTTGCCCTGATAGCCTCTCTCTCATAATCCGGTAAATTGTGAAGAATAAATCTAATGAGGCTGAGTTTGAGACATAATAAGCTTTAAAGACCAAAACAGTGGCGGTGGCAACTTAAAGGGTTGTAAAGGAGCCGAGTAGAGCTGAATCAAGCTACATTAAACCCGAACTCTACCTCTCATGTGCACATATGAGTTCCTAACCATTGGGGTGAAATGATTTATTGTCTAAAATGATAACTAATATCTACTAAGCACCATGTCACGTGTCAAAAACTAAGAGACACTAACACATTCATCAAATCCGAATTGTAATAACTATAATTATATAAACTTGAATAAAAATTACGCATTATAAATTTATAAGGAGCTGAGTGGAGCTGAATCAAACCACGTTAAGCCCGGGCTAAACTTGGTTGGCTCGTTTTGAAACCATGCCAAGCCAACTTTTTTATCTTAACAGGTTAAAATGTTAAGCTTCATTTAGCTCGTATAAAAAGCTCAAGCAAGCTTGTATATTTTTATAAATTTATTAAGTTGATATTTTGGAACATGTTGATACATAAACAAAATAATAAAAAAAATTTGTTTTTCTAAAATTTATCATCTACAGAAGTTATAATCCAAGTTCAATGCACAACCAAGTTTTCATAATTAACAGTCCACCATTAGGGATGTTAAAACAACAGAAAATGTTAAAATAAACGTAGCTAACACCTAAACATTCTTAGCTTTTCATAAACAAAGTTCTACAAGCTTTCTTATTGTGGGTTTGGTTCCAAATAGGCAATAAATACAGTTTCATAGATAAAAACCACAATAGTCCCTACAAACAATCTTCCTTGATGAGTAAAGTCAAAGGGTGACAAGTTGTTGGCATTGACTTTACAGTTGTTTCAATTCTGTACTAGAAGAAAACTATAAACCCGAAGGAACCAACCGTCACCAACACCCTGGTTCTTGCTTCATATTCATCCTCCCGGCTGATGGGTTAAACATCATTGTCTGTCGGTTATCAAACACAAAACATCAGTATTTGACTATAGATGCAAAGATATAAGCTTTAAAAGAGAATGACCTGAGTTTTAGTGGAGATAATGGTGTTAGCAAGATCCTCATTTAGTGATACAGGCAGTGGAGATCCAGGCATGCATCTCATGCTGCAAAAATTGAAGATAAATTCCTTATCCAATAGCAGAAATTACATCAATGTAATTTCTACTCATTTACTTATGAACTAGTCCATTCGAGTTATGTAAACGTTTTAAAAATAAATGTAAATGTTATAAAAAGGAAACAAGTCAATGGATCAAGTGGGTTCAGAAATCACCCAAATCATCATATTTAAGACCCTAATTTCTAAGTTAAATTTGAAAAATTGGGATAGAAGTCTATCAGGTCAACCTGATTTATTTTGACGACTAAAGGTTACACAACTCCCTGGCCTACCATTTTTTCACCTCGAATATGAACAAAAGCTATAACAGGTATCACGCATATTTCACGTACTCGTTTAAGATGGCAGTAACATTGTTCTTCATCTGCCTAAAAAGATCAACATTGTCCTGCAGCTGTTTATTGATGTTGTAAAGCATCAGCTTCTAGTAAAAGACTACTCAACCATACAAAATTTAAAATTGCGTGTTACTGTTCCTTTTTATTGGAAAAAAAATTCAAGCACACACGTACATAAGACACATCATCTAACAGTTGCAATGGGTGTAGGTAACATACATTTAAAGGTTCTAAAATATAGGGTTCATAAGACAAAAGGAAACATACATTCACACATTTTTTAATAATAAATTAATAACTATCACTGTTATAAAATTCAAAATATGTTAAAATTATTGTTAGAAGCATGAAAGTATTAAGACTCATAATTACAACTAAAAACAAGTATTGAACAAATTGAGAACCAATTCTATGAAATCACATGAAGATGGTAGGAAAAGAGTTAAAACAATTACTTGCCTTTAGTGCAGAGATATTAGTTGAGATCTGACCAAGAACTTGGTGGTTCTGTTCCAACAGATGCCTTATTGAGCCTTGTAATGCTGCTTCGATCAATGGAATAAAAGTCATATGTGTTAATGGAAGTATAAACCATCATAAACTTCAATGAATATACGTGTTAAGCAAGATTAACTACTCAAATGCAACAACTATTTACTGTCATACTAGAAATATCCTACTTTCTTTCATTATCATTGACGGGGATGAACACTGACCTTCAAAATAAGCGCCATCAACCCTGACTGGATGATTCATTGAAATTGAAAGTGGCGCCACATTAATTCTTGATATTGACAGTACGCTAGGCTTTGAGGATGATTCCATCAATTTATCCTAAATAAATATGACATGTTGAATGATGAGTGTTGTACTAGTAAAAAATTGCAAATCGAGAGAGAAAGAGTGTATTTAATCACAATGTAACAGAGTATTAGACATTAGTTCTTACAAGCAAGTTCTTAATTACTATCTTGAGATCTTGGAAAAATCATCTCAGGTAATTGGGGCCGAGTACCTGACCATATCAAAGCCCTCGATTATCCTATAAAATGCTAATGTATAACAACCATTCATACGTGTGTTTCTAAATATCATTTAAAATAAAGTAGACCAACCCGGGTTACAACATTATTCTAATTTAAGCAGGATAAAATAGAGTTTCCTGATTTTAACAGTTAGACTTGGTTTGTTTGTTACTACCTCGGATTCATTATATAGTATATAGAAATTAGAAATTTCAACTTAAGTCATTTCAAATATGCTTTGATAGTCTACCTTCTTATCCTTACACTTCTTCCACAAATTCAGTTCCTCGTGTTTCCTTCGTTTTCCCTGCCAAATATCTCATATCAGTAAACACCCAAGCAAGTAACTTTATAACGTTCGAGACTGAAGATACAAGTTCTGATCAATAACATGAAATCAAAACATCAAAAGCAAAGAGTGGGAAGCTCACCGCCATCCACCTACACCTGATTGCAACATCACGAACAGTCTTATTACGCAATGTGGCAGCAATCTTAACGTACTTTATGATACCAGATTCATCAGCATATCTACATGTATTCAACAACATCAAGTGCATATAAATCAACAAAACATTGTTTACAACTTTAAATTCAAGTTCAAACAAAGAACATTAGGCGAGAAAACAACTAAACAAATACAAAACTCAAGCAAAATACATACTTTGCAAGTGCTTCCTCTAGCTTATATTGCTCTTCACCAGACCACTCAGCAGCTAACCCTGCTCGAGGCTTCATCTCCGGCACCGAATCAACAAAACGAGACTCACAAGAATTCCCAACTTCTGTAAATCCTGAAGTATTGTTTACACTACTAGAATTCCCTGCAAAACTCATGCTACCTACTCTGTTGACTCCATACAAATCCCCCATCATAATAATCTCAGATTGATCCTCTTTAGGGCTAAATTGGAACGATATAGGTTGTTGATTCACACCAGATGTTAGCACAAGGAGAATTTAGGACAGAGAGAAGGTTAAACTCAATTCATGCATGCCTGACTTCATTCCCAAAATGGGTAGTTAAAGCCGTTACCGGCTGTTACAACAACTATTACAAATGTTCACTATCAGTCCCTGTACTCTTACACTTATTCAATTACAACCAAAACTATATCAACTATACAAACATACAACTAACAACCTTCAACAATCCATTTGTACAATTATAGTCCTCCAACTATTGAATCATAACAATGCTCCCTCCATATAGAATCCTTGACCTCAAGGATTAAGCATCCGACAAGGAAAAATCTGGATAGCGAAGCTGGAATTCATCCCTAAATTCCCAAGTAGCCTCTTGTGGGGACTGACCACACCATTGAACCAGAATTTGTCCCACAGCTCGATTCCTTCTCCTAGCTACTCGAGCATCCAACACTTTGAGAGGTTTCAAAATGAACTGTGGCATAGTTGGGAGAGTGACTGCCTGAGAAGGAGGACCTACAGCCTGCTTAAGCAAGGACACATGAAACACCGGGTGAATTTGTGCAGTTGCAGGCAAATCTAAACGATAAGCCACAGTGCCAATCTTCTCCAAAACTAAGAAGGGACCATAAAATTTTGGTGCCAACTTAGAATAAGGACCAGATCTCATGGAGGTTTGAACATAAGGTTGAAGCTTCAAATAGGCCCATGAACCTGGTACAAATTGTCTTTCAGTTCGGTGCTTGTCAGCCATTTGTTTCATTCTATTTTGGGCTGTAACCAATGCTGCTTTCAAAACTCTAATAGTATGTTCCCTCAAACACAACTCCTCATCCATAGTGGCCAAAGTGGTATCTCTGGGAATGTAAGGTACATGGAATGGTGGTGCATAACCATATAAGGCTTGGAATGGAGTGGTTTGAATAGCTGTGTGGAAATTGGTGTTATACCAATACTCAGCCAAAGATAACCACTTAATCCAAGTATTGGGCCGTTCAAACACCATGGCCCTCAAATAAGCCTCCAAACATCTGTTCACCACTTCAGTTTGTCCATCAGACTGAGGGTGATAAGCAGTGGAAAGATTCACTGAAATACCCTGCAGCCTAGTGAATTCACGCCAAAATGTACTAAGGAATATAGGATCTCTATCAGACACAATTGAAGAAGGCCACCCATGCAATTTATACACATTATCTAAGAAAGCTTGAGCCACATGCTGGGCTGTAAAAGGGTGACTCAGAGGTATGAAATGGCTGTACTTTGTCAGCCTATCCACCACTACAAAGATAACATCAAAGCCTTTTGACTTAGGTAAACCAGAAATGAAATCCATGCTTATATCTGCAAAGACATAAGTTGGAATCGGCAGGGGTTGTAATAATCCTGGTGGAGCCACAGTCTCATGCTTCACCTGTTGGCACACAGAACAATGCCTAACAAACTCTCTAACATCTCTGGATAATCCCTTCCAATAGAATAAAGATTTCACCCTTTGATATGTACCATTGATACCCGAATGACCCCCAACAGCAGAAGAGTGATATTGAGCAATAATATCCACCCTTAGCTGAGAGTTTCTTCCTACTACCAACTTAGCCTTCTTCTTTAAAAGAACACCATCCCATGTAAAAGAGGAAATGGAATTCCCTTGAACCAATGAAGCAATCAACTGTTGTACATCAATATCCTCCTCCCAAGACTTCTTAATTCTGTCCAGTAAAACTGGTTCAAAAGTAAGAAGAGTCATAGCAAACAAAGTTGAACTTTGCAATCTAGAAAGAGCATCAGCTGCTACATTATCAGCCCCTTTCTTGTAAAGAATTTCAAAGTCATAACCCATTAACTTTACTAACCAAGAATGTTGTAGAGGAGTTGTTACTTTCTGATCAATTAAATGCTTGAGACTTTTTTGATCAGTCTTGATTATAAAATGGCCAGAAATAAGATAATAATGCCAATGCTTGACAGCCAATAAAATTGCCAATAACTCCTTCTCATATACAGATAAAACCTGTTGCTTGGGAGATAAAGCCTTGCTAATGAAAGATAGAGGATGATGATTCTGCATAAGAACAGCCCCAATACCCAGATTGCAGGCATCAGTTTCCACCACAAAAAGCTTAGATAGATCTGGAAGGCCCAACACAGGAGCAGTGGTCAAGGCATTTTTTAATTGTTCAAAAGCAACTTGGGCTGCAGGTGACCATTTATAAGAATCCTTCTTAAGGAGATCAGTTAAAGGCTTGGCTATAATACCAAAAGATTTAATAAATCTTCTATAATATCCACATAGGCCCAAAAACCCTCTTAATTGCTTCACATTAGAAGGAGTGGGCCATTGAGTAATGGCCTCAATTTTTGAAGGATCAGTGGAGACTCCTTTTGCAGAAATCACATGACCCAAGTACTCCACCTCCTGACCCCCAAACACACACTTAGATTGCTTTGCAAACAAAGTGTGGTGTTTCATCAACTTTAAAACTTCCTCCAAATCCATCAAATGTTGAGACAAAGAACTGCTGTACACCAAATATCATCAAAGAATACAAGCACACATCTCCTCAAAAGTGGTTTGAATGTGACATTCATCAAAGACTGAAAAGTAGCAGGTGCATTAGTGAGGCCAAAAGGCATGACCAAAAACTCAAACAAGCCTTGATGAGTACGAAATGCAGTCTTTGAAATATCAGGCTCAAACATTCTGATTTGATGGTAACCAGACCTCAAATCCAGCTTTGAAAATACAGTTGCCCCTCCCAATTCTTCTAACAATTCATCAATTAAGGGAATAGGAAATCGATTCTTTACTGTAGCAGCATTTAATTGCCTGTAATCAACACACATTCGCCATGAAGCATCCTTCTTTTCACCAGAACAACAGGTGAAGCATAAGGACTTTGACTATGCCTGATTACCCCAGAATCCAATAATTCTTGGGTCATTTTCTCAATGATATCCTTCTGTGCAGTCTGATATCTATAAGGTTTAAGGTTGATAGGTGAAGTGCCTTCTTTAAGAACTATCTTATGGTCACATTCTCTTTGAGGAGGTAAAGTGGTAGGTACAGCAAAAACATCAGCATAAGTCTGCAACAACTCAGTTAAAAGTGGATCTTGAACTACTTTACTCACCTTAGACCCAACAGAATCTTCCTCTTTAAGACCTTGCAATTGTAACCCAAACATCTGAGACTTCAATTCCAAAGAATTGAGAGTCATTTTATTGGATTCTAACCCTTTCAAAGTATAAGAAACATCATCTATCACAAACTTCATAGTCATATTAGTAAAGTTCCACACAATATCACCTAATGGTGACAGCCATTGAACCCCTAACACCATGTCATAGTTTTCTAAGGGTATGGCTAACACATCAGCCTTGAACCAAACTCCCTGCATCATCCACTTAAAATCAGAGGACATATGGCCACAATGCAATTGATTCCCATTGGCCACAGTCACCTTCATCGGTTTAACAGCAGTCATAGTGATATTCAACTTTTTAGCCAACTTATCATCTAAAAAGTTATGTGTAGAACCAGAATCAATCAATATATGCAACTTCCTGGTTCCAACTGAACCCGTCACTTGCATTGTAGAATAAGAATGAATACCCGTTAAAGCATGAATAGAGAGGTGTGGTTCATCAAAAACTAATTCCTCTACAACTAGTTCATCAATAACAGGCTCATCTTCTTCATTATCCCTCAATTCAATCACATACAATTGTCTATTCTTACACTTATGTCCTGGTGTAAACTTCTCATTACACCAGAAACACTCCCCTTTTGATCTCTTAATCTCTACTTCTTTAGGTGTTAATCTTTTTGTAATTTTAGTATTAGCTGGTGGAGTAGGTAATAAGGGCAATTTTGCAGCATTAGTCAACCCAACCCCTTTAGAAACATCACTATGCTTAGAAGTATCCCAAGAAGAGAAGGATTTTCTACCTGAAGTAGCAGGAAACAATGTAGAATGAACCACTACTTGCTTCTTGGCTATCCCATAAGCTTCTCTGAGTGAAGAGGGACTGAATAGCTTCACCATACACCGAATTTCAGGTTTAAGTCCCCCCACATACAAACTCACAGCATGAGCCTCCGACACATTTGCCTTATTCAACAAGCGATCAAAGGCATCATTATATTCACTCAAATCACCAGTTTGATGCAACAATTTGAGTTCTTCCATGGCATCTTCCATGGATGAAACTGAAAATCTTGCTACAGCAGCTCTCACATAGTCTTCCCATGGCAACTCATCTTCATTTGTTTCCCTTGCCTGCATATACGATTGATGCCACTCCAAAGCCTTCCCCTCCAAATTCACCACTGCTAATCGCACCTTAGCACAATCAGGGGTCTTGTCCATCTTGAAAAAATGATTACACCGATATACCCATCCCTCTACATTAGTTCCATCAAATTTGGGAAAATCGATCCTCCCAAACCTGGTGCACTTGTAATCCCCACCATTGCCTTGATCACCATCAGGCATTCTTCCTCCACCCCTGTTCTGCTGGAATTTTTCAAGTAACTGCTGCTGCTGGGAAATCATCTGTTCCATCATCTTCTCCATACTAATATCAATATTAGCTTGTAACTCAGCCATCGCTGCCTGCGAATCAACCTTCATTTGCGCCATATTACGTTCGTGATCCTTCAAAATCTTCTCCACCTCCTTAATTGTGGTCGCCATGGTAACACAAATTGACTCGAATCGAATCTTGGAACTCAAAATTGACTCAAGATCAACAACTGGAATCAGTTAATTGATCACAAAACGAAGACAATTGTTGGAATCGTAATCGATTTTCAACAACAAGGAACACGCAATTGACCGGAAATTGGAATCGGAAACGGACTAAGCGATGATCGGAGCTTCCGAGAGGACCGGAATGCTCTGATACCACTTGTTAGCACAAGGAGAATTTAGGACAGAGAGAAGGTTAAACTCAATTCATGCATGCCTGACTTCATTCCCAAAATGGGTAGTTAAAGCCGTTACCGGCTGTTACAACAACTATTACAAATGTTCACTATCAGTCCCTGTACTCTTACACTTATTCAATTACAACCAAAACTATATCAACTATACAAACATACAACTAACAACCTTCAACAATCCATTTGTACAATTATAGTCCTCCAACTATTGAATCATAACACCAGAAGATAACTGACGGTGAAAACCCCTATCCATTACGCACTACACTATTGCAAATTCACACAACACTAGCATCAAAACCCTAGATTCTCAAATCGGATGGATACAACGCTCAAACTGAACAAAAATCAATGCATCCATTGAAATCATCGATACTAACCTCAAATCAACCCGATTTCACGAAAGAAAGAAGCTATATAATCATCGAATCAGAGGTGAAATCGTGTTGTTCGCAATTCGAATGAACAGATGATGAAATCACCTTATTATGTACGGATTTCAGCAAGCAAACATGTGTAGAAGACTGATTGGTAGTTGAATAGTGCCGACATGTGAAGCTGTAATTGGTTGTTTGTGTTGCCGCCATCATTCATCTCTCTGTAGAGTTATTGGTGGTGAAGGAATATAGAAGAGATCGTGTGGGTATATGAGCTGATTTTGTGTTGGAGCTTTTTGTGAAAATGTAGGTCTTATAGGTCATGGGATTATAAAAAAGGATATTAGCTGGTGAGTTCGTGATACTTTGTGAGTTTTTCTGATGTGATTTTGATGAGGGGTGGTGTGGGCGTTGCAACATTGCGTTTGTGGGCGTGAGGGGGCGGTGGCGTGGTGGTGAGGTCTGATGTGTCGGTGGTGAGAGGGCAATCGTAACCCCTCTCATGAACCGAATACACACTACCGTAGGGCACGAGTCTAATGAGATTTTCTTTAAAATAATGGTAGCGGTAGTCCAATTCTATGAACAATTCAAGATTTGAAGAGAGAGATTTTATGATTCCAACGAATGTATGATGCGACTTTAAGGCTTGACTTTACCATTTTACAAAAGTGCATGGGCAAATCATTAGATTGGATACGACACCACTAGTGATGCACAGGTCGAATACTTTAAGATGTCTGAAAGAACTAGAACGTTGGCTTACAGTGCCTTTTTTGGCACGATCTTGGTCGCCAAGCAAAATAATGAATGTAATGTACGCTTGCGTAATTTTACATAATATGACATTAGAAGATTACGAACAAGCAATTTGGCAATACAATGACGATACAATGAAGATTACGAACAAGCAAAATAATGAATGTAATCTACTTACGTTTCAACATAAATTTTATTCAAAATCAAGCAGTCACAATGCACGATCAAATTCCACGGGACAAATATAATAAGTATAATATGCTTTAAGTATCTTCATTAACAAGGTAATTTTTTTTTAACTCCAAATATATCATTACTACATATTATTGCGAATATTATTACGACGTACTGCGTCGCTTCAATATAAGTTGTATTCAATATCAAATCGTCTAAAGACATTAATTAATAACTTCATTACTTTAACGTCCTATTTAAGCTATAAAAATATTAGTCAAGACTTTTCAATTATACAACTTGTAATGATTATAATAAACAAATAAAAGGATATCACCATATAAGATTCTCATCATCTCATGTCACAATTTTGTACCATCAATAAGCCAAACATCTAAAGACCTCTTCAACCATATGTTCCTCTTGGTTTCTCCGAACAATGACGAACAATGAAGGGATCAAGTCCAACATTGTTCTTATAAACCTCTACCCAATATCAGCAACTCGCACACGCGCGCGCGCACACAGAAACCATGCATCTACAAGCTCTACTAGCACTAGTACTCATTTCAAATTTGGGGCCAACAAGTGCGCAAAAGGGGTCACAATGCGAACGTTCATGCGGCAACATGACCATCCCTTTCCCCTTTGGTTCTGAAGAAGGATGCTACTACAACTCGCAGTTTCATATAACTTGTAACCGATCGCTTGATGAACACACGCCTTTGTACGGCAACCTTGCTGTTACAGACATATCGTTGAGCTCGGGTGAGATGGAGATTATGATGTTTGTAGCCCATGATTGCTACAACAGCTCTGGTGGAAATACAAACAACGAACCTTCGTTGCAGTTGACGACGTTTAGAATCTCAACGAAGAACAGGTTTGTCGCGATAGGATGTGACACACACGCGTATATTGAAGGATCGAGGAGGAATGAGTCTGACGGCACTGGGTGCATTTCTAGATGTGGTAGCAACCGCGGGGTAACAAACGGGTCATGTGCTGGTATAGGGTGTTGCAAAGTGGCAATCCCTGAAGGAATGAGTTCTTTTAGCTTGTCGGTAAGCAGCTACAACAATCATTCTGGTATATTAGGCTTCAACCCTTGCAGTCATGCTTTTGTTGTTAGCGACGAGAAGTTCAACTTTACGGCTAGCAATCTGCGCGATTTTGAAGATGTGATGAAGATGCCTATGTTGCTTGATTGGGCGATTGGAAACTCGACGTGTGACATAGCGAGTAAGGACACTGATAATTTCTTATGCAAGGGGAATAGTGAATGTGATAAGAATTATACGGGCCCTGGGTATCGCTGTATTTGTCGCAAAGGTTATGAAGGCAACCCTTATGTTGAAACTGAATGCAAGAGTAAGTGTTAATAATTTCATATATTTGTTGAAAGTGAATGCAGAAGTAATATATGAAATGTTTGACATTTTGCTATTGTGCAGATATTAATGAGTGTGAAAGACCAGAACTTAATGACTGTCAACATGTGTGTGAAGATACCGAAGGAAGTTACGAGTGTAAGTGTCGAAAAGGGTATTCAGGGAATGGGAAGAAAGGCGAATCAGGTTGCACTTTAGATCAATCACTCGTTATAACGATTACCATATGTGAGTGGACTCCATCTGTTATCAAATTATACGCGCTATGACAAACTTTATCATTGTGCTAGATATGATATAAGTTAATGGTTCTCATTGTAGGTACATTAGCGGCTACGACATGTTTGCTTGTGTCTGTTATGTGGGTGTACGTGGGAGTCAAGAAGCGTAAGGGTATGAAGCTTAGAGAAAAGTTCTTTAGGCAAAATGGTGGATTAATGCTGCAGCAGCGGATTTCTGGGAGTCGTGGTTCACATGACCAGGCGAAAGTTTTCACCATAGAAGAGCTTAAAGTCGCCACCGACAACTTTGATGATGGTAGGATTATTGGCAAGGGTGGATATGGCACTGTGTATAAAGGAGTTTTATCTGATGACAGAATAGTCGCGATAAAGAAGTCAAAATTGCTAGATCAAACTAAAGCGCAGATAGAGCAATTTATCAATGAAGTTATTATTCTTTCCCAAGTTAATCATAGAAACGTAGTGAAGTTGATCGGGTGTTGCTTGGAAACAGAAGTTCCGTTGTTAGTGTATGAGTTCATTTCAAACGGCACATTGTCTGATCACATCCACAACGAAAGCAAGTCACTGGCTATTACATGGGACATCCGCCTCAGAATAGCAACAGAGACGGCTGGAGCCCTTTCATATCTACACTCTGAAGCCTCGGTCCCAATCATTCATCGCGATGTCAAACCAATGAATATACTTTTGGATGACAATTATGTAACAAAAGTAGCGGATTTTGGAGCATCTAGGCTCGTTCCCATGGATCAAATTGAGTTGGCCACGATAGTGCAAGGAACAATAGGTTACTTAGATCCTGAATACCTACACACTAGTCAGTTAACAGATAAAGTGATGTTTATAGCTTTGGGGTCGTGCTGGTGGAACTTTTAACTGGAAAGATAGCTCTTAGCTTTGATAGGCCAGAGAAAGAGAGAAATCTAGCTATGTATTTTCTATCTTCTCTACATGACGGGGAACTGTTAAACGTACTTGACGAACGCTTGCAGCTAAACGAAGTTCCTACTGAAATTATCCAAGTTTCAAGACTTGCTGAACAATGCCTACGCCTTAAAGGAGACGATAGGCCTACAATGAAGGAAGTGGCTATAGAGCTGGAAGGGATATTGGCATCAATCGTACGCAAGCATCCGTGGGTCCAAAGTACTCCAAACGAAGAAGAAACCGAGTGTTTTCTTAGAGAACCGATCGAAGACTACAAATACACAGATACAACTAACACAATCTCAGCTACTTTTGATAGCATAAACAAACATACTGTATTACCAATTGCTAATGGTAGATAAGGGTAAGAGAATTGTATAATGGGTTTATGTAGCATTTAGTAAAGAGTAGAGGCAGCATGTTTTGTTTATCTCTTAATGAAATTTTTTGATTTTAATGCATAAATATAATATTTTCTGTTTAAATTTCACTTGTTAAGGATTGCTCCAACTTTATGCTACAATTTGAACAATCAGTTATAGATCTCTATCAAACGCAAGGACTCAAACATGCTTTTATTTTAGTGTATTATTAATCAACTATATATAGAGACACCATAAAAACAACCATAAAAGAAAACTAATCAAAATACAATAATTCAAAGAAAACACAATCAAATTATAACTCCTAATAAAGATCATTATAATAAATAACGTAACAAATCCTAATAAATATATTGTATTTATACATTTACTAAATTATTATAAACAATAAACTAGTATAAATCTTTGAAACACAAGGCTCAACTTTTCAAAATTACTATTATATTAATTTTATAACTAATTTTCAACATATATTGTTTTTCTCTTATATCTTTTACAAAATTCCGAATATACCGTTATGACGTGTTTATTTTATCTAGTTTCTATGTAAATTTTATTTGAAACCGACTCAGGTTAATATAATATATTTTATTTTTTTCTAACAACCAAATGTTTTCCTAATTCTAAATATATTGTTGTTGTTGGGTCCAGTGGTATCTTCGTTAGATTTATTTATCAAAACAGTTTTTGATAATTATCAATCAGATTAATAATAGTTAACGCAGCGGAGTAATAATAAAATACCAAAAGTGAACCCGACAAGATCTGAGAATACAAACAATGCAAATACAGAATGTTATTAACCTACTGATGAGATAATAATACCTTTGTGATTAATAATTAACCGTTTGAGACACCGAGGGACAACGAATAAATGCTAGAATCAGCGAACACTAAATTGGAACACAGTGGTTGCGGCTCTAAGAGGCGTGGTCCACGGTTGCAATCGGGTGTATATGGTTCACGGCAGGCCTGGTGCAAGTAGGCAGCGACGATGCGGTGGTGCGGGCGAAAAGTCACAGTGATATTCGGTTGTTTGTTATAGGAAGAAAAATCCAACTTTCCTTCTTCTCATTTCTGTGAATTGAACTTTGTGTATATATATTCAAAAGGGAATCCTACTTTTCCTTTACAGATCACGATCGCAATTTTCTGTGAATTGAACTTTGTGTATATATATTCAAAAGAGCAGGTGGTATTAATCTTCTAGAATAATTATCAAAACTAAACATCTGCACATGGCTTTGCCCAACAAGGCAGATGGCTTGGTCATTCTTTGTTTCGCAATGAAAGATACATTAATACTAAATAATTTCTAACAACTATAAATTATAAAAACCCGATATAGTTCGTAAGCGCCAGTTAATCAAATTAAGTGGACTTAATATTTGTTGCCCAAGGTGTAACTCTTACAGGTCATAGCTCGGTTGGCAACGTGACGTAACCGAACCCGTACATTATCCAACAGTTGTAACATGTTTATTTCTACTTACCTTCTCGATGTAAATTTTTATTCAAAACCGAACCATTAGAACACAAATTCAAATCCCACTAGTTTTATATAAATAATAACTAACACATTTATCACACTCTTAAACCATTGTTTATAGTACTTGAGATCACAATGATAAAGTCTGTCCTTTAGCTAAGATTAATAAACTACTTTTCAACTCTAGTAAAGGCAAAGTACATATGCCAATGATCTAATACATTATGGAGTTTGGAATTGATATAAATATTAGAGCATTTTGAAGGCCGAAACTATTTTCTTAATGATTAAAATAGGTTTACTTGCACTTAATCATGCTGGCCTGCCGGCTGCTAAAAGTCATATATGTTAATTTTATAGAAATTGACCTTTTGATTTATCAATGTGTAAGAACATATGGGTGAGGTTAAAATTTTCAAGGCTTGTATTTTCCAAGAGGATTTAGTCATTTAATCAATAAAACAGGTGTACAAACAAACAAACATACCAAGTGTATTCCACTTTAGAGCAGGATCTGGGAGGGGTAGGTGGTGACGAGTCTTTTCTCCATCTTGAGAGATAGAGAGACCGCTTCCAAAGAGACCCCCGACTCGATAACAATAAAACAGGTGTACACGGGTGTCAAAATTAACGGTGGTGATTCAGAATATGTGCCATTGCGGTTGCATAATTATCGGTAATATATATGTCAATTGGATGTCAAGAACGTGGTTTTTTGGACTCGCTGCTTGAAGCATGGGTATTGGTGGGGGCAAAACTTCCATCGGATTCTCATTTTGCTACGGTTTGCGGCATGAAATAAAATTTTTGCAGAATTAGCAACTGCTTTCGTCGCTGAAAATACAGAGACCAGTTTAAAAGGCTTGATTTGCAATGGGTTTGCGACCAAAGACTTCTACAACTAGTTGCCAATTACTTGACTTGCGATTGGTTTGCAACCCGCTCTTCATAGTGACAAATTTGAGACTTTTTTTTAACACGTTTGCGACTGCTTTTTTGCAATTGCTTGGTAACACCATAAACTTTTATGTGAAACTTATTTAATTATAAACTACTGTAAGTTTATTGTAAATAAAAACAACACACTTATGGAACTTAAAAAGGTACTCCTAAACCACTTTGTTTGAGATTATTTCACTTGTCGATGTGACGAAGACACCAAGAAAAAGATAAAGGATGTGACGGCATGAGGGCGTCAAGATAAAAAGAAATATAATATGTACGTAGAGTACAAGGCGTCCCACAACAAGAACATTAGGAAGAAGATAAAGAAAATTATCATACAAGCATAGATGTTCTTATATAATTTCTATAAGGATTATCAGCACCCCATGAAATTTTTATTTTTTTAGTATATATACGTTCGAATCCCAACCGACCGACCCAATAAATTAACACCGAATCCAATTAAAGTTTAACACCGACACTCAAGAAACTTTGATATTAACCCCCAAAAAAAACAATTTGTTACTCTCAAAATTTTACAAACGTAAACCTATTATGAACTAATTGACATTTGTTTTGTAAATTATTATAAACCCAAATACCTATAGTTATTTAAACAATTTAGCCCATTACCTCATTAATTTTATAAATTCAGTTATTCAAATAACTATTTAAAAATTATTTGGCTTGTTACTCCATGAGCTCAACCATTAAAAATGAGACTTACATATTTCCCCTCTTCAGAACCATAAATTATATATTTCCCAAAGCATAAAATCAATTACATATTTCCCCTTACTAATACATATATATTACATATTTATTCATTTTATTAAATTAACCAATCAAATAATTATTTTATCTTTTTTACTAATGGTTTTTATGTAGTAATTTTTTTATTATCATTTAAAACTTTGAGAATTATGTTTTGTTATTGGATATATAAATTTAATTATCAGTCATTATTGTTTTCGAAAAATGTTTTAAACTTTTGTATTTGAAATTGTAATTTTATTATATTTTATTTATATAAAAGACTCGAACTTGATAAAATATATGATTGATTTTCTTTAGAAGGGTTATATGTAAAAATACCTTAGTGTAAGTATAAATAATAATCATCAATAACTAATTTTAATATAATGGGTAAACATGTGATATATAAATTTTGGAAAGGGAAAATATGTAATTAATATTTTAGAAAGGGAAAATATGTAATTAATATTTAAGCTTGGATAAATATGTAATTAATTAATTTACAAAAGGGAAAATATGTAAATGCCCTTTAAAAAAAATTAACTAACGAACCCTCGAATACACAAGAGACAATTTTCAAGTATGGCTATCATCAGAGTCAAGAAACAGTTGACAAAAGGTAGATGGGAACAAACCGGGTTCTGGGCCCCAACCAATTCGTGTTGATTAGAAATTGGTGAACACAGGTTTTCAGTCAAATCAATTCGGCTTGAAACCAGTTCTTGAAAGAAAAGGATCGATTTAGTTTAAAACCGGTTTAACTCACATCGGTTACACTCCTTATTTCAAGTGCAAAAATCCGTCTCCTCACCAAGTGTAAACAAACAAACAAACAAACCCAGTATATCCTCACCAAGTGTAAACCTGGACCCAAAACTAAAGTTATTAAATGAAATTGAGCAATTTTATTTACAATATGTTAAAAGGGTTTCATTTTACTTTTGAAGTTATAAGTTTGGTATGCCAAACCATTAACCTTTGGTTTACGTTTTGGTTACATTACAAAAGAGTATAATAGCAATCTTACTATGTTTTGAGTCATTTGTAGCTGCTCCCATATAAGTAAAACGGTATACCTAATTCTGCATTGATGTCTTATAATTCAAATAACTAATTTGAACACTGTAAATATTTGTAGTCATGTTCTATTTTTTGATACAGAATGATAATTTGACCTCTCATTAGAAAACACATTCATATTTTTGTTGATTTTTAATCACACCAATTTACAACTTTTGATCACTAATTAATGATTTTGTGTGTTTTCTCTACAGAACAAACTATAATGAAATTTAGGTATTTTATTTCCACCAAAGAAAGATATTGTGGACTTAACCGCAATTAATGTGAAAGTAGAAGGAATTTTTTACGATTTCCTGAAAATCAATTAAAGATGGGATACCTGTATATCTCCATTCTTTATCCTTCCACGTATCAAGAATTTCAAAACAGATTCACAATCT
Organism: Flaveria linearis; assembly: GCA_024085815.1. Taxonomy (NCBI): domain Eukaryota; kingdom Viridiplantae; phylum Streptophyta; class Magnoliopsida; order Asterales; family Asteraceae; genus Flaveria; species Flaveria linearis. The sequence goes on along the minus strand of CM044015.1, from coordinate 53,058,991 downwards.
GTTTCTGGGTTCTCTTTGCCTGAAAGTTAACAAAACATGTTACACAGTTATATATATAAAGATATAGAAGTAAATAAATATACTTTTAATACATAATATACGCTAAAGATCTGCAACCTACTGCATTATGGAAAAAGTAACCTCACGTTAAAACCCATATAGAATATTCAACTCGCGATAAACTTTTGTTTTGTGGTGGTGGGGTAGGGGGATTAAAATTACAAGAAAGCATTAATGTCAGATACCTACTAATATGAAAATTTGACCGCACGGAGGGCCTATGGGTCCCTAAACCCCCCTCTAGCACCGCACATGCAGTTATATCATATGACAGCTTGACATAATCCATTAAGACTATGAGCGTCTACTAGAGAATGTCATATGTTTTACTAAAGAAGCATAAGGCAAGTAAGTCCATGGAACTATTTATTACACAAACAAAACAGATATTATGCTAACAAATACATAACCAATGTATTATAATGATTGCTATTTGAGAAACTGGTAAACCTAGATAAGATTTTATAAAAAAGGAAACTTGACGTTCGTTTGGCACAACCCAAAATAGCAAAAACAATTACATGATCAAAGAACATACAAGTATATAACACAGCACTATCGATACTCATGAAGAAACAAACCTTGAAACTTATCATGCAAGAACAAATAGAAGAGGCTATTACCTTTCATTACTTGCTTCCGCAGCAAATGTTCAGTCACTTTGTCACAATACAAGGCTATCCAAGCAAAAACAATGTTTTATGTTGATGGCCCTTTTTCCTATGCCAAAGTTGCATTTTTTTAGTCAATAACAAACTACTATTAGAGAACCAGGTACTAAAACACAGATCATTTTCATAAGAACTCAGAATTACCATGATTGTGGCTTATGAGCAAGGTGAACCAATAGGCTGCTTGGCTGGACTGTTGATTTTATATGCATATTTTATCTTCAGGTGTACTAACTGCTAAGATTGGCTTAGACGAGCATACTTAATACTCAAACCAATGAAAAGATACATTAACGACTAAATTTCAACTTCTTGGCCTTTATGGTTTTTAGTGCTACCATTGTCCGTGAGTTCGGTTCGATCCCCTTTAATATCATGTCATCAACAAGTGCTACAGCATTCTGCCTATATCCCATAGAGCAATATCCACATACAAGAGCAGTGTATGTCACAGTATTAGGTTGAAGACCTTTTTCAATCATTTCATTGAACAGGTTAACTGCCTCCTGTAAGTTTTCAGATTTGCAATGTTTGTCAATCATAACTGTGTAGAAAATAACGTCAGGAGTTAAACCCATTTCTTTAATTTCATTTGAAATGCTTGACACAGCCTCCCGTTTACCCCTTCCATGAAGCAAAACCGTATAGGTAATGATATCAGGTTTAATACTCCTCTCTTTCATGTCATTAAATAGATAATATGCTTCCTTCAAGCGGTTCATCCTACAATAACCGTTTAACATCATCGTGTAGGTAACAGCATCTGGCGTTAGTCCTTTCTGAATCATTTTATCAAAAAACCACCTAGCCATCCTGATATCTCCAACACGAGTATGTAAAGATATGAGTTCACTGTACAATATCTTACAAGAACCATTATTTGATGCCTCAAGTTCTTTAAATAGTTCAAAAGCTTTTTCAGTTTCACCTTCCGCACAAAGACAACTTAAAAGGTTCAAGCAAGAAGCCCTTTTCATAACAAGCTCGTGTTCTGATGACCAAAGTTCAAAAGCTTTAATAGTACTGTTCGCTTCACAGTACCCGTTCATCATTGCAGCATAATGATCCAAGTTTTTTTGTTCTAAATTTCTGAAATAGCGTTCAGCTTCTTTCACCTTTCCACCCTTACATAATCCCTCAATGACTAAACTATGCGTAACACTCGTGGGCTCTAAACCACGGGCCCACATGTTATCTAGAAGACGGATTGTTTCCTCAAAAAGCCCACATCTTGAAAACCCACCAGCAAGCACATTGAAAGTGACAACATCCGGTTCCAATCCATTCTCGTTCATGTCCTCAAAAATTTTAAACGCATTCCAAGGTTCTCCTTTCAAACAATACCCATTGATCAAAGTGGTATAATGCATAACATCAGGATTCATTTTCTTACCTTTCATTTCTCCTAACAAGATCATAGCATCATCCATTTCACCTAGTTTACATAAAGCATCAATTGCGATATTAAATGAGATTTCATCAAGAAAGACTCCTGAGTCCCTATAATAAACAAATCGATATACAGCTTCAGCTAGCATACCCAAACCACACAAGCATTGCATGATTGCACTCACAATCACACAATCGGTTTTAATACCACTCGATTCCATCTCCTCATGAAGAGCTAGTGCCTTAAAGATATCTCTTTTCTCACAATACCCTTGAATTAATACACAATAACAAATTACATCAGGCGCAATTTTGGCATTCTTCATGTCAAGCAAGACACTTTCAGCTTCTTCTAGTTTCAACTCTTTAACAAAACGTCTAATAATGGAAGTATAAGCATAAACATTGACTGGTAAATCCGACTCCCGTAAACATTTTACAAACTGAAAAGCAAGATCAGCTTCTCCATTTGAACAAAGCCCATCAATATAAGTACCAAAGCGATAGCATCAGGTTCCGTTCCAGCCTCCCTCATTTGCCTAAACACATCAAAAGCTTCTACCAAACAACCCTTTCTACAAAGCCCCTTAATTAGAATCCCATAGCTGTACACATCAGGAACAAAGCCTTTTCGCATCAACTGTTTATAAACCGACTCAAACATATCCAACCTGTCCCAACTAATCAACTGGTTCAACAAATAATTACACGTGCGCGTTGATAGCACAACACCACCCCTTCCAACCCTGTACAACGTATCAATACCCTCATCGAACCTCCCAACACTCGCATACACCTTAACCAACACATACACCGCTTTCATCAAACTCTTCGTTCCATAAACCTTAATCTCCTCTAACAAAACTCCAAACAAATCGGAAACTTCAAAACGATAACCCTCTCCGTCTCTATTCTGAATAACATCCATCAACATGTAATACAACTTCATATCCATACCATAATCACACAACAATCTAACAACAGCCATGAAAGTTACAACATCATGTTCAAAGCCAGATTCCTTCAACTGATTGATGAATGACAGTGCAACCCTAGGCTCTCTGCTTAACCTATGCAATGTTTCAGTAACTGTAAACCTATCAAGCTTCTCAACATGATGATAGAATGAAATAACATTATTTTCATCGGATGATGGGTCTGAATGATCGGAGCAAGGTAATTGAGAAAGCGATTGAACTGATCTGAATCGGAGATTTAGGGGATGTAATACCAAATTACGAAGAGAAGTTAACCTGATGGAAGGATAACGCATAGGGTTTAAGGTTGATTCTTCGATAGAAATATGAAATGATAAGATTTTTGCTTCGATAATTTGATCATGAAATAAGTTAGTGTTTTATCATTATTGGGGTACTCTTTCGATGGTGGTGTTCTGTTGTAGGTTCGATATGAATGACACCGGAGGGGGGGGTGGCGGCGGCGGCGGCGGCGGCGGCGGCGGTGGAGTGCGACGGCGAGGGTTCAGGCGGTGGTGGAGTGCGACGGCGAGGGTTCAGGCGGTGGTGGTGTGGTAGGAGTGTAGGGGTGGGCTGCGGCGGTGGAGGTTACTTGCCAAACCTAAAATTATTTAAAACTTGTGTTTTGAGGTAAAACCATAAATTACACTAGAGTCCATGATCACTAACATCCAAAAACCCAGTAGTAAAAAAATAAAAATAAAAACAAACGAAAAATAGTTGTAAAAATGTTAAACCGTGTAAGCAAAACGTAAAACATATGAAACAATAAGTAAGTCGATTTAGAACCAGCACGTTACGACGGGATCGCTAAATGGGAAAATGTAAGGGTAAAATATTAAACCACGCATGCACGTTACAGTAAGTTAACTCGTAAAATTTAAACCGAACCTTAAAACAAAATATATAAAATATAAAAAGTACAGTAGATCAAAGTTGAAAATAAAAGAATATATTGGGATCAAATTGTAAAAGTATAAAAGTATTAGATTAAGATAAGAAATAAATTAATGATTAAAAAAGAGACAGAGGTGGGGTACAACTTATTAAGCATATTATATAACTCATTAAGCTTAACAAAGTTGGTAATTAGTAATATTTAAATTTTAAAATAGACTAACACGTTTATAAATGGTTAAATTTACATGAGATAATTCTATTCAATAGGGGTTAAGAGATTAAGGGGGTGTTTGGATGTGCTTTTAAAAGCACTTATTGGCTTTTTGGAGGGGTGAAAAGACAATAACACCCTCCAAAAGCCTTAATAAGTCAGAATTTTTTAACTTATTAAGGTTTTTTGAGGGGTATTTTTGTCTTTTCACCCAATCCAAAAGCCAATAAGTGCTTTTGAAAAACACATTCAAACACCCACTAAATCTAATGGTAAATAATGTGATGAGATCGGTACTTAGTATCAAACGTTCATCCTTACATTAGAGTATTGTATCTGTTCTTAAGGTTAATAGTTAGAGTCTCATCTAAAACGGGTTATGTATGAGCATTCATAGTGAAATTCTTAAAATATATGAGTGTGTTTTCTTTATTGCAGTAAATGGTTTTGAATGGTTGTGAGTGAATGAAAGAGAAAATATTACTATCTATTTGTATATTTAATACCTACATAATCTAAAGAATTATTGTTGTTTCACCCACCACATATTAATTTTGAGGTGTGTGTGTACAATTTCTTTTCCTTTTTACCAAATTAATAAATATGATTTTGTAGTTCATAAAACTTGATAATAATCAAATATTATAAATACAAACTCTGTATCAGAGTACAAGGCTAGTTATAAGACATTGTTTTACAACTAGACAAAACTAAAATGATCTAAACCAACCCGATATGATCCCTTAGGGGCTGTTTGGTTAGATCTGAATCATTAAGTGCTGAATGGTTAAGAGGTCTGAATGGTTAAGAGGCTCTGAACCAGTAAGTGCTAAACCAAAATGTGTTGTTTGGTTGAATCTCTGAATGACTGTACAAAATGACAATTTTACCCCTCTAAATTATTTTGGGCTGAATAAAATGTATCTGTTTGGTTAGATGTCTGAATGACTGTACGTGAATGATACCTCGTACTACGGTATGAAATAGTATAACTAACAACAATAACGCCTCAACAAAATACAAGTAGGCATAATATTTACATGTTTAAGCAATCTGCCTACACTCAAGGTTCAGGTTTGGAACTAAAACTCTAACAGTTGATCATTCTTGATTACAATGATGCAACAAACGAAATGGCATGCACGAAAATGCTATATCATGTGGATCACAATCACAACACAGTTAAACACTTAAGCTAATCATCACATTACACAGATCCAAACATTGATAATAGATCAATAAGCATAAAAGTAAAGAAATTCATGTGTAAATCATAATTAAGTTACCTTCAAGATCCCAAGAACCCTAGGAACATCTTCCTTCATGATCTTCCTCCTCAAATCCTTACAATACATCAACCTAATTGACTCAATATAAACCTTAACATCATCACAATCAGCAACCTCAACAATGTAGGGTGGTTGCCCTTGCTGACCCCCTTTATAACCCGACAGTTTAACCGCGAAAAACCGACTGTGACTGACCAAGATCTGCCTATGAGCATTCATACAAACAGATATACCATCTCTAGAGCTCAATGTGAGCTTCACATCACTCGAATTCGGGTCATTGAACCGACTCCCGGGGCTCCGACAGGACAAAAGATCCAACAAACGCTGTTGCATCAAAGCTTGCCTATCAATAACATAAGACTGATTCACATGATTATTGGGGGTTTTTTTAGGGTTTGTGTATGACCCATTGGTGTTTGGGTTAATGGGGTTCTTGCAATCGGGTTCATTCGCCATCATCTCGAACAAGGTCGGGCTGGATCGGGTCTTGTCGACGGTGGGCCGGCGGCGGCGACATCGGATTCAAGAGTCCGGCGGTGAGAGCAGAGTTGAAGTTCGAAAAAGACGATGAAATCATTTCTTGATGGTTGTAAGCAGTCGTCATGTTGGAATTCTCAAGATTCAGGGGTGAATCGGGTTTCAAGATCAAAGATTTCTCGGTGGCTGTCGGAGATTGGGATAAAGATTGCGGTTGTGGGTGTTTGGTGGAGGATACGACGGAGGGGCAGCACCAAGAGCTGTTTTCCGGCGAAACAACGGTGGGTTGATGGAGGCTTCTGGCGGCGGTTCTGTGGTCGAAGCTGGTCGTAGGTCGAATGAAATCGAAGGTCGAAGGTGAATCGAAGGTGAATCGGGCGGGGATGGCGCGCAGGATGGCCGGCCGACTAGGGAGGTCGTCGGCGCCGGTGTTGGGGTGAGGGAGGGAGATGACGGGAGGAAGATGAAGATTGAAGATGAGGGTTTGTGAGTTGTGAGGGTATTTGGGTCTAGAACTTCATTCAGCGTCATTTCAATGCTGAACCATTCAGCACTGAATGGTTCAGTTAAGAGGCCCCTTTTTTTCGAAACAAACACTCAAGGCTCTTAACGGTTCAGAGGTAGCCTCTTAATGGAACCATTAAGAGGCTACCAAACAGCCCCTTACTTTAACTTAAGCCTTGAAGGCATGGTAATTTGATCACAACATTAATTAATTAACTATATATGAATTCAAAACTTTTCATGAATAGTACTTGTTTTTTATTTGTGGGATTGACAGCACCAATCAGAACCCGCCACTTGATTGGTGGGATTGGCGACACCAAAGCTTGCCACTTGGCAGGTTCTTGGTGTGTTTTTTTAATCTACAATTCGTTTTAAAAGCCTTGATATATGTAATTGCATCCGGTATAGTAAAAAAGTTGAATCTTAAGTAGTGTGGGTCTTTTCTTTCTCCCACTAATGACCCAAGTTCAACTCTTGGGGTGAGCGTTTTCTCAAGATTTTTTGGACCCAAGTTCAAATCAAGTTGATAGCATTATCAGCAATTGACACATGATTTTTACAAATTTCATTTTTTAATATACTGTTTGAGTCGTAATTCCGCTGCAACGTACGGAAGGTTAATCACTTAATCACTAGTTCTACATTAGAACAAACATTCAAGACTAACCTCCTCTACAAACGGCGATTGTAACTACCACTATTTACAGGGCTTAGCACTTGATCTAAACAAAAATGCCCAACTAACCACCTAACTAAAAAATGTCTCAATGTGCCCCCATGAACAAATATCTGAGATCTTCAGCAGTTAACCGAGCGGTTGAAGTTCCGCTTTGATCTTCACCAAAAGCCGAAGCAACCATTTTCCTCTTCTCTTCCTGCACTCACAAGAAAAAGTTAAATCAAGTGATGAGGTGGAAAAATCTAAACTGCTGATATGGCAAAATAGTAAAATTACCATTTAACGCATGAAGTACAAACCTGAAGGGCAAGAATTCTGTCCTCAACGGTGTCCTTAATGGTTAGTCTTGACACTGTAACAGGACGACTTTGACCAATTCTATGAGCTCGGTCAATGGCTTGATCTTCGGTAGTTGGATTCCACCAAAGATCTAAAAGAATAACATGAGATGCAGCCACCATGTTCAGACCAAGATTTCCAGCTTTCAGTGACATCAACATAACAAGCACCTGCAACATATTTCATTTCTTGATTATATAGTTGAAGCGCTGATGTCCTGGATATTAGGCTCAACATATCAAGGGAGACGGGTCAAATTACTTCCGAATTGGTCAGATAGGGTTAACTTTTATCTCTAGCGGGTCAAAAAAGATATATATTAGCTTAAAAGAAAACAGGTCAAAAGTTGCCCAAAGTGTATTTTTCGTCGATAAAACCTACTGAATACTTTTACAAGAAAAAATTTAGTGTTAGTAATGAAATAATTTACTTTCCATATTCATATTTGGCACTAATCTTTTGTTTAAAAAAAACAGGGGGCGCGCTGCTAAATGCATAGGAAGTAACCAAATTATGTAGGCAATAAAAACCATCAAAGTTATTAAGTGATTTAACCAGGTAAGTGGTCAAACTGCTGACTAATTAGCAGTGACAATGCCAACTGACCTTGTTGACTTTTCCTAACATTGTGCCCAGTCATCTTAGGTAATTACCATATATATGCCTTTCTCCAACCTGAACCAACCTGATCCGTTTCGACCCATACCAAAAAGTTATCCTCCTGACTATCACCCAGCCCACCTACCCAATTTGCCACCTCTAGAATCAAGTAAACTGATTTTAAACTTAAAACCATAAAGAATATGAGGTCAACCTCAGGGTCCGTGTTGAATTCTTTAACAGCACGATCTCTTAAAGGTAAAGACATGGAACCATCAAGCCTCCTGTATTCAATCAAATACTGATTAAGCGACATCTCAAAAAGATCCAACATTCTTGTCCACTGGGAAAACACAATTGCTTTATTGGTCCTTCAAGGCCTGAACTAGAAGACGCATCACCATTGGATCCAACTAAATATGAACTCTTTGATCTGCAGTTGGATAGAATAATCTCAATTGCAGCTTTAATCTTGGAAGAACTATAATCTTGCTGAAGAACAATAGATTTTTCATCAATTCTTGATGAACTTGAGCTACCGTCATCAGAGATGGAATTCCTTAATGTGGCTTTGTTAAATATCAGATCAGCACCAATTCGGCTTTTACATTTTGGAGACGGACAAGTATTGTCATCCCCTGTTAGGTATTCAGATACACACTGATAGCAGAATACATGTGCACAGAGGGTAACCACTGGATCTTCTGGTGGGTCCTGTAATTTATCAAGTCAGTAACCAGTTTTTAGTGTTTGGATAAATTGTTTCAATTCCAATTATTTGTTTATTTAGAAAGAATCAATTTTTTATTAATCAATTTCATACCAACCGCTAAAAAAGAATTGGTACTGTAGGGGAAAATAAAATCTAAAAATTACATACTCGGCCGTCTACTTTGCCTTTTTCAACCACTTTTTATCTTACACTTATTATTGTTAATAGTTCAAGTCGGAGCAATAAGAATATTTAGAGAATGTTATGATTGTGAAATGATTGTGTTGTATTTCAAATTAGGGTATTACATGGGTATTTATAGACTTGTATATTTGCATAAATCATCCTCAACTATTAGCTAATTAACAATGTGATCTAATATTCCCCTGAAAGCAAAGGGTGGGGAGCGACCTGTAGCTTGGGACATAAGAATATGAATCTTTGAGTTGGCAATGGCTTTTTGAAGATGCATGCGCTTTGATCATCTTAAAATTATGAACTGGATATGAAGTTTTCCATGTGCTACTTTTTCATAAACAAAGGGAAAATCAATTTCAACATGTTTTCTTCAAGCATGAAGGAATAGATTGATTGTAAGATAGGTAGCACTCAAATTCTCACACCAAAGAGTGAGAGTAGAATTCGTCTATTATAAGATCACAAAGAAGAGCTTGTAACCAAGTCAACCCAGCAACAATATGGCTAGGGCTTTGTATTCCGATTCAGTAGATGACTGAAAAACTGTAATCTGCTTTCATGAGACCCAAGAGATAAGATTGGAGCCTAAGTAGATAGCTAAGCCCCTGTAGACCGGCAGTCATCTGGGCAGCCCAGTCCAATCAGCATGAGCGAATAGACAAGGATCCTTGCCGGTGAATATCAATGAAAGCCTGAACCTTGGACTAGAGTCACGTCATACAAGTAGTCCATGACAAATGGTGCCCGTAATACCTAAGAATGCGTTAGAATGCATTTAATTGTAGACCATTGATTGTTATATGGGGCATGCATATATTAGCACACTTTGTTAACAACAAATGTAATTTTAGGTCTGGACAATGTGACATATTGGACAGCGCCAACAATCGAGCAATATTTGACATGATCCGAAAACAGAGGACCATCCTTGAGAGATAAGACTAGTGAGGAGCTCATAAAGATGTTACTCGTGTAGAGTCTGCTAGTATAACTCGTTGAAGAATGTCAAAGACATATTTCCTTTGAGACAGAAGAATATTTCGTCCTTGTGGAACAATTTCAAGAACCAGAAAGCAATCAAGGTCGCCAAAATCCTTGAGAGCAATGTCTTTTGCCAAGTTTATGGATAACTGTCCACTGCTACCAGATTGCTAGCAGTGACAATATAAAGAGTATTCCTAGACTTGAAGATAAATAGGGAGGGATCGGTCCTGAAGCCATTAAGTGTGAAGAGCATGTGACAAACGATGAAACCAAGCCCGTGATGCATGTTTGAGACCATATAGAGATTTGGGCAATAAGAAACATGATCCGGATGTTTGGGATCAACAAAACCTTGTCGCTGCTTGAGATAAACAGTCTCCGTAAGATCAACATGTAGAAACGCAATTTGAATATCCAGTTGATGAAGTATCGTTGTGTAACAACAAGAGAAAGGACCACAAGGATTGTTGTGGACCACAAGGATTGTTGTGGACTTGATAATAGGGCCAACTATTTTATTGAAGTCAACTACACGTTGTTGACAAAAACCCTTCGCCACAAGACTAGCCCTGTAACGAGTGATGACACCAGTGTGATCCTTCATTAACATGTAAACCCACTTACAATAAAAAAACAAGTGTCGTGGAGTCCGTGAAACTAATAACTAAGTACCATTTTTGACAAATGCTAAAAATTCATCATAGACATGGCTTGACGCCACAGACATGGCTTGACGCCACAGACATGGCTTGACGCCACTCTGGGTGATAGCTGGCAATGCTAAAACAAATGGGAAGTGGGTAAAGGTGAGAGTAAATGAGTGGTAGCATGACTGGCAGAAGGACCGTAGTAAACACACAATTTCGGTTGGGACATAAATTGAGAGGATGGGAACGAGGTGAAAAGGAGGTGAGGGATGATTGTTTGATGATGTGAATGATGATGGGTTAGGAGTGTAAGGAGATTGATGGATAGGAGTGTAAGGAGATGGTGGAATGAGTGATGGTGAGAAAGGAGTTTGAGTTGGAGAATATGGTCCAATGGGGTCAGATGGTGGCATCGAAAAGTCAGAGAAGGTTGTGTATGTGTTGGAGTGTGGAGTAGGAGGAGAGATTTGGATGGTGCAAGGTAAATGGTCCTCGTTGAATCGAACATATCTCACAATATAGATACGATCCGAATCAAGGCATCTATAGCAATGATGAGGAGGACTGTACCGAGAAAGATGCAAAGTGTAGACCAAAATCCATCTTTAAGGTGCGAAAGACGAGTTTCAACGACATGAAGATGTCAGCGTTCAAACCATTTTGTTCACTGTTTTGTGGATAAGATAACTTGCAAATAATACCAGAGAAGGTGAATAATTGTGAGAAAGAGCAAATTGACCACTCCTATCAGTTATAACAATTTTAATTTTTGTATTAAATTGACGTTCAACCATAGTTACAAAGGTTTATAAAGTTGCATAAACATCAGAATTGTTGATCAAGGGAAGAATCCACATATAACGAGAAAAGAAATCAACACATAACATAAAGTAAAAATTTCCACTAAATGATAACGCGGCGCGCGACCATAAACATCACAATATATTAAGGATAAGTTTGTAGTAATCGGAAGAGAAAAACTAGAAAGCATAGAGTAGAAAAGACGTTAATTTGGATGACCAAGTCTCCTGTACCAAACAATGGATGATATCAGTATAGCAAAGTACGCGATCTAATTAAGAGATTAAAATTAAGGAAGACGAAGAGAGTACAGAGTATAGACCTTGTTCACTTAGAGCGGTGAGGGGATATGCTTGTAGACTCGTCCTTTAGAACAAAAATAAGTAGAGTAAAATTATAAGAAGAAATGTATGTCTACATAATAATTGAACCGTTAGGAGAATTTTTTGAATTTGAGGAACATGAAGAACGTTGGATAGAGAAAAGCTTTTGCTTGAAGAAGAGAACTGAGGGGCCTAATATGAATAATGAGAAGTCCCTTACCATTACTAGCATAGGGCAACTCATTGCATAGTATGCCTTTGAATTGTCAAGACTTGATAAATATGGTGTTACATGGCTGTTAACTCCAATGCCAGAGGCATTGCCAGTAGTGAAACATGTATATGCAAATTTAGAACAGATACGTAGAAAATTAGCTATATGGTAGGTACGAAGTGTAAATGCATCACAACACATGATTTGCACAAGCACTTGGGATATGACTAATGCCACAATAGTTGTACGAGCCATAAACCCCATTCTAAGAGGAGGCCCAAGATAAATGACTGTGTCTGTGGTTGCTGCCACGAGAGAAACCAGTGCATCCGTGGTTGTTTCCATGATCGTGGGGCAAACGATAGCTATAAAAACTTGAGGAGCTATATTAGGCATAGGTTAGTATTTATGTTGAAAAGTCATTTGCTAGAGAACCAAGAACTTTTGTGATGGTTAATCTGGATACTTGAAGATGGTCCAAGTGAATTGCTTGTAGTAGCAGCAAAGACGGTTGTTGCAGGAGGCTATGAAAGCTTGGTAACCATGTAGTCATGATCGATGAGAGCACCATAGAGCTCATGGAATGTCATTAGAGACGAGTGTGCCAAAATTGTGGATTGCGAACCGTTGTATTCTTCACACAACTAGTAGATGACAAATAGAACAAGATTCTTGTCTTTTACAGGTTCACCAATTGCCAAAATGTTGGCAAGAGCTGATGCGTACTATTGAGCACGTAAACAAGGGGTGTTTCATCTCCTTTCATTTGAAGTTGAAGAAGTTGTCTTAAACGCATATTCATTTGAAGCATTATGTGGAGCATAGGAGCTTGCAAGAGAATCCCATGTAGAGTAATGTGGATTAAACTTAGGCCTTGAAGCTCTATCAAACAGAGATGGTAACAAACTGGGCATGGTATAGATCCATCAACATAGCTAAAAAGATTGTTTGTAATCAAAGATGATCAATCATTGTTTTCCTAGTAGGCATAGTTTGTTAGTGAGAGAGTAGCGGCAAACTTATGTGAGTTGTGTGATGCTTTCTAAATTGAGGTAAAGGCTGTTACAATGGCCTTAGTTTTATGACTACGGGGAAGTTTTACACTAAGTTGCATAAAACAGACTTTCACGCCTAACTATGTCGCGTGCGAATGTAAAGAGTTGCGCACAAAATTGTCTTAGAGAGCAAAAGCAAGGCTTGCGTCTGATAGGGAGCCTTGTGTGCGAAAGCAAGAGTTCCGTGTAAGATAATTGCATGAATCAATGAACTTTCGTGTAAACTAAAGTCGCACGAAAGTTGGAAGCTTTCATGTAAGGTAAACTACAGATGAAAAAACCTTCAATCATTTTGAGCACACAGATGAAATAAATCTCAATCAGTGATGATAGCAGCAAACGACAATGAAGGCTAGATGATCAAACACCTATGATGACCATGTGTGTTTGTCGAGGATGGGGGCGTTGATTATAGCGGCGTTGAAGAGAACTAGTGAACTAGTGATGAATCATAGATGATTATGGAGCCGGTTGTAGCAGCGATTGTTCGATGAGGACACGTTGGTTGTAGCAAAGGTGACACCGGTTCGGTGTTGATGCGGCGGTAATAAAGCCTAAGTCATTCTGATACCAAGTTAGAGCAAGAAGAATACAAAGAGAATGCTATGATTGTAAATTGATTATATTGTATGCCAAATTAGGGTATAAAATTTGTATTGCGTGTATGTTTACATAAAATATCCTTTAACTATTAGCTAATTAGAGTATGATCTAATAGTTTTATTACGATGAAAATTAATTGATGGAATAATATATGATTTCTTTAAATAGGGATAAAAAATTATAAGTTTATAAAAAGGTTGTTACATTGTAACAATATATAAAAGGTTAATGTTGGAATAATATCGACCAATTTTACCGGTTTATGAATCATGTCTCTCAACTTCCATTTTTGTAGTTTAATCCCTAAAACTTTTGTCTAATCAAACCTATATAAAATGGGTGGATTTTTTTAGTAAGACAAATAAAGATTAGAGACATGATCAATAAATCGACCTAAAAAGTCCAAATTATTATGTTGGAAGGCGATGGAACTCACACTACACAAGCAACATATGTTGAGAGTTTCCAAAAGATTTAACAAATTGACTTGCATATCCTTTGGGAGATTTTTCGCCATTCTCGTAGAAAGTCTACTGACAGATTCAGAGCTAAATCCCTTAACAAGCAGCGGGTGGTCACAAGCTTGGCGAAGCCGCAAAAGCATCAAAAGGATATTTGCATAATTTTTATTAACAGTACCTGCAGCTGCATACTCCTGCACAAGAGTACTTACGAACTGAGATTCAAAGTAAATTACAAATAAACCAGGATATGTAGTGAACAATTGGTGTTAGGCGATTTTTTATGTCAACCTTGACATGCGACTCTTTTATTTATTGAATGAAAAACAGACAAAAAAGATTACATTGGCCCCACCGCTATATTTACACTAGACTCCAACCCTGAAAGACAAGAAAACTTATAAGACTCAAGCTCCTAAACTTAAACAAAACAAAAGAAGTCCAAGAAATAAACCAAAACTAAATCAAACTCAATTTATTTAAACCAACTTGGTGATTTTCTACCCATATCCGGAATCAATTAGCATTCACCCCTGATTCTAGTTCTCCTTTCCAGCAAGTTCTTCAACTCCCAACTTTTCTCTCATTTCAGCAAACTTGGGTCTAGATAGAGCTTAACTATGTATCTATAGCTTGTTCCTCACCACTTACATGTTAAACATTCACCAAATTCTTTTCAACACATTCACAAAGTTAAACTTGGTAATCAGATGGTTGTATTGTTGTATGATTGTATGTTGTGTATTATGATTTACAAAGTAACAACAAAGGGTATAAATAGAGTACAGAGAACCTTTCATATGACTTAACATAAGACCTTTCATATGACCCATTGTCTAATAACATAAGACCTTTCATATGACCTAACATTAATTGTCTGATACAAGTATAAAATGACACTTCGTGTCTGTGTTAGCTTCATCTGTGAAACACTGGATTCTTCACTAGCTCAACGTCCGACCAATTGTCCACCAATAGCTTTATGCCTTTAAATGTGTGGCCGGTCACCACCGTGCAATGGGCTATTAGTCGGATGTGGTAGTAAAAAAGAAAGCACGGTGGCTTTGCCCTGATTATTCATGACGGCAATGGCTAACACTTGGCAAGCCATATGGTTAAAAGGCATAAAGCTATTTGTGAACAATGGCCGACACTGCTAAGGTTTTCCGATCACCACCGGCCACCATTCGCAACCTCTAGGGCAACAGGGAGCCGCCGCGGCTCCACCACCAGGATTCTGCTTTGCCGCCGTCGACCAATCATCTGTTGCCGCTCATCTACAGAACCAGCGGCCGCTATTGGGTTTTGTTTTCTATTCGCGATAGTATTTTGCGGTTGTTCTTGTATAATTGTTCAGCTTCAGGTCAGTGATCTACTTGAGTAGTTTAATTGTTTGTTACTTTCAAAACTCAGGTTAGTTATCAAACTCATTTGCTATCAAATTTTTGGAACTGATTTCATAGAATAGTGTTTAATACAACACTCAAGTTCATGCAGATGGCCACTGTTGTGTTTGGCACTATTCTTAATTCTGACTTGATTGTTGAACATTTGTAGTTTGGAATAATGATTTGGATATCTCCGAAAATTATAGGGTTGAATATATACAATTCACTTTTTACTGGAACGTGTAACAAACTTTTTTGTAACCATTTAACGTAACATACCATTTTGTTTTAACCATTTAATGCAACAAACTACATAATCGGGTGAGACATGGCAAGCATGTAGGATTAAAAGATTATAAAAAAGTGTATTTCAACTTCCACATATCGGTCGAAAGTGAGAAGTACGTTGCATTTTCTTGCAGGTTTCCCTAAATATGAAAATCAACCGTCACTCTTTATGATAGTAATAGTCTGGTTTGTGTTTGGTGAGTTGATTTGCTTGATTTCCATACTAGAAAAGTGTAGAATACAAACCCATAATACCAAACTATCGAGGCGATAACAAAATAAGGACCTATATTAAGTAGAAAAAACAAAACTACCTTAAATCGTGACCGTGATTCAGCTTCAAGCTTGACATAGAAAGCTCGTTCTTCGGTTGAGAAGTCAACCGTGCTCAGCTCTATTGTTTTAGGGGGTAAGTTGATAATAGGCTTACCATCGATCAAAGTGGCTGCCCAGAAAAACAAAAATTGATTAGATCATGCAAGTAGCAAATATGCATGAAGAACAAATAAAACCTAGAAACCAGGCTTGAACAGAGGAAGATGATTAACAGTGAGAGTATTAAGTAACAAGCCACATACCCCATTAAACAATCAAAGAGTCAAAATTTAAGCATTTTCACTTATACACAAATCAAATTAAATTTTGAATAAAAAAGGAGTTATCATTCTCACTTTTTGACATGTCGTCCTGATTTTGAAAAGTACATATAAATTGTACCTTTAGTTCGACGAAGCATTATTGCCTTAAGCACAGCTTGAAGTTTCCTATAACCCTGCATTGAGTTTCTTGATATTGGGACCTTTATTTGATTACAAAAAGATTTATAATTGGCGTATGGATCACATCTCAGAAATCTGAAATAACTGAACAGTTCATCAATATTGTTCTGTATAGGTGTTCCAGATAAGCACCATCTTTTTTTAGCTCTAAGACCACAACACGATTTAGACATCTGTGTTCTGCTATTTTTAATCGTTTGAGCTTCATCTAATATCACCCTCAACCAATTCACCTTTGCAAGAGTACCGCTACAATCAATGGCAGAACCATCAATTCCCTTTTTACCTTTCTTTTTCTTACCAGAAATACCTCCCTTTCTTTTCTTATTAGCAAATTCAGAACTCAATCCATACCTATCCCCATTTTTTTGATCATCTTCATCTTCATCATCAAAAACTTTAGTCGGGACTTCTTTTGCCACAATGGCATATGTTGTAAGGACTACATCATAACTTGCTAGCTCAGCAGGATCCTTGGTCCTATTGCCACCATGATAGACTAGAACTTCAAGCTTAGCTTCTTCTGCAACTTTTTCATCAAGCTCGCGGGCCCATTGTCTTAGCACACTTGCAGGACAAACAACCAGTGATCCGGCTGTAGGTTTTCGGTTACTTAATCGCTGTGTTGTGCTACCAGCTTCAGTTATTAACTTCAATTCATCACTTTTGTCTTTATCTACAACTACTGTGGGTTTGACATCATCATCATCATCTAAATTTAAAGCTTCAACTTTTGAATCGCAAGAGAAATCTGACTTAGGTTTTGATGAAAATCTATGATTCTGGATAAGTGCGATCGTTGATATGGTTTTCCCAAGGCCCTGTAGATCAAAAACTGGAGATAGAGCAAAAGATGTCTACGTGGGATTCTTAATAATTAACATATATAATTATAGATCAGATATGACAGAGTAATGATGCTGGTAGAGCAAAAGATGTCTACGTGGGATTCTCAATAAATAGCATATAAAATTTCAAATCATATATGGCAGATCAATGATGCTGGTAAATAAGTTTTCCAACAAATTATAGTTAGTGGTAGAAAATGGGTGGGCCAAGCAAGATGGATAACAAGTCAAAACAGGTAGATATCCAGTACGGGTCAAAACAGGTTGGTTTAGCCTGACACATAAACACCTTTTTGTTATTTTTATAATATTATAAATAACTAGTGTGTAAAATGTGATTACAAAACTATACTGCTACAAGACTCACGGTTTCCATCCTTACTACTGGGGCTAAAACCTCTTCAAAATCAATCCCAAATTGTTGCAAATAACCTTTGGCTACAAGACATGCCTTATGCTTTCTGACAACTCCATTAGCATCCCTTTTGACCATAAATATCCATTTCAGCCCAATGGCTCGATGACCGAGTGGTAATTTCATCAACTTTCAGGTGTTGATTTTCAAACAAGGGTATCTCTTGATTGGAAACCTTAAAATGATCTAAGCTTAGCTTTCGACCCTTTAAAGCTTCGTACGCCTTATGCACCCGGTTCAAAAAATAGAGAAAGTGTCTTATGCCTTTATCACATAAACTTCATGGTAGTTCCATAGCCTTTAGAATACTTTGGTTTGGGTCATCACCAACACGAACATGTTCCTTTATTCCACAATCCCATTTTGTTGTGGGGTATATGTGTTGAGGTGTGAAGGCCTTTGGGCTTTCGGATGGAGTTATGGGCCTGGCCCATTGAAGCTTCTTAAAACCCTAATTATTCTTATATATAACATGTCATTGTATTGTAATATTGTCACTTGAGCTTAATAAAATACCTAGTTGCAGAGAGTGGGCGTAGGTTATCTTGACAGAACCACTATAAATTCTCGTGTTCTTATTGTTTTCGTGTGCGTGCGTATAATAGTCTGTTTATTTCCGCTGCGTAAAGATACCTAACAACTAGTATCAGAGCATAAGGCACTTGAAGATTTTCGCCGCCACCGCCGCCGCTATCTAGGGTTTCTGCCGCCGCCGCTATCTAGGGCTTCTGCCGCCGCCACCGCCACCTAGGGTTCCTCCGCTGCAGCCGCCACAGTACCCCGCGTGAACAGTGTTTCCAACGTGAACAGTGTTTTCCCGGCGTGAACAGTGTTTTCCGGCGTGAACAATGTTTTTCGGCCGTGAACAGTACTGCCAGAATTTTTTCTGTTTTTCAGCTGTTGTTCGGTTCTGTTTTGCTACTGCTGTTTTGGGGCTGTTTTTTTGAGTGATTTTGCGATTAGGGTTCCGGCTGAGATCTCTTGGAGTTGCTGGTTTCGCTCAGGTTTTGCAGGTGAAGCGTCGGGTCGGGTGTTTCGGGTTCTAGGGTTTTTTGGTTGGAAGTACCGGATCTGGTTTGTCTATCCTTTGTTGACTGGTTATCAACTGTTCAGCGTGCCTGTTTCGTTTGTTCTATTTTGTCTCTGGTTTGCTATTATGGCTGAAGACGGGAAGACTGTGATCGAAAAGTTCAATGGAACTGATTTTGGTTGGTGAAAAATGCAAATAGAGGCTTTACTTTGTCAAAATGATTTGGATATGGTACTGGAAAAGAAACCGAAGAGTATGGAGAAAGCTGAAGAAGCAGTTTGGAATTCCAAGGACAAGAAAGCTAGAGCGGCTATTATGTTATCTTTGACAAAGAGCGTTGCTTTTAACATCATGAAAGAAACCACTGCAAGTGGTATGATGTTGGCTCTGTCAAATATGTATGAAAAGCCGTCTACAGCTAACAACGTGTTCTTGATGAGGGAACTGTTCATGACGAGAATGAAAGAGGGAAGCTCAGTCACCTCCCACATTAATGATATGATGTCTATTCTTACTAGATTAGAATCAGTGGGAATAAAATTCGATGAGACTCGAGCCTTGGTGTTGCTATCTTCACTGCCTGATAGTTGGTCCGGGACTGTAACTGCTGTTACAAATTCTATGGGGGCTAACGACATGACATTTGAAAAGATCCGAGACATTGTGATAGGTGAAGACGCACGTCTGAAAAGTGCAAATGTTGGATCGTCTTCTGAGATGTTACATGTTGACAGGGGAAGGGAAAATAGCCGAGCCAGTGGACGTCGGGGAAAGAGTTCAACTCGGACTCGGAAAAATGTGAGGTGTTGGATCTGCAACTAGGATGGACATGTTAAGAGTCAATATCCAAAGAAAAGTCTGAACACTGGTGCTGAGGATGTCAATGATGGTGACGTACAGTGTGGACTCTTGGATCATGGATTTTGGTTCTTCGTTTCACGCCGTACACAGCGGTGAAATGATGGTGAATGTGAAAACAAGCGATTTTGGGAAGGTACGTCTCGCCGATGGCAGAATGCTTGATGTAATGGGCATGGGTGATATTGATTTGGTGACTCCATTGGGAACTACATGGAACTTGAAGAATGTCAAAATGATTCCAGGTTTGAAGAAGAAATTAAATTCTGTTAGTAAATTGAATGAACAAGGACCGGAAGTCAAGTTTGGTGGTGGTAAATGGAGGGTAATCAATGGGAACCAGGTGATTGCTCATGGTGATAAGCATGGGTCATTGTACATTATTAGACAATCATTAGACATGTTTTATATTTTAAAGGGTTTAATGTGTAACTATTTACTCTATTTATATCCTTGTATTCTTTGATCACAATCACAATATACAATACAATTACTCTGATTTACTTGGTATCAGAGCCAAGTTTATAAAACCCTAATTCTGCCGTCATCTTTCTTCTTCCTGTTATTCTTTTTTTTTCGACATCTGCAGCCTTCTGCAATCATCTTCTTCCTCATCGAAATCCTCCAACACTCCAATCATGGCCCTTCTTGTTCCATTCTCCTCAACCGACAAACATAGTCACAATTCTCACAAGTTTGGTTTTACCCTTTCACCATCTAACTATGGTCATTGGAAACCATGATACATCCATTCCTTGTTACAAACAAACTTTATGATTACATTGATGGTACCATTCCATGTCCCGAACCCACCCTCACTGTTCCAGCCACAAATTCGGAATTACCCCTACGACTCAGCCCAACCCCAACTATACGACGTGGGTCTCAAATGATGCCCACGTCCGCATGTTGCTACTGTCCACGATCTCCGAAGGCGCATTCCCACATGTTCAGGGCACCACCTCTCGGGAATTATGGCTAGCCTTGGAACGTGCTTTTGCCCCACATACAATCTCTCGTGAATATACTCTGAAATCACAGCTGCTCCGAATCCAGATGAAGCCTGATGAGTCCTCCACTGATTATCTTACCCGGGCCAGATCGTATGCTGATGCCTTAGCCAACATAGGCGAACCTGTTAAAGAAAAGGATCTTGTCATGCTTGTTGTGACAAGACTTCGAGAGGAATATGATGGTTTCAAATCACACATTGTTGGTCGTTCCTCCCCCACCCCCTTTTCTGATTTGTTTGCTTTACTTGCCGATCATGATTACATGGTCAAGAAACCGGATCTGTCCCCTACTCAGGCCTTCACTGTCACCGGCAGCCGTCCCTCATCGTCTCCTGCAACCTCTCCATTACCTGCTGATACTATTCAGGCTCTTCAGGGTTATGTCGCACCTGGGTCTACAAGTTCAACCACAAACATCACAGCAGCAGCCACTGTCACAGCCGCAAGTTTTCTATGGGGCTCGGGGTCGTTGTCGAGGCTCCTCCAATCGTGGTCGTGGAGGACGTGGCAACTCTCGTTACAACAATCATAACAACAACAATTCCTATGATAGCAACAGAAATAACAGAGGTCAATTTACTTGGGCATTAAATCAGAACACTGTTTTTAGTACTTGTAACAGGTGTGGAATCGGACACATTCCATCTCACTGCCCTAACAGGGATCCCAGTACTCTAAAGACATCATCACCAACAGCAAACTTTTCTGACTATCGCTCACACGCATCAACATCATGGCTGCCCGACACTGGTTGCAATGGTCACGCTGTCATGGATCATACCAACCTTGATCACTCAGAACCATACTATGGTACAGATCTCTTTATGTTGGCAATGGTAATAGTTTACCCATTCTACACATCGGTTCAACCAAAATTCATTCTCCACACAAGACTTTTACACTTTCTAACATTCTTCATGTTCTACAACTTAAACGCAACCTTCTTTCTGTTCAAAAATTTTGTCAAGATAATCACGTGTTTTTTGAATTTCACTCGACTTTTTTTGCTGTGAAGGACACATCTACACGGAAAACCCTCCTCTCGGGTCCAAGTGACAACGGGCTCTACTCCATTTGTCTACCATCCATTCGTCCTCTTTACAAAGTGGCCTTCTCTGCTGTTCGTGCTTCTACTGATACATGGCATCGAAGACTTGGACATCCTCATCCAGATCTATTGAAGTCTATGTTATCTATTTTTTCTCTTCCGGTTAGTAATAAAAGTTTGTCGTCATCTTGCAATTCATGTCACATGGGGAAATCCTCAAAACTTCATTTGTTACCTTCAACATTTAAGAGTACCAATGTTTTGGATTTAATCTTTTGTGATGTGTGGGGTCCTGCCCCGGTAAAATCATTCAATGGTGATTCTTATTTTTTGTTATGTGTTGATCACTTTACCCGTTATATGTGGATTTTCCCTTTAAAACACAAATCTGATGTATGTCTTATTTTTCAAAATTTTCATGCTATGGTTGAACGACAATTTCAGACCAAACTCAAATCGGTTCAAACAGATTGGGGTGGGGAGTTTCGACCTCTCTCCCCATTTTTTACTTCCCACGGTATCATTCATCGCCTCTCTTGTCCTCACACCAGTGAGCAAAACGGTTTTGTAGAGAGGCGTCATCGTCATGTGGTTGAAACGGGTCTTACTCTTCTCGCTCAATCAGGTGTGCCTCAAAAATTTTGGCACTTTGCATTTGATACAGCTGTCTATCTCATCAACCGGATGCCATCTAGAGTCGCTTTCAAAATTTCTCCCTTTCAACACCTGTTCAAACGTTCACCCGATTTCTCATTTCTTCGTGTTTTTGGATGTCAGTGCTACCCACACTTACGCCCTTATAATCCTCACAAAATGGATTTTCGTTCCTTACCGTGTGTTTTCTGGGTTATAGCCCATCTCATTATGGCTATCGTTGTCTAGACCTTACCACACATCGGCTCTATATTGCACGCCATGTTCGGTTTAACGAACAAAATTTTCCTTTTATTGCTCAATCTTCAACACCTTCTACCTCACCTTCCACCGTTCCATCTCCCTATGTCTCTTCCTTTCCAGCCCACCAACCTGAAGCTGAGCCCGCATCCACCTCCTCACCGACTAGTCCCACAAGCCCACATATCTCACCCGCCAACTTCACAAACACACTCCCTCACTCAGCCTCTACATCACCTCCACTCTCACACACCCCGTCCACATCTCCCCCGGATACCACCCATACAATTACCTCATCTACGACCGCCACTACAACCGACTCTCCTGCCCCATCACCTCCACAACCAACCACTCGCACTCGTCCCGCCAATCTCCGTCAAAATCCTCCCATACCCAACCGATATAACCCAGCCGCCTATCATACCGCCACTGATTCTACCGATGTTGAACCTACCACTTTTACTATTGCTAACAAAAGTCCTGAATGGCGTCATGCCATGTCTGAGGAATACAAGGCCCTTATGAAAAATGGCACGTGGACACTTGTTCCACCAGTTTCGAATGCCAATGTAGTTGATTGCAAATGGGTGTATAAAATTAAACGGGATCAACATGGTGCTATAAAACGGTATAAGGCTAGACTGGTTGCCAAAGGTTTCAAGCAACAACCTGGTGTTGATTACCACGAACCTCCAGTCCCGTGGTTAAAGCAACTACTATTCGAGTTGTTCTTTCACTTGCAGTAACTTGTGGCTAGTCTCTTAGACAACTTGATGTTCACAATGCCTTCTTACATGGGGATTTAAAGGAAACTGTATATCTGAAACAACCACCCGGCTTTGTGGATCCTACCCGACCGAACCACTTATGTCTCCTTCGCAAATCCTTATATGGCTTAAAACAGGCACCTCGAGCATGGTGCCAGCAGTTATCACGAGCTCTTCAACATTTGGGATTTCAAGGCTCCAAAACAGATCCTTCTCTTTTTATCTATTGCTCTGGTGGTACACTTCTATATATGTTAGTATATGTTGATGACATCATCCTCACAGGCAACAATCCCACAACCATTGATAATATGGTTCGGAGCTTGAGTTCCTCCTTTGCACTTCAAGATATAGGTCCTTTATCCTACTTTCCGGGTATTGAGGTTCACTCACACAAATCTGGTTTGCTTCTTTCTCAAAGTACATTATGGAGCTCTTAACTAAAGCAGGCCTTTCACAATCTAAACCTGTTAGCTCTCCGTGTTCTACAACCGCTCCTCTGATCCTTGGTGACAGTCCAAGCTTTGCTGATCCAGTTCGGTAGCGTCAGATTGTGGGGGCCTTACAGTATTTGACCTTAACTCGTCCTGACATAGCATTTGTTGTTAATAAAGTATGTCAGTTTATGCACTCTCCGACTGACAACCATTGATCTGCTGTTAAACGGATCCTTCGGTATTTGCAAGGTACCTTGAACCATGGTCTTCTTTTCCAACGGTCTTCTGGCTCCACTTTGCATGCTTATACAGATGATCATCATCAACCACTCACTGCCTACTCTGATGCTGATTGGGCTGGTTGTCCCGATGACCGTCGTTCCACAGGGGGATTTGCTATATATCTCAAATCTAACCTTGTTTCTTGGTCGGCTCGAAAACAACGGACTGTCTCTCGATCATCGACTGAATCTGAGTACAAAGCATTAGCTGACACTGTTGCTGAACTTACTTGGTTAGACTCACTTTTGCGTGAACTTCGTGTCCCTATGAAATCAGCTCCAATCTTACGGTGTGACAATCTTGGTGCTACATATTCATCTGCCAATCCAATCTTTCATGCGCGCACCAAACATGTTGAAGTTGATTTTCATTTTGTGCGAGAAAAGGTTGCTCAAGGAAGACTAGCGGTTCAATTTATTTCTACACATGATCAGATTGCTGATATATTTACAAAACCCTTATCTTCAGAGAGACTTATGACTTTACGGAACAAGCTACAGCTCGTTCCCCGCACTTAGCTTGAGGAGGAATATTAGACAATCATTAGACATGTTTTATATATTAGAGGGTTTAATGTGTAACTATTTACTCTATTTATATCCTTGTATTCTTTGATCACAATCACAATATACAATACAATTACTTTGATTTACTTACATGGTGGAGGTACCTGCTAAGGGACTGATCAACCCAGTTAAGCAAGTCAAAGTGGGATTCGCTAAATCTGCTGCTAAGAGAGTTCGTTTTGCAAACATGAAGTCTGGAGCAAAGATTGTAACTGAATGGGGTCATAAGTCTAAACCAGTCAAAGGATTTTGTGACAGTGGGAGCATGGGACATGTTCCAAGTACAGTCAAGAAGAATCGTTGAGTGTTGAAAACTACGACTGGAAAATCTCTCCTGGTGATTGTTTGCTAAATTTGGAAAGTGTTAGTGGTTCTCGGTGTATCTCTGAATCTGGTGGATCGTGTAAACCAGTTGAGATAGAGGATGGGTCGCTGGTGGAATTTACCACGACTGGGTTGCAGCTCAGGGGAGCTTCAACGGGCCCTTTCAAGTAATTAATGAGAAGGGGCCTCTGCAACTAGCGGATTTGGATTGAAATCTTAGCTTGTTCTTTGGAATTGAAGGCTTGATGGATTTCTGTTACTTGAAGATTACTGATGACAGGGTTGCTTTGTACTTAGATGGGTAGCTGGAGTATTTGCAAGGCCTTCAAGTGGGAGATTGTTGAGGTGTGAACTGTGAAGGCCTTTGGGCTCTCGGATGGAGTAATGGGCCTGGCCCATTGAAGCTTCTTAAAACCCTAATTATTCTTCTATATAGAACATGTAATTGTATTGTAATCTTGTCCCTTGAGCATAATAAAATACCTAGTTGCAAAGAGTGGACGTAGGTCATCTTAACAAAACCACTATAAATTCTCGTGTTCTTATTGCTTTCGTGTGCGTGCGTATAATAGTCTGTTTATTTCCGCTGCGTAAAGATACCTAACAATATGGAGCTGAAATTAATGTGAATCCCTTCTTGATCACAACTTCAAAAGCATATGAGGTGAACTAGCCTCCATTATCGTCCTCAAAGTCTTCCATCCTGTTGCAAGTTCCAACTCCATTAGTTTCTTGAATTTTTGGAAACATTCAAAGACTTGTCTTTAGTCTTGATCAAGAAAGCCCACATGTATTGGTTGTGGTCATCCACAATAAGGATCATGTACTTGTTTTCACCTTGAGCTACTAGGGAAATAGGATCACATAAATCTGCATAAACTAGTTCCAACGCTCTTGCAGCACGACAGCTGAAATGATCAGCAAAAGCAAAACAAGTTTGCTTTCCCAATAAACAAGAATAACAAACCTGTTTAGGGTGTTTGATGTGTGGTATGCCAAGTGCAATCTCCTTTGCTGCCAAAATCTTCAACGAGTCGAAGTACCAATTCCCAAACGTTCATGACATAACCATGCCACATTGACGTTTGCATGCAAATAAACCACTGCAGTTATCTTCAAATCAATCTTGTGCAAACGGTTTGGAGATCTTTGTACCTTCATGAGCATCATCCCACCGGCTTCATGCATTCATAGATATTGATCTCTTATCAAGATCAAACATCTAACTTCAGTAAATTGGCCAAGACTAAGGATGTTACTCCTTAGGTGTGAAATGTAATAAACATACGCCACAATCCGCTAATCGACATTCTTACACACCAAGATAATATTGTCTTTTCCTTTAAATGTCAACACCGAACCGTCCCCTAAACCGCACCTCGCCAACTGTATTCAAATCAAGGTTAGAAAACAGTTCAATTACCTGTCATGTGGTTGCTTACACCATTCTCAAGAACCGAGTGTAAGCTTCAACCAGATCAATCATATAACATTGTACGTCATTCAAGAAGACAACTTCCTTCTCGGTTTCCATATTAAATAGTCTTTTTAAACAAGTTTGTAGTTTCATCCAAACTACTTGTTGGACATTCGAATAAGTGGTGCAAAATGCATCACAGCAGAAACATTGCATTTAAGATTGATCCTTGCCTTGTTTATGTTGTTGATTCGAACTTTGACGGTGTTCATCACCTTTTTCGTGACCATTTGAGCGACCGCAACCTCTCACTCAGCTCCTACCATCTCCCTTGTAAGATCCATGGTCCCGATCACTTCCCTTTTGGTTTTGGTCCCTTACCCTGGCTTGCCAATCTTACAACTCCGTAAGAGAGTATAACTAATCACCCTCGGATCCATGAGACTTTCCACAAGGTTTGATCTGATCATTAAACGCATTTAGCCTGACAATA
The DNA here is from genome assembly GCA_024085815.1 of Flaveria linearis. Lineage (NCBI taxonomy): Eukaryota > Viridiplantae > Streptophyta > Magnoliopsida > Asterales > Asteraceae > Flaveria > Flaveria linearis. The sequence continues at coordinate 53,032,044 of CM044015.1, read as the reverse complement.
TCTTCTTGAAACAAAATGGTATCCAAAACAAGAATTTGTTCAATAGAAGCCACAATGGGTAAAAACCGATCACGGACTCAACCAAGAAATTTTCCAACTAATTTCTCGTCATCGTCAACAGCCCCAAGGTTATTTGCTTCGGATACAATTGCACTGATTTAATCAACAAAGTCCTAGATTGTTTCTATTTCCTTCATCTTCAAGGCCTCAAATTCAGTTTGCAATGAACCCAAGCAGGCCTGTTGAAACAGATCAACACCAACGAACTGGGCTTGAAGACGTCCTAGAATGGCTTGCTCAAACTGTGCAACCTGCAAGACAAGCTTTTCGGGTATCGTCTGATATAAATAAGAGATAGCAAGCTTCTTTTTTTTCGGGTCAATATTAACATCGGGATCGATTGCTTCCAATGTTGTAAAAATCGGCGCTAGTCGGCGATTAATCGGAAATCGGGGTGCAACCTGTTGAGGTGTGAATGCCTTTCGGATGGAGTTATGGGCCTGACCTATTGAAGCTTCTTAAAACCCTAACTATTCTTATATATAGAGCATGTCATTGTATTGTAATCTTGTCCATTGAGCTTAATAAAAATACCTAGTTGCAGAGAGTGGACGTAGGTCATCTTGACCGAACCACTATAAATTCTCGTGTTCTTATTGCTTTCATGTGCGTACGTGTTTGTGTTTATTTCCGCTGCGTAAAAATACCTAACAACTGGTATCAGAGCATCAGGCTCTTGAAGTTTTTCGCCGCCGCCACCTAGGGTTCCGCTGTCACCACCGCCACCTAAGCTGCTGTTCGGTTCTGTTTGTTGCTGTTGTTTCTGTTTTTTTTTTTTTTGTTGCTGGTTGTGGGCTGATCACAGCCACTTTTGGTGGTTGTTTGATCGCCGGGAATTAGGGTTTTTTCAAACCCTAGATTGCGCAAATAGGGGAAGGCAGGGGCTGTTTTGGGGTTGTTTTTGAGTGATTTTGCGATTAGAGTTCCGGATGGGATCTCTTGGAGTTGCTGGTTTTCGCTTAGGTTTTGCAGGTGAAGCGCAGATTCGGGTGTTTCGGGTTCGAGGGATTTGGTTGGAAGTATCGGATCTGGTTTGTCTATCCTTTGTTGACTGGTTATCAACTGTTCAACGTGCCTGTTTCGTTTGTTATTTTGTTCCCTGGTTTGCTACTATGGCTGAAGACAGGAAGACTGTGATCGAAAACTTCAATGACATTGATTTTGGTTGGTGGAAAATGCAAATAGAGGCTTTACCTTGTCAAAAGGATTTAGATATGGTATTGGAAAAGAAACAGGAGAGTACGGAGAAAGCTGAAGAAGCAGTTTGGAATTCCAAGGACAAGAAAGCTAGAGCGGCTATTATGTTATCTTTGACAAAGAGCGTTGCTTTTAATATCATGAAAGAGACCACTGCAAGTGGTATGATGTTGGCTCTGTCAAATATGTATGAAAAGCCGTCTGCAGCTAACAAGTGTTCTTGATGAGGGAACCGTTCATGACGAGAATGAAAGAGGGAAGCTCAGTCACCTTCCATATTAATGAGTTGATGTCTATTCTTACTAGATTAGCATCGGTGGGAATAAAATTTGATAATGAAACTCGAGCTTTGGTGTTGCTATCTTCACTGCCTGATAGTTGGTCCGGGACTGTAACTGTTGTTACAAATTCTATGGGGGCTAACGACATGACATTTGAAAAGATCCGAGAATTGTGATTGGTGAAGACACACGTCTGAAAAGTGCTAATGTCGGATCATCTTCTAAGATGTTACATGTTGGCAGGGGAAGGGAAAATAGCCGATCCAGTGGGAGTCGGGGAAAGAGTTCAACTCGGACTCGGAAAAATGTGATGTGATGGATCTGCAACGAGGATGGACATGTTAAGAGTCAATGTCCAAAGAAAAGTTTGAACACTGCTGTTGAGGTGTGAAGGCCTTTGGGCTTTCGGATGGAGTTATGGGCCTGGCCCATTGAAGCTTCTTAAAACCCTAATCATTCTTATATATAGAGCATGTCATTGTATTGTAATCGTGTCCCTTGAGCTTAATAAAAATACCTAGTTGCAGAGAGTGGACGTAGGTCATCTTGACCGAAACGCTATAAATTCTCGTGTTCTTATTGCTTTCGTGTGCGTACGTGTGTTTGTGTTTATTTCCCCTGCGTAAAGATACCTAACACAACCTTGGCGATTTCATCTAATCGGGGGCAAAAATCGATGGTCGGACCTATTCGGTCAACATTAGACCTAGTCGGTCAATTTCGGACCTAACATGAATTTCCAAATCGGTGGTCAGACCTATTCGGTCAACAGCCCTTCGATTCTGATTCATTCGCCGACAACAAAAACAATTGCATCTCGACCCTTCAACGATAGCGACTACTTGAAATTGATCAAATCTTCCTTCTGAAGATTTGTATAGTGGTTTAACTTAAAACCAAACTCTCATACTAATTAAAGTCAATTGAATCTGAACCAAGTGAAATAGAAACGACCCAAAAAAACGAACAAGAACAAGAAGAAAGGCATACATTCAAAAGAGATGCATAAAAAATATTGAGAAACTATCCCTATTCATAATAATCTAACTTAACCCCAAGCCAAATTAAATAAGAAAAAAACAAAAAAAGGAAACAATCCTGTAGCATCTATATTTAATGTTCTTAATAACAAACCAACCCAATTAAGTAAACCCAAAACTTTGAGCTAATTGTAAGATTAACTCAATACTGGTATACATTTCCGGATGACTTTTGACCCATTCAGCCCTTTAGACCCAATTTGGTTTTCAGTCAAGTATATTAACTTTAACCCACTAGAGATCAAACATAACCCAAATCGACCCATTCAAAGTATAGATGGGTCAATGTTGACATCTTTAGTTTACACTTCACAAGCTACTAACCTGGTCATCAGCTAAGATTCCACCAGAGCATGCGACACTCTTTTCCTTTTGGACCATCCAAGCCAATGCAATTTTCTAGATGAACATAACCAAAGCACATGGGACCGAAGAAAATAAATGTACACAGCACACAAAAAGTAAAGAGGGAGCTTTGTAATTAGATGAATAGATAACCTGGTGCCTTAATAGAGAGACCGACAAGAGACCATCAGGCAAATTTGCTTCAGTTGCAGGTTGATTAAGATCCTGAAATAGAACCATAACTACTTCAGGGTTGATCATGATATTAAAATAAAATAAGTGTACAAATTTGGGAAACAAGCCTTCTTCTAGGCTCAAATAACAGAAAACAACAATATATAGAATGTCTTTTTTGGCCATATTTGCCATATTGAGTCCTTAAATAATCAATTCTCCAAGAACTCCCAACATTTAATTATTGATTACTGCAACTTCAAACACTAGAAGAACATCTTGACACTGTCTCGAACAGCCCGTTTTGTTACAGCTGATTGTCTGATTATGATTATTCCATATCATGTACTCATTTTCATAGCACACATCTAAACACCTCCCTTAAACATCACATGTTATCACTTCATAGAACACTAATCTCCAAACAAAATCTCTAACTCTTATTTAGCATATATTGAGTTGACCATTCTAGCTACTATGGCTAAAACAACATGCACCAATAATTTCTTTCCCTGTTTGTATTATATTATAATAATAGGAGCATTTAATACCTGTAATGCTACTTGATAAATAAGCCTCTCATCACCAACGGTTTGTTCATCCACCGCCCCTGAAGGGCGAGAAATATCAGGCGGACCAACATATTGTGGAATCGGAACAGGCATGTGGGGTCTCATTGATGGTGGTAGAACCCTACTTCCATGGTGGTCGTCCTTCATCAAATCATTACTGGCCCTACTAAAAGTGTCTTCCATATGAGCTTTTGCATGATTTTGCCATGCATTTGCAAAAGATTTACGATATGCTTCAGGAAGTCGACTGGTGCCTACACCTATTAGTGGAATACTTGGCCTAGAACTAGAAGAAGATGGCTGAAGAGATGGTGGAAGCATTCTTTTAGAATCTGTTGGGAGTAACTGATTATCAAATTTTGTACCAAAAATATCGTTTATTATCCAAATTACCATTCTTTTGAGAATAGTTTGGTGTACTTACTTCCAAAACTGCTACTTGAACTGGATATAATCTGAATCTCGTCATCCGAATTATGATTGGAATAAGACGAATGCCCATTTATATCCGGTCCTCTTGTAGGAGGCAGAGCCAGTTGTCTTGACCCGTATTGACCTGGAATGTGGATAAAGATCTATTTAAGTTATAAAATAAAATAAAATAGTTTGATAGCATCGTGAGACCGACTAATAGAGATTCTATTTACCTGCATAACTTATGCCAGATGACGATGCAAACGTAGGAACAACCGTAGAATCAGACACTGAAATAGCTGAATCCCTTACAGGTGAATCGTCCAATGCTTTATATACTTCAACATCCCAATCGCTGGATTCACTATCTGTCGAGCTAATATCTATCGGCTCCATTCGAGGCACTACAAATCAATAGCTATCTTCCCTTTCTAAGATCAACACATCATAAGCTACAAATTAGAGTCTCGTAATCATGCATCAGAAAACAAACGAATAGATAACCTAAATCGACTGCTAACCAGCCAATTCAAAGAAAACCAACATTTCAAAGTAGAATCAACCAAACTAAAATGAGAGTTAGCATGATCAACAACGTATATCAAATTTCAAAGTAGAATCAACCAAACTAAAATGAGAGTTAGCATGATCAGCAACGTATATCAAAAGGGTACTCCGCAAATCACAAAATAAGCAACAAGAAAAAAAGATTCAAAAATGTAAACGGTATTTCTTAAATTAGGTAAAGAACTGACACATTTTCACCAAAACAACGCATATACACCATCAATTTCGACTAAGCACGATGATTCGTTAACAGTTTCACAAGAAATAACACTGATTGCCGAACAATGCATACATACATTTACAATTATGTTTGTAGGAAAAACTCTTAAAGAAGATAAAGGGTTTTCATTTACAGACGTAAAGAAGGTTATTACCGTTGTGATTCTTCAACATAGGTCTACCTTCAAAAACCCTAACCCCTGTTTTCAAATATGATCAATTGCAGATAATATGCTGTCTTTGGTAGATTCAATTTTGGGGGTTAATTGCAGAGTGTATGATTCTGAAGATTTACCCCCTTTGAATGGATCTTGATCTTTAAGTTGGAGATCAGCATTGACATCGTCAGTTCTTGAAATACCGCATGAACTTGTAGTTCAAAACTTGAGTTCAATGTTTTTTTTTTCTTTTAATTTATTCATCTTTAATCATACATCAATGCAATTATATAGTTCTAAGAGCATCTACAACAACATACATAGGTTTTAAAACCAAACGCGTCACATCAGCTGTCACATTAGTTTTCCACCCGTCCACTTTCAAACATCAAAAACCCTCATTTTTCCTCCAACAATACGTCCACTTTCAAACACCCTTCATTTCCACATCATCACCCACTTTTACATTTTCTTTATAAACTAAGAAATTCATGTATTTTATATTCCATGTTATTTAATATACTAAAAATTAGAATTACTTAAAATAAAATTTAAAATATAAACATAATCTAAAATTTAAAATTACAGAAAATAAAAATTACAAATTACAAATCATAAAAATTAAAAAACACACAACTTTTAAAGATTAAATTACAAATCCTAAAATTTAAAAATCACATCACCTTACAAATCCTAAAAATTAAACACCACACAACCTAAAGCTTAAGAATTACAAATCCTAAAAAATAAAAAGCACACCACCTAAAAATTAAAGATCACACAACTTAAAGATTATGTTTTCGCCTAATAGCTTCACATATCTTCAGGTGCGTTGCCAAGATATCCTTTCGGTATCATGGTGCTTTACTTGCAAAGATATCCTTTCGAAGTCATCGGACATCAATAGTTCGTGCTGCTTAATGGCTAATTGCATAAATTGCGCATCATTAACTAAAGAAAGAGTCATAAACGGTTGTTGAGGTAAGGCAAGAGATTGTGGAGTTTCATCGTCACTTGAACTCATTCTTTAGTGTGAGACTTGAATGTGATAAATTTGGATTGTGTGATGAGGAAGAAGAAGAAATACTTCTATTTATAATAAGAAAAACTAGCCGTTAGAAAACTAGCCGTTAGAAAACTAGCCGTTACAAAAACTAGCCGTTAGAAAACTAGCCGTTATAAAAACTAGCCGTTATAAAAACTAGCCGTTATAAAAACTAGCCGTTACAAAAATTAGCCGATAAAATTTAAATGGAAAATTATAATATGAAAGTAATTAATTTGAACTTCATAACTTTAGTTACTTAATCTATGTTTTAAATCAATTTTAGTTAACTTAATATATGTTTTAATAATTTAAAACCTATTTTACATTTAATTTAAGTATAAGTATTTTATTAAAGAATCTAACTACATTTATATTAATTAAAAGTAAAGAATGTAATTATATTTGTATTAATTAAAAGTTTTGTTCCATTAAAGTGTTGTGGTGGGACCCACAATTTCAAGTTCTTTCAAGTTTGAAATTCCAAACTTCAACTCCAACCGGGCGAATGTGTGGGGTGCTCCAATGGCTTTGTCCACATCCAAACTCCACGTGACCCGTCCGCATAGAGCCGTTGGAGATGCTCTAAATACTATACATTTATACTAGAAGACACAAAAAGACAATTTAAAATATCATTATTATCGATCTGTAATTAATAACTAGGAATATATGCCGCGCTTTGCTGCGGCTGTTCGTGTTTGAGTATTTTGTTTTAGTAATCGACATAGCAGATAATAAACCAAAGTTTTGCTTGTTTTTGGACCGCAGAGAGATTATAGTAGTTATACATGCATACACAACAAAGACATCTAGCATAGGAGTAAATCTTCACCAAACAGAGAACATCATGTGTTTGTTAGTTATGTACAATAGAGTGTTAATTGGCTGCTGGGAGCTATCTTTTTGTTGTGTTTGGCATAGTAAAAGATAAAGCTGATAGCTGCGAGCTTTCCTGTTGTTGGGGTTGGCCTTGCAAAAGCTGGACCTGATCGCTACGAAGGATGCGCTTAGTGATTGATCATTCATATTTACTAATAAAAGATTATACTTTAGAGTAATTATATACCTTAGGTAAGGGTTATATTTCTCATGTTGAAACAGACCCAGACCCAAGCTAACTAAAATGATCAAGTGTCGGCAAAAGGTTTGTTTCTTCCAAAATAGGCAGAAGGCTATTGTCTTTCGAAGTAGGTTACTGCTGCTGCTAGTTGCCTATGGATATGTTAAGCCTTCTGCTACAAAAGTGAGTCCCCGATATGCTGCTATTGTTCTTTGGTTTTTTGCTTTTGCCTAGTATGTGCATCTGTAAAGGATGTTATGTTGTTGTTTTTGAGTTGAAGCATTTAGTTTTGTTTTGTAAAGTGGGTTTTTTTTACCTTGTTCGCGGGCTCTTTTTGGGATTTTAACAGATGGGGTTGCTGGTGCAGTTGAAGATGAGGTGGCTGGCTCTGATGTGGATGGTGGTGCCTCGTAGGCATTGTTGACTGCAATTGCCTCAGTTTGTATATCTTTCTTTACTTGGATTTCGAAGATATATGGCTTGTTAATCAAATTTTCTATCTCTTGTGGTAATTGCTTTGGGTCTTTGTCGGTTTGAGAGGTTACCGTATCGTAGCAAGATTTGCCCACTAGTGTTGTTACAACGCCATCAAAAAGACTGCATCTGCTATGCAGCTGTCATCAGCAATTGTTGCAGTAAATCGATAACTACAAATGCAGAAGTAATTTGATTAAAATGTTGTTGTTTAAATTCTTTTATTCTTAAGTTTAAGAGACCGGTATGAGTGTTCATCTTGAAATCCATGAGCATGGCAGTAGTATTTGTGACCGCTTTGGTACGCTTTGTGTGTGCACTTTGTACATGATTCATAGCACCAACTACCTTCAATCTTTGCTATTCTTGCTAGACATGTGTAAGATGTTTCTTGTTGTATTATATATAGTTAGAGCATGCCTAAATAGTAATGTTAGGTGATTGTAGTTTATTACAGATAGACTTTACTTTTTTTGTCTGTTGCAGTTGATCCAGAACTTCAGAAAGCAATGTAAGGTTTGATTCAGCAAATGTGTTTCTTTTTGGAGGAGAGCTACTTCAGATGTTGGCAGGTGCTTGAACCTGATTTTTATTTTACATAGGTATGTTTAGTTATAACCTCTAGTATAAGTGATAAAAGTTGTAATCTTTGTTATACCTTTGAATCAAGGTTGGTAGTTGAGATATGCATGGATTGATGTAAACTTCGGTTGCAGAAGTGAAAGCTAGCTGCAAAGCACCTGTAACATCCTGTATTTTACGTTAATTAAAAGTTAATATCGTTTATTCTTGTAAGGGCCTTTATTGCCATATATGAAACTTATGGTTTACTCTTGCTTATTGCTTTAATTTGTCTATTAATCCTTTAACTTGAAAGTTTAATAATAATAATAATGATAATAATAATAAACATGATAATGGTTATACTATTAATAATAAAATAATAACAATAAAATTATAAAATTATAACAATAATAATAATAACTAATAATAATAAAAGTAGTAACCTATAAACAATTGATAAGTTATAAAATAATTGGACCTTAAAGTTAAAGTAACTTTAAAGGGGTCTCATTGTCAATTTAGAAAGTTTAATATAAAGGTTTATGTTTAAAGTAAATAATAAGTTAAACCACAGGGACCGAAAGTGTAACTTTAAAAGTTACATCTCAGCCCCTGCCCCCTTCCCCTCTTTCCCGTAAATCCGGCAGGAGCCGGCGGTCGCCGGCCGCGGCTCCGGCCACCTTCCCAAACCATTAAAACGCGAGTTTTGTTAGCCCAAATTACATCAAAACGATTGTGGTCTCACATTAAACGCAATGGACCAAGTTAATTCAGGAATTGATTAACAAATGGGGCCAATTAATTCAAAATTCGAACCATTCCAAAACCATAACCGGGTATCAATCAAATCACTACAATCACGCAAATAACACAAACAAACGCGTTTGCCAAATCAATTAGAAATTGGTTGCGTGATTAATTACATTCAAATCAGGAAATTACACCATGAATCATAACTCAAAACCGCGTAACAAAGGCAAGACTCGTTCGAAATCAAATCGTCCAAATTGAACCTATATAACAGAGGGTTTTTACTCAAATCAGTTTTCCTAAACTATTGACAATCACAATTACATTTGAAACCCACACATTCACCTTGTTCGACCACCTCCTTCACCGCAAACCTGCAAATACTCGAAACCCACTTCACAAACGGTTTTAACCAAAATCAACAGAGGGCTTTGCATCATCATCATCATTCGAAGCTGTCCTAGAGTTTAATTCGATTTTCATCAGCGTTTGATCATCATTGGATACGAGTCTATCTCGGCTTGTTCTTCATTCTGTTCGATCTCAACACATCATCAAACGGGTAATTAAATACATACAAACATTCGTTTTTACATGGGGATCAAAAGCCCCATGATTTTAATCATTAACATATTCGAATTAGAGTTCAATTGGATGAAATTCGAATTAGGGTTCATGGGTTTTGGGGGAAATCTAAAAGGTTGGGTTTTTATCAATTAAAAACGGGTACCTAATGCGGCTGCGGCCTTGGTTCAATGGTTAAGGTGTGTGTTGGTAAGCATGAGGTCCCGGGTTCGAACCCGGGGACCTTCATGCCATTTTTCTAAAGGTTTTTTTTTAGCCCAAAATAAATTTCTAAAATATTTTGATAAATATAAACATGGAAATTGTAAACTTTAAATATTTGTAAAAGTATCAAATCATTGATGGATTATTTTTAAGAGAATTAAACAATTGAAATAATATGTTTTTATTTTAACAAGGGTTGTACTTGGGTATATTTCTAATGTTTGTTAGTTCACACATTTTTATTATTATTATTATTATTTATTAATTGTTTAACACGTTTTAATCTTATTTGGTTAAAAAAATTCTATTTCAACTTAAATCAATTCACTTCAAATATTTTTGTAAAGATCTTTCTCATTCATACTTTTGTATAAAAATATATATTTCTTACCACCTATTTTATGAAAATATAATTGTTATTCACTCGTTAAATATAATTTGTTGACAAAACCCCAAATACCCAATCCTTAATGAAACCCTAGTTCGCAGCTAATTGTTAAACCTTATTATTAATCTAAATCTTATAATATATACATACTTAGGTGCCTCGAGACGTTCATCTTGGAACAACGTTCATTTATATTCTTAATAATCATCATTCTTGTTGAGCAAGTGGGTTCTTATGCCCCGCTTTACGTTTATTTCACATCTTTCGGGGTGAAACATGTTGCTTATACAAACTTACACATACACACTTCGATACTTATTACACACGTGCAATTCTTTACATAGTCGTGGTTGTTTGAATATGTTAAGTATTATATGAGATGTGACATACGTGTGCAATCATTAATTATTGCTAGCCTGGCAAAGTCTTAGATCTTTGGGCCTGACAAGCCTATTTGGTGCTAAAGCCGAGGGATTGCCGGCTCCTAGGAGCCGTATGGTTGTGCACTAGGGAACCAAATACACTTAGATAATCATGCTTATTCATATTATTCAGTCAAGGTTTGATTGTAACTATGCATGTTCTATATACTTACTATCTTGTGACCATTGACTAGAATTGCCACATTTTTTTGTATACTTATTGTATTTAAAACCATGAGAACTCACCAACTCGTTAGTTGACTTTATTTTCAACATGTTTCAGGTAATGTGCAAGCTTAGCGATGATTGAAGAAATGCTTAAACCTAGAACATGGACCTAGGCTTAATAAGAACAAATTGGATTTCCTGTTTTCGTTTGATTTATTTTGAGACTTTGATGTATGTGGTGTTTGAAACAATTGATTTATGGCATTTTACATTTTAACATAGCGTTATGTGGCTGTGAACAATTTTAACCCTCGCACCTCGACGTTTCCGCCGTCAAGGTTGGGGTGTGACAGCACCTGCATAGAATGGTTGCAGAATGTTAAGAGTTCAGAAAATATATGGTCGTAGATCATATGATATTGGAATGTAATTTTCTTTTTAATATGTACTATGTTCATTTATATATCAACAAATATTATAGACCATAAGAGGAAGAAGAAAACAAAGAACATAAGTCATGTAGATTTCAAGCGATATATGGGTTAAGATTTTCAGTCATTGAATCAAAAGGCGAGAAATGATAATCCATGTCAAGCAATATATGGAGAACAACCTATTATTATCATTAAAGTCGTGGTTAAAAAATTCTTTTTTGTTCTTGATGATCAGATTCAATTTTTTTTTCATAACTTTGAATCAATCACTAGATTTAAAGATCTGATTCTTACTTAAAACCAAAAACAGAAAGCTCTAGAAGTTTAAACCATATAACTCTTTAAACATACATACAAAACCTTTTCTATACAATAATATATTCTAAACTATAATAAAAAATAAATACTTTGTGTGTTTCTTATGTTCTTTTGTTTGTTCGAAGAGCGATGTGGTTTAAACTTTGAATTTTTATGAAATTTCAGAAATTTGATTAGTATCAAATAGCGTTATTTAAAGCTCATCTTTAAAACTATGTAGATTCGAATATAACAGGTTTATTAACTGAAATCGGGTAGAAACAAAGCAACTAAAGTAATGTAAATCTATGATTTCGATGTGATACCTCCAAACATTGAGACTTTCAAAGATGTAGCTGCAATGATTGCTGGTTCTGGGTCTGTTTCAATAGTAGACTAGTTGAACATTTTCGCTATCTCTTCCCACAGTGCAACGTCAATGAGTTTACCACTGTATGAGTATATAAATGCAATTAGTGTTCTGATGGTTACTGTAATTATATACATCAAAGTAAGGGTTGTACCTCTCATGTTGGAGACGAATACGTAGTGGACCTTTTCTGCTGTGTCCTGCTACCTCTTTCGCATTAATATAACGCCCAATGAAATCTGAAATATAGTTGGAATATGAGTTAGTGGGTGAGTATTAAAGTCATGCATGATAAACCAAAAACTTGGTAAACAGAAAACCTGTTAGAAGTTTGTTTTTGTCTAACAAACGTTTCTCTAGTTCTGTGTACGGGGCAAATGCAAAGTAGTAGTATGGTATAACGTTGTTTTCAATGGGTGCTATTGTTGTAGATCTCCCAAAAAGAATTATTGCGTTGCGATCCACAACATTACCTGATGTTCTTCGCTCAACGCAAACAAAACCCGTGATTTTATAGCAAGATTTTGGTCTGATAATCTCATTGAAATGTGTTGCGCTGTGCGCATCTGTAGTTGTCTCTATAGCATCACCCTACTTTATGAATTTGTGTCATACTAAATGATTTTGTAGGAATAAATATGTCGAAGTAGTTATTATAAAAACGCTGCTTACATGTTCATCAACAAACAATAAGTGGAGTTCAGGACGTAGATACATCTTCCATTTCTTTATGATTCTAACTTCAATTGAATCTGTGCTACATCTAGGACTGAGATATGATATTCGTTAAACCGCATTTTAGCTTTGTTGTCTGCGAATTCAGCCAAAAAGTCTAAATACACTATATTTTTGTTACAGGAGTTGTATTTTCATATGGCTCTATATAAACTTTTAAGGCGTCGGGTGAAGTTGATCTAGAGAACGCTACATACAGTTGTCCATGACCAAAAATAGGTTGAGGCAAGTAAACTCCTATCTTATTTAAAGACTGTCCCTGACTTTTATTGATAGTCATTGAGTAACATAATTTAATAGGGAACTGTTTTCTTTTGAACACAAAAGGAAGTTGGGGATCAGTGTGACTCAAAATTATTCTAGGTATGTAGACTCTATGACCAGCTGCGATACCAGTAATAACCTGTGCCTCTAAAACCCTCGGAAGTAGCTGCGTTATAATTAAACGTGTTCCATTGCGTAAACCAGCGCTTTGATTTATGTTACGCAGCAAGATGATGGGTGCTTTCACTTTAAGATTAAGTCTATGTGGTGGTAATCCGTTAAAGTCCAATTCATTCAGGTATTCAACTGGGTATAGTAGCTCTAAATCACCTCTATTTTTGGCATCAGGTACAATGGAGTCCGTGCTTAAGTAGACGCTACAATCATCAGAAGACATGCCCAAGTCTATGGCATTGACCAAGTCAGCAGTTTCATTTTTTGGGCAAACGATTGCTTTTTGAGAAAGATTTGCTGTTGTGGGACTTTCAAGTGTCTCCCTATCATATATGAAGTGTATGAGGTTATGTAAACCATCATCGCCATGAGGTATTAAAAACTTTTCAAGGATTTCAATAAGATTTGAATCGCTAGGGCAATCTTTATCTAGTGTGCCATTTGAGCCGTTTCCTACATCTAGCAGCCAAGATGCAAAAGATGCAATTTCGCTAACATCAGATCTGTTAAGTTGAGCATGACGTAAACGCAAGTTTTCTGTTAGTTTAACAATCTTAAACTTGTCCCACATGTATGATCTGGGCAATGAAGATGCTAGGATATCTTGCTTACTTGCCTTACGTTTTACAGGTAACGTTTGTCTAAAATCACCTCCTAGTAGCACAGATTTTCCACCAAAAAGGTTGTCAGCATTATCTAGTAGATCCCTAAGAGTTCTATCTAATGCTTCAAAACATCTTCTATCATTCATCGGAGCCTCATCCCAAACTATAAGTGAAGTTTCAATCAAAAGTTTTGCAAGTTGGGTGTTTTTCTTAACATGGCAAATGCTCTCCTCTGTTATCTCTAAAGGTATTTTAAAGCGTGAATGCGCTGTTCTACTGGAAGGCATGAGTAGAGACGCAATACCTGACGCTGCAACTGTGAGAATTATCTTTCCTTCAGATCGTAGTGCATTGATGATAGTCATCCACAAGAAAGTTTTCCCCGTTCCACCATGACCGTAGACAAACAACAGAATTTGCCTGTTATCTTCAATTGAATTGATAACATTTTCGTACACATGTAATTGTTTTCCATGAAGACTACTTTTTTGGCGCGCATGTTCGACAACTATTTTTTGTCTATCGTAATTTTTTTCTTCCATTAGAAGCCTATTCCTAAGTGTTTCAAGCAAATCTGCTCTTGGCATAGGTAACCCATAATCTGCAAGTGACGAAGCAGTTGCGCTTGAGTTTAACATGAGTTCAATCTCATACAATACGTATTGCTGAACATCGTCATCTGCAATACGAGCTTCGGAGCAATTTTGGAAAACACCTAATCGACGTGTAACATCGTCGATCATACAATGCCATTGTCGATTCCACAAGTTGATTGGATTCGAAATCTCACAATACAGCAACATATGAGTAAAAAGAGACCTTAACTTAGAAGCACTGGCCCATGCAGCGGCCTTGTCAAATGCTTGAGACCACTCATTGTCATCTTCCAGCAATCCTAATCTTTCACATGCAGATCGATAAGTAGGAAAGATAGCACCAGCCATAGTCCTGATGTCCTCAAAACTTGTGCATCTTGACTGGCAACCTAGCAACATACGTAGATAGAATAACTCTCCACACGTAGGATGAACATAAATAAGCCTTCCGACAGTAGGGTTGTTGTCTCTAACTCTACAAAGCCATCGCTTCCTGTGGGTATCCCATCTGTATTGTGAAAGATAATCTATATATCTAAGATGCCTACCTGTTGTGTCGGCTTTATTATTTGCTAACCACTCCGTCAATGTAGTCCTTTTGCCAGCAGAATTGTCTACAATCTCTTGCAAATGGTGATTGTCCTTGAAATTAACATTTTGCATATTCTCCAAATGCACAGCTAAAACTTGAACAGCAGGATTTCTGTGGTGAACCGAAAAATCTAAAATTCTCCAAGCTGCTTCACGTGGACATATAAAACGACCGTCAACGTAATTCCTCACCTCATCTATAGGCGCGTGTTTGCTGGTGGTGACTTCATGCTGTTGCTCATCAGACTGGGCAATAGAAAATCTAATTCGATCGGCGCCTTTGGATATATACTTGAATAGATACTTGATAACCATGTTCCAACCACAGTATTCAACATTGATGTGAGCTTGAAAGCGCAAGCAAAGATCTTTATTGTATGGAACTACATAAGAATTATCTAGCAAGATTCCTCCCTTACTTGTAGTCCTAGAATCCAGGCGCCTTTTATAATGCACATAGCCATTTTTGTCAAATGTCGTGTTATCTCCATAGGGCTTTGGAATTTTTTTTTGTGCACTTTCCATTAGCCATACATGGAGCATTAGGCTTGGCTAGACCACATGGTCCATGCATCATCGAATTAGTGACGATTTTATGAAGCGCAGGTGACGATATAGCATCCGGTATTTCAGCAGATATATATTTATCAACATGACTGATATCACGAATTCGAAATGCCTCTGTAACCCATAAAAGCATATGGCAATGAGGAAGGCCTCTTTTTTGAAACTCAATTATGTATAAGTCGGCAGTAACCTTACCAAAAGGTCGTTCTAGTCTTAAAAAATCAAGCATTTCTTTGACTTTGATTCAGAAAATCCTAGCAACAATATCAGGCCTATCTTGACGTTTCAATGAAGAGCAGGAAGCAAAATACCTCGTTATCTCAGGCCATTTAACGTTACATGTGAACGTAATAAAATACTGTGGGTTCCCATGCACTCGACATATCGCGAGCGCATCCTGGTAATGTTTATACATATAACGTGGACCACCGGTAAACGAAGCCGGCAACATAACACGCTTTCCAATGGAACGACCCTCAGTGTCACCCCTTAATAAAGCATCGTGAATGCTTGAAGAAATTCAGTTCTAAATAAATTCTAATGAGATTTTATGTAGTCCAAACGGCTTTGTTCAATACAAATGTAAGCATTGACCAAAAATTGTTGAAAAAGGCGACCTCCATTAAGTAGCGAAGAGTACACTCCACGTCGATCATGAAGCAGATAGCTGTAGTACATGTTTATGGACAACTTCCTGCTACCACCTGCTTCGTCATGAGTAAGCGTAAGATGAGGTGACCATCCACTTTCTCCATGCAAGAATAACAACGGGTATTGTAATGACATGTAAAGAGGATGTAGTTTATTGACACGTTGAGGATTACCACTCTTTGAATGAATAACAATGTCAAAATCATCTGCAGTCGGAGGATTATCAAGCACAATCACCCCAATCGTACCAGTTGCTAAACTATCATAAGGGTGCTCATTGACTGAACCAAAAAGTTTAATAGAAAAGTTAGGAACTGTTTCTTGAACGCAAAGATCTCTAGAGGGACGAAAAAGCTTTACTAAAGAATTAAGATTTTCCAACAGAGACATTAGAAGTTCTACGGTTTCAACATGAACGCGCAAACAGTCGTCACCCCCGAATAAATGCATCCTATTGGAAAGCTCACGATCAGTTTCGTATACATACATCTGCAAGAAACGTGGCCTCTCATTCGGCGGAGGACATAACGTGCCAATCCAATGGTAGATCTGGCCCTCAACCGTAAACACGTAAGGACCAGTACCTCTATTAATCGAGTTATCCACAGTAGCTCCAAAAGACGTCATAGAAAAAATCAAATTATAAGCGCGAATACTGTCAAGAAAATCAGGACATTGATAAAGTTCTTTAACAATCGCCGGTGGATCTTGAGGTAGCCCTACAGCATTGATTATATCGAGGAGCACGACTCCGTGCGACGTTACTAACACGCTCAGCAGACCAGAAATTAGCGCCACAAAACTCACACATAAAGTCGCAATCACCAGAATCGACATACACGTAAGGTTCAGACGTATAAGCGAGAGACGAAGTTGAGGCATCTACAATTTCATCAGACGACGAAGGTAAACTAAAGGATTCAGTATTACGCTCATGAACAATAGCATGATGTACGTCTACACTGCCGCCTATAGCATTTAAAGGTATGTTAGAGGAGGAAGGCAACTCCTTCCTTCTCTTCAGACTATGAGCAAAAGCCATATACAATACCCCAGATAACTAAGCATATGCTACACTATCACTACGCTATCGATAAAGATAAACATAACACTAACAGCAACATCAAAGCCATAGACTATGAATAAAAATAAAAGTATAAAAATCAACGTCACAGCACAACATTCTATCTAAGCAGCATGCAACAATACTAAGGTACCTACTATAACCAAAGCACACATACATACTAACCACCACACGTTTGTCAAATCTATCTTAAAATTAAATCTTCTTCAAAGTTAACGTTAAATATAAATATAACAATGTAACATACCTGAAAGGCGACAGAAGGATACCACTAAGGCCGCAATGATCTGCCAATAACAACACAAAACACATATCACAAAAATGAACATGTTTCTTTAATTAGGCAAAACACAAAACACCAAAAAAACAGCTATCTTTAAAAGCTATAAGAAGACAACAACAATGGCGACAACGTACCGGAAGAGGGTCGGAGATGACAACCGCCGCGTGGTTCCTCCGGTGGCCGGAATCTACTCTGGTGAAGCAGATTGTTAGTTTTTTCCGACTTCGTTTCCAAATGAGTAATAAGAGGTGGGTTTAGGTGGAAGAGGAATTGTGTGTTAATGTGGTGATGAAGGAGAAGGTTGGGAAAAATGAAAAATTTACCAAATCACTGTAGCAAGGAAAAATCTACCAAATCACTGTAGCTACCGACATATGTCTTTAATACATATTATATTATAATCAATTCTATTATTTTATTTTTTTATTTTAATAAAGAGTTTGTTTTTGGTTCTTTATTTAAATGGAAAATATCATAAAATAGTAACCAAATTTCAATAGTGTCCTAGTTTAGTCACTCATGCATATTTTTCTCAAATTGAATCATCAAACGATCAAATCAAGTCATCATTAAATTTTTTTATGTTAAGAAAGTAAAGGTGGAGAAGATTTGGGGGTCAGAATTGTCAATATATAAAATTATATTAAAAAATAAAAAAACATGTTAATTATAAAAAAAATAAAAAGTACCTAAAATTTAAATCAACGTTCCATATCAGCATCAAAAGATTATTAAAAATATTTTCTAATTGGAACCAAAAGTATAGCATGTTAAAAAACATGTTAAGACTTTTAATTTATACAAAACATAAAAACTGAGTGACCTAATTGAAACACTTTTAAAACTTTAGTTGCCTAGTTGGAACACTTTTGAATGTTGATTGCTATTTTACAAAGTTATCCCTAGTTTTAACTAGTGTTTTCTCCCGCGCTACGCGAGCGGGAGTTTGGTTGTTTTCCCATGTGTTACGCAACCGTGACTTTCCACGTTGTCGGGTCGGCTCATTGAAAATCACAAAAGCGTATATTAATACTGGATCCAATAATACCAAATACCGATACCAATTTTTGACACCAAACACACAAAAAATAAAGTTTTGGAGTCAAAAAGCAAAAATATAAAACTTTGTTGGTAATACAAATTAGAATTGAGTTTTAAATACATTTTATAAAATTACATGGCCAACATATTAAAAAGCAAAGCAGTGAATTTGCTTTTTAAGATATATTATATATAATTTTAAATCTTTATTTATGTTATTTATTTTCTTTGATTTAATTTTGCTTCTTCTAAATCTGTACTACTAAGCATATAACATTTGTTTATTAACATATGTATTATATAAGCTTTTAGTCTATTATAACATGTATTAGCCTTTTCTTTCAAAAATATCTAATCTGTATCACTTATGAAATAAATAACTACGCTTTATGAGAATAATAATGCATGTTGGAGTATCCCATTAGCATCTACATTTGCACCTTCATCTTTGAATTGTAGAAATAAATTTGGGGTTTTCTATCATTTATATGTTTCATTAGATTAGATTTCTTAAAATGAAAAAAATGTTTAAGGAGCTACAAGAGTTTCTCATATTCAAGGTGCTATCTATTATCAAAAACAATAATCGTCGGTCATGTTTGTTAGAAAGTTGTTACAAAAAGCTATGAAGCTTTTCACTCTTTATCATCCGGTAGGCCTTCTTGAAATTATGTTATTTTATCTACAATCAATATTTTAACAACGGTAATATCTAGTCAGGGTTCGTGTGATATCCGGTGGTCGCCAAATCTTTCTCTAGATGTCTCCTTGTCCGTCTTTAGATTCCATTTATGTTATATTTTTCTAACTAAAATTGCTCTTAAATTCTCTTACCTAAGTTGGATTCGCTCTTTACGTACACCATATGTTTGATGTTTGATCTTTTATCTCGTTGAACTATTTTACGTTTTTTTTTGTGTGTTTTGCTTTAAAAAGTGATGAACCTGTAAAAAAATATATTTTGTTTAATTGGTTTTGTTTTCTTGATAAAAACTTGTTCTTTGTTGCCTACGGGGTTTTGCTGCATGATTAAGTTTTCAAAGGATCTGTTATCATCTTGTTAGTTGTTTGGCAAACATTGCAAGGTTTTCTATTACAAAAGATGTGTGTTGTGTTTTGTTGCCACTATTAGTTTTAGCGACGAAATATCACGCTCACGCTATTAATTTGTCGCTAATGGTCCAATAGTTGTCGCTAATAGCAGCAACTAGAATTTCAAAGGTGATAGTCTTATTGGACAATGAGGTTTTGGTAGAGTTTATAAAGCCTAACCTGAAAGTTCAAATCATGTTAGTTCATCACTCGAAACACGTTAAATTATTTGGTTGTGAATTTAAAAGCTAAGTCTAATCACTTTGTATAATTTGGCGTTCAAGCAATGTTTTTAGCGTTTTAGTTCACAAGCTTACTATTTATAAAAGCAAGAATGTTAGCGTTGTTTTGTCTTGTTCAATCGGTCTAGTTTATTCAGTTTTGTAAGTCATGTTTAATCAAGTACTAATTGTCTTATTTAATATGCTATGCTACTGGTTTTCTAGTGACTTTAATCACGTCAGATTGACGGGTTGAATTGTTTAACCTTAATTTTGTGTCAAAAACATTAACCCTAAACCTCACACGCCTAAAATCATGCGAACTGAACACAACTCTTTAAACCCGTTTATCTATCTGTGTTATACGGTTTGGTGGTATTTATCAAGATGTAACGGTATTAATTAGATTGGTAGGTTGTAAAATAGAAAGGCTAAACAAGTTATAAATGGACTTAGTGGTTGACTTGTTTTGTTTCACTAGACTGGATGATAGTTTGATCTGTTTAAAATAACGGGTTAAATACGTCAACCCAAACAATGCTCGTTTAATTAAATAGGCCAATATGAACATGGTCCGTTTTAAAAAAATTAGATGTCAACTCGAAACCTGATCATGTCATGTTAGAAATTACACCCCTTCTGATTTTCTTAAGGTAAATTATGCAAAAAAGACAAAAACATAGGGAAGTTTGGGTGAAACCTTGCATATTAACTTTAAAAAGTTGCAAGAATTCAAGGTTTTATTTATCAATATGTCTATAGGTTAATGAGTAAGAAGGTATACAAAACCATAAGTGATCCTATAAACACTACTAGAAAACTGTTAATAGATGACGCGCGAAAAAAGATGACGCGCGAAAAAAGATGACGCGCATTTACGCGTATCATAAATTATTTGTCATTTTTTAAAATTTTCTTAGAAAGGATGACATGCATTTTTGCGTGTCATCTTAATGTGTCATTTTTAAAAATTTTTATAAGAATATATTACTATGCGCGCGACCTGCGCAGCTTCATTCCAAACACTTCGATCTCCCGCTTCATTCCAAAACACTTCCCCCACCGCCGACCTGCCCCTTCCACCGCCGGACGCCCCTCCCACCGCCGGTCGCGACCACCACATTGCCACCGCCGACCTTCCACCGCCGGCCGCAACCCCCCACCACCACCATCGACCCTTCGACCCGCAGCCCCAATCGACCCGCAGCCCTAAATCGACTTCACCCCAGCCCCAATCGACCCGCAGCCAGCTGACGACCTTCCACCGCCGGTCGCGACCACCACACTACCACCGCCGACCGCAACCCCCCACCACCACCATCGACCCTTTGACCCCGCAGCCCCAATCGACCCACCCGCAGCCCTAATTCGACTTCACCCCAGCCCCAATCGACCTCATCCAGCCTCAATCGACCTCACCCAACCCTCACCGCCGCTCGGCCAGCCCCAATCGATGCATATTTTGATATCGCAGGTTCTTGTGTAGCTGTGACACAGGCTTTGTGCTTCATTTCAGGTTTTTTAGACTGTTTCTTTTTTTTTCTTTTATGTAGGTTGTAGCTTTTGTGTTGTCATATGCATATCTTAGATATTAACATTGGATGGTCCAATAGTTACATGTGTTCAGTACTTCAGTTATTGGCTAAATTGTTAGGCAATGTATTTGGGCTCATACATTAGAATACATCAGCAATTAAATTGTATTAGCTTTAGGATTTTAAGTTATTTGCCTTATTTATTAATGATTTTTGTTAGAATTTAAACTTATGCTTAGATCAGTATTCACTAACCTGCTAAACCAACTATAAATTTCTGTGTTGTTCTTGTGATCAAGTGTGCATGTGTTGTGGCTGTGTTGCGTATATTCGTGTGATTCTCGTGTGTTGATCCTAACAAGTTTCTATCATCGTTATATGACTTTTGACTATGTTATTTGACTTTTGCCTTGTATTTGAAATGAAAACTACCATCTGAGCTTTCTATATGTATTCAACTTTTGGATGGCCTTTGGTTTAGAAATACGTTTACTTTACTATATGTTATTTGGACTTTTGGATGTATTGGTATGAAAAATATCATTTGACTTCTATGTATTTTAGTTGACTTTTAGATGTATATGATATGGAAGATATTTGGTTGCACAAACCATTTGGTTTAGTCTCACAACATGATATAGGCATAAACTGGAATGTCATTTGTAGGTTGTAAAAACCATTTTGTTTTAGTTTCAATAGCAGGTCCAACTACTAGTCAACAATAGATCAATGGACTAGTGTACTTCAAAAGTCAAAAGTCAATGGACTAGTTAATTGCAGTCCAATATAGTCTAAAAATGTCCATTTTGGTTTAGTTAGTTGCAGAGTCTAATTTAGACTCAAAAACATGTCCATTTTGGTTTACTCAATTGCACAATCCAATTTTGACTAAAAACATATCTATTTTGATTTACTTAATTATACAATATAATCTAGACTAAAAAACAAGTCCATTTTGGTTTAGTCATATGGCATTTTCCATACATGGTTCTGGTTTTAAAGTCAAATTTGACAATTCATGTGAACTTACGAGAAAGTATATTACATTTGTCAAACTTACACTTGGAAATAATAATATGTATACCACAACCAAAAACTAAACTCTCTGTTTGGACTAATGTTAATTTATGATCCATCTTGTCATTCTAAAAGGAGTGATTGACAGTAGAGTTGTGATGGTTTCAACTAACAGGAAACAAAGGTCATGGATAAATCATGGATTTCGACTGATAGATTATCAAATGCATATGACAAAGGTGTGGAGGACTTTTTAGAGTTTGCGCAAAGTAATAATCCAAATACAGATGTTATTCCATGTCCTTGTGTTAATTGTATCAATTTGTGTCACCACTCGATTGCCAATGTGCGTTATCATCTGTTTGCCTACGGTTTCAACGAAAATTATAAGGTTTGGTCTTTTCATGAGAGAAACTTCCGAAGGTTGATTCTAGATGCCCTGATACATCTAGACCTTTTGAATTTGATTATACAAAGGAAATGCTACATGATGCTTTCACACATGTAGATAAAGATCCTGATTCATTGAAATCTCTTCTTGAAGAATGTGATAAACCACTTTATGTAGGGTCAAAGTATAACGCACTTAGTGGATTGTTAAAATTCCAACATTTGAAGAGTCAATTTGGTTGGTCTGATTCAAGTTTTGATGCTTTTTTGGGCGTCTTAAAAGACATCTTACCATCAAACAATACAATCCCAAGCTCGATATATGAAGCCAAGAAGTTGTTAAAAGGAGTTGGTCTAGAATATAAAAAGATTCATGCATGTGAAAATGATTGTGTTTTATTTTGGAAAGAATATAAGGATGCTTCTGAGTGTCCAACTTGTGGCACATCTCGTTGGAAGAAGAATACCAAGAACGTGCCTTCAAAAGTTTTGTGGTACTTTCCTCCTGTTTCTAGATTTAGAAGAATGTTTTCCTCTCCAGAAATTGCACGTGACTTAACTTGGCATGCGCAAGGTCGGGTCAATAATGGTAAGCTTACTCATCCTCGTGATTCACCCTCCTGGAAGCTTGTTGACAACACATGGAAAGATTTTGGAAATGAAAATCGGAATCTTAGATTAGCTTTGTCCGCTGATGGTATCAATCCTCACAAGTCATTAAGTTCAAAGTATAGTTGTTGGCCCGTTATCCTTATAACATATAATCTACCATCTTATTTATGCATGTCAAGAAAATTTATGATGTTGACACTATTGATATCAGGCCCAAAACAACCTGGTAACAATATTGATGTCTACTTGGCACCATTGATTGATGATCTAAAAGTTTTATGGAAACCTGGCATTAGAACATTTGATGCTTATAAGAAAGAATACTTCAATCTCAGAGCAGTATTACTTTGGACTATAAATGACTTCCCCGCGTATGGTAATCTTTCGGGATGTGTTACCAAAGGTTATAAAGCTTGTCCAATATGTTAGAGGATACTTGTTCACAATGGTTGCCAAAGTCTAAAAAGGTATGCTTCCTTGGTCATAGAAAATTCCTCCCACCTCAACATCCTTTTCGAAAAAGAAAAAAACATTTCAATAATCAACAAGAGAGTGGTGTTATGGGAAAACCATTATCAGGTGAAGAAATTTTTGACTACCTGTCGGGGTTTGAGAATACATGGGGTAACAAGAAGAAGTCAAAGAATAAAAAAGAAAGTATCGATGAGAGAAACAAATTATGGCACAAGAAGTCAATTTTTTTTGAACTTGAATATTGGAAAAAGTTGCTTGTTCATCATCAGCTAGATGTTATGCACATAGAAAAAATGTGTGCGAGAGTGTTTATGGAACATTGTTGAATTTACCTCACAAGACGAAGGATGGGTTGAAAGCAAGGCAAGATCTTGAGGAGTTGGGCATAAAGTCTGAATTACAAGCTCAACCAAAAGGGAATCGACTATGGCTTCCGCCTGCATGCTACACATTGAACACCTCGGAGAAAAATCTATTTTATGATACTCTGTCTAAGATAAAAGTGCCTGATGGGTATTGCTCCAATTTCAAGAATCTCGTGTCTGATGATGCTTCAAAGATGAATGGCTTGAAGTCCAATGATTGTCATGTGTTGATGCAACAACTTCTTCCTTTTGCTATCAAGGTGGTGTTAGACGTGAAAGTTAGAAAAACAATTTTAAGTTTGTGCCATTTTTTCAACGAGTTGTGTAGTAAAGTTGTTGATGTTAGTAAGTTAGGCAAGTTGCAAAGTGACATCGTACTAACATTGTGTTTGTTAGAGAAGTATTTTCCTCCTTTCGTTTTTTGATATTATGATTCACTTGATGGTGCATTTAGTTAGAGAGGTGAGGTTATGCGGCCCAGTTCATTTTAGGTGGATGTATCCATTTGAGAGATACATGAAAACACTCAAAGGGTATGTACGAAATCACCATAGACCTGAGGGCTGCATAGCAGAATGTTATGTGGCAGAGGAAGCTTTAGAGTTTTGCTCGAACTACTCTAAAAACCTAAAATCAATTGGCAACCCTCATGAACATGTTGATGAAAGAATCCGCACCGGCAAGCCTTTATCACTGTCTACAATCATTGTTGAGGATGCTAAGTTAGTTGATCAAGCTCATTTTTATGTATTACGAAACACTGCTGTTGTGGAGCCGTATATAGAATAAGATTTGCAAAAACTTTTTATTTTTTGTAGCTTATCTAATACATAATATTTTCTAACTTCTACTATAACTTAGGCAACATATGTTGGAACTGAAGGATCAGAACCCTCGTGCCTCTCGAAATGTTACATGGTTGGAGAGCCAGCACAACAGGTCATTTATTAGATGGTTTAAGATCGAGGTTGAAAAACGTTTGGCTAACGGGGAGGATATATGTGACAGTGTTCGTTGGTTGGCCAAAGGGCCTAGTTATGCTGTTACTAAATATAGCAGCTTTGCCATAAATGAGTATCAATTTCATACAACATCTCTAGATGAATCTAGAACAACTCAATGTAGTGGAGTATCTTTAGTAGCAAATACCATGCAAATTGCTAGTGCAAAAGACTCCAATCCCGTGTATGGCGTTGTTACTTTCTTTGGTCGTATAAATGAGATATGGGATCTTGATTATCGCATGTTTTCTGTTCCTGTTTTCATGTGTGATTAGGTTGATAATCATGGTGTAAAAAAGGATGAATTTGGATTCACGGTGGTTAACTTTGATAGGCTTGGTCAACAGTCTGATCGCTTTATACTAGCTAGTCAGGCTAAACAAGTTTTTTATGTTCAAGATCAACAAGATAAGAATCTGTTTGTTGTTGGCTTCACACCACATAAGATGTACAAATATGAAGAAAGTGGTGAAAAAAAATGATGATTTGTTGGCATTTGATGCTAGTGTTGATGTTACACAAGACTCCAGTTTACTAGACCTTGATGATGATTTTTTGTGTACACGCCCGGATGGCGAGGGCATATTAGTTTAAAGCATTTTGTTGAAAATAAGATTCTTTTTTGGTATGTTTTTTGCATTTTTTATTTTAGTTGTTAAAAATATGATTGGCATGTGTGGCTAACTAACTATTTTATATGGAACAGGTTAACTTTTGTGAAATGGATTCGAATAATGATGAGGAGAAGATGAAAAAGTTGGATTCGGATCATGATGAAGATACAAGATCACAAAGAGGCCCAACAATAAAACCAAAAATTAAAAAAGGGAAGACAATAATAAGATACAATAAAAGAGGTGTTCCAACGGGAGAGGGGGCAAAGAAACTATCCACTTTTGAGGGAATGGTAGCAAGAACCATGGTTCCAATAACCTATGCAAATTGGCTTGATGTACCAGAAGACACTAAAGATGATTTATGGCAATATGTATTGGTAATTCTTCTCCTAAATATGGCTTTTTATCTTTTAAATCTAATTTTATCTTTTATTTTTCAGACACAATTCATACTTGACTCAAAGAGCGGAAACATGTTATTCAATCAGTTGGTAGCAAGTGGAGAAACTTCAAGTATAATCTAAATAAGAAGTTTATTAAGCCATACAAAGATGATCCTAAGGCGGAGAGTCTGGTCAATCCTCCTATTGAGTATCCGTCTGTAAAGAAACAAGATTGGAGACTTTTTGTATCACAAAAAACTTCAAAAAAGTGGGAGGTTCGTTAAACCTTGCATGTCTATTTTTAGTATATTTTTTACTAGTTAATTTTCATTACTTATTAGAAACTTTCGTGACATTTAATATTTTTTATGTTGCAGGAACAAAGTAAGAAAGCTAAAAACCTTCGGGCATTGCATAAATACAATCATCGATTAAGCCGAAAGGGATACTCCGGACTCATCGATGAAATTGTATGAATTAAATTAATCGGATTTTTTTACATGTTTGCGGTTAATTTATATTTTTTATTATTGATTATTTAGATAAAAGAAACCGGCAAGACAGAGGAGGAGATCGATAGAGCAATGCTGTGGAAAAAAGCAAGAGAGTCTAAAACGGGAGGTTATGACTCGAATGTTCAAGAAGTTGTTAAGAAAATTGAAGTTATGTTGGAAATATGTTTACAAGAAGACGCATTACTGCCAATTCGACCAAAAGACGATCCGTTCATTGAGAAGATCAAAGATGTAGTTGGGTATCTATTAAGTTGGCCAAGGCATCTAGTCATCCGGTGCATTGACTTGGTAATACAATTTGAATACAAGTGTATTATATGTGTACGAGTACAAGTGTTTGTAGATAATTGTTTCCAATCTAAAGAATTTATATATATTATTGTAGGAAAAAGTGGCGAAGAAACCAAAGAAATTCATTCTTGAAAAACCATTAAATCAATTAGAAGGAAAGAAAGAAAAAGAACAGGTCAGAGAAACTAAGAAAAATGAGAATGCAAATAAGGATGAGGAGACAATTTAAAACCAAAAAGAGGAGAAAGTAAAAGAACTGAAAAAGAAGATTGAAATGGTGGATGAGAAGGTTGTAAAGCAAAGAAGGATTACTAGAGGTCAAAGAAATGTAAGGGTAAGGATTGAAGAAAGTATTATTTTGAAAATGACTGAAATGATGGTTGATGGACAAGTAGCAAAGGTGGATTCTATAAGAGTGCAGTGTGAGGACACGCTATTTGGTATGAAAGTTTTACTTACCTAAGTTGGGATGATTTTAAAGTAGTTTTTACGTTAGATGAGCTTAGCGGGGCTGTCATTACTACTTATATGATGTAAGTTTTCAAATTTAATTTTAATATTTGTGAAACACAAGTTATTTTAATCAATTTGTTTTTCTATGTTAAAAGGTACTTGTTTGAGCAATTCCATAATGGGAGAAAAAAAATCATGGAATTGTTTTATGAGTCCTTCCGTGATCTCACAGTTGAATCTAAAGTGAAATCTAAAAATATTGATGATTCAAGTAGGAGCATTGCAAATCGGCTGTCTACAAGAGGACACAATGATATCATCCTATTGCCCTACAATCCCGGGTGTGACTTAATTGATTATTTTCTACCGTACGTATTATATAAGTTGTTTGACTTAATTGTTTTTTGGTTTAGAAACCATTGGGTGCTGGCCGTGCTGGACATGAAAACTTGACTTGCTATTATCTTGATTCTCTATGGGTCAGCACTATCAATCTGTTGTTGAAACAAACCATTGATGCGTAGTAATACAAATTATTAAAACTTTATGTTATATATTATTTCTTAATTGATATGATCAACTTTTTTGTAGGGCAATGGGCTTATATGCTGCACAAAGTGGTATCAAAAAGAGGCAAACTAAACTCAAATGGGTCAATTCTACGGTGAGCTCTTAATTTTTATTTGAATTTGTACCTTTACTTAACTTTATTAAGCTGATCATTGATTACCCCTTATAGTGTCCACGTCAGCCAGGAAGTACCGAATGTGGATATTATGTGTTGAACTTCATGAAAGAAATAGTAGATAAAGGGCTTGAAATATTAGTCAATAACAATGTAAGCTGATCATTGACTACGTACCCCTTTATATTTACCATTTGTCTCTTTGTAGTTTATATTATTGAATATAACTATCTATGTATGAGTTTTTTATAAGTAAATTACCATTGTTGTTGCCTTGTAGTTGATATAAACTAGTCAAGTAAATTACAAGTGTTTTACATAAAGGGGTTTTTGGGTCAAAACTAACAACTTTAATTTGATGAAATTGGTTGTCTTAGATTGGAGAAGGTAAAGAAGAATACACTGATGGTGATTTGGATGAAGTTCGTGAAGATTGGGCGCGCTATGTATCGAATTTCATTTATATGTAGGACTGAATGATAGTATTGCTGGACTTGTGTTGTTAGACTTGTAATTTGGTACTAATTGATAGTATTAAGTTGGACTTGTGTTGTTGGACTTGTAATGTGTTTTATGGATGTGTAAACTTTGTTGGTATTTAATGGATTTCGCTTTTAATTGTTATTCGAAAATTTGTTTTAGAAAACAACAGGTAAATTTATTAAAAATAAAAAAAATTAAAAATGCAGCTAATTTTATGACGCGCATTGCGCGTCATCTATTGCACGTCATAAAAATTTCATAGATGACACGCGGATGCGCGTCATCTATTCATTTATGACTACCCCTTCCTTGACGCGCATTGCGCGTCATCTTTTGCACGTCATAAAATGCGCGTCATCTTTTGCGCGTCATAAACAGATGACGCGCGAATGCGCGTCATCTATCATTTATGACTACCCCTTCCTTGACGCGCATTTGCGCGTCATCTGACCCCCAAGATGACGCGCAATGCGCGTCATCTTTTGCGATTTTTCTAGTAGTGAAACGACTAATTTGTGCAAATAAACATTAAGTTTTAACACAAAATGTTTTTTTATGATGGTGTATGCATTTTAAATTCATTTTGGGTGAGTATTAAGGTTCGACCCTCTAAATATGTCTTACTTTTTGTGAAGTTTTTAAAAATCAACCCGTGTTTGAATTTTGACTCATTTAATTGGTATTTGAAAAAAAAACGATGAAACAAAATAATTGATAATTAAGAGTGTAAGTGAAAGAAACATAAATAAATAACAAAACAAAAAATACACGACAAACACGAGGAATAAAACATAGAAGGTTTTAAAATGAAAACTTTTATGTGTCATACTTTCTTTTCGTCCCTTTTCTATTTCTCATCAATCCACCCTTCTAGTCTTTAATTGGTAACTAAGACTATAAATAGAAGAAATATAAATATATAACAAAATAAATAAATACATGACAGAGATAAGGATTGAGATGTAGAGTTTTTAAAAATGAAAGTTTTCATGTGTCTTGCTTTTTTTCCATTTCTGTTGGACCAAAAGAACCAATGAGCCAAGATCAGGAAAACCTCTAAGTCCCACATGACATCACAACAACTGCTGAAGACTTCATCAGCAGTTTGACAAGTGCTGAAGATTCAACAGCTGAAGATCAAAGTCTGAAGAACAACAACTGAAGATCCCAAGTACTGAAGATAAGTACTGAAGTCTGAAGTACTGATGTATACAAGTACTGAAGACTACAAGTACTGAAGACAAGTGCTGAAGATCAAAAGCTGAATAACTGAAGAACTGAAGATCAACAACTGATGCACAAAGTCTGAAGACAAAGACTGAAGACATCAGCTGATGACAACTACTGAAGTCATCAGCTGATGAAACATCTGAAGCCCAAGTCTGAAGATCAAGTGCTGAAGCTTCAGAGTTTGTCACAACAGCTGAAGAAGTCTTCTTCAGTTGTTGTGATGGTTTTACTTTCAGTTGTTTTATATTTTTCAGTAGTTTGTACAACAGTTGAAGAGCTTGTTCTTCAGCTGTTATAGTTCAGTAGTTGTAAACGACTAAAGAGTTTGTTCTTCAGTCGTTATACCTTTCAGTAGTTTCTTTTCTTTTCAGTAGTTTGTAATAAGTTAGAACACTTAGCATTTTGTAAGAAGATGTCAGCTGTTTGACATCTTCAGTAGTTGAGTGTTCTATCAGTAGTTTGTTAATAACCGTTTGATGTCACTGTCAGTGACATCAGCATACGTCATTCTTCCTCTATAAAAGGAAGATGACCTAATTGTAATCCTTGCCAAAACGTGTGAGCAAATAGAATATTACCTTTTTGGCAGAATTGTTCTCTCTCTCTATTTGTACTGTTACATGCAAAATCATTTATGTTCTTGCTGTAATTGCTAATTTTATGCTAAATCCGCTGTGAATACAACCTAATTGATCAAACTAGAGGCTGAGATCCTGTCAAATGGTATCAGAGCAGGTTAATCATTGATCGATTTCATCATTGATCATTGAAACTGCTCTTTTGATCTCTACGTTTGATCGAATTAGCAATTTGCAAGAATTAGCTATAGAGAGTGAGATTCTGCTGTTTCTGGCCGTAAACTTGAGGTTCTCTCGTGGTTTTAAGCTACATTTGTTTTGTTTAAACTTGATTTTGACTGAAAACTGAGATGGCGACACCGACGAACGATCCTTACAATACTGGTTCCTCAACCAAGCCTCCGATGCTTGTGAGGAATGAGTATAACATATGGCAACGTCGTATGCTTCACCACTTGTCTGTCAACAGTGCTGGTTGTTCGAAGTCAGTGGTGCATGGACCATACAAGCCTACGGTAAGCGTCCCTGAATCAAATGAACAGGTTCCGAAGAAACCTGATCAATATTCGGATGAAGATCTCAAGCTGTTCGAGATTGATGCTAAAGTTCATGGAATTTTGGCCATGGCAGTTCCAAATGAGATTTATTCAGGGCTTTTGCATCATGAAACTGCTCATGATCTCTCGGTTGCTCTGAAGGAACAATACGGAGGAACCAATGAGGTCTTAGCAAACACAAGGGAAATCCTCGCCCAACAATATGAGACATTCTCTCGTATGAAGGGTGAAACTCTGACTCAACAGTATGAGCGGTTCTCATGTTTGATCTCTGAGCTGAAGATGGTCAAACAAGAGTACTCTAATAGCCAGATGAACAACAGTTCCTCAGATCACTGCCTGAGAGATGGGACACTTATACCATTGTCCTACGCTCCAGTGCAAATCTGGATACTCTATCTCTCACCCAACTTCATGGGAAACTGCCCACATTTGAGAGAGAGATAGAGCAAAAGAGGAAGTTGTCCACCTCTGGCAAGCTCACTGATGACTTTGTCCATGGCAATACTGCCTTGATAAGTCAGGAGTCGGAATATGCTGCATCAGAGAGTTCTTATGATGAGCATATTGATTTCTCTACCAACTCTGAACAAGCTTTTATTGGTGTTAATAGTAGTTCAGGAGGTAGCAGTGATAATCTGTGCTTTCTGATGGAGGACTTGAAGGGCATTCAGATGATGATCTGCAAAAGATGGATATTTTGAACCAAATGGCAATGATAAATATCAGATCTCAAAAGTTCTACAAGAGAACTGGCAGGAAA
This sequence comes from Flaveria linearis, assembly GCA_024085815.1. Taxonomy (NCBI): domain Eukaryota; kingdom Viridiplantae; phylum Streptophyta; class Magnoliopsida; order Asterales; family Asteraceae; genus Flaveria; species Flaveria linearis. The sequence continues at coordinate 53,000,400 of CM044015.1, read as the reverse complement.
TTCCCTGGTCTCTCTGGCAAAACCAAAGTTGGTTTTGACAAGAGCAAGTTGAGGTGTCACAAGTGCCAAAGGCTTGGACACTTTGCTAGAGAGTGTAGATCATCTGGATCCAACTCCTCTGCACCCTTTGTGACTTTTCCAAGCAATAGCTCACAGCACAGAGGGCAACATTCCTCCAGTTCTGGCCATCCATCACCAGCACATGCATCACCTGCTTACTTTGTGCCTCAGGGTCATATGCCATACCCATACCCCTGCTACTATGTGCCTCAGCCCAGTCAAGCTCAAGCACCTTCTGCTCAACCACCACATGCTCTTCCTGAGCCTCAATCTTCCCAATCTCATCATCAACCTCAACCTCAACAACACAGCTTCTTCACCCCAGGAGTTGTTGACTGGAGTAGTCTACCAGATGATCTGTCTGGTCAGGAACAACTATTCCAAGGTGCTGGTCAACATGGTGGTGATCATCCATTTGGGAATCTTGCTTTGATGGCCTTTGAGTCTGCTGATGGGTCATCATCCAATGCTTCATCGCAGGTATCCTCTGAGGCTAAAGCCAAGCTTTGTTCTGAATCATGCATAGCAGCATTTGCTTCTATTAGAGAAGCAAATGTAGCTTTAATAGATAAAAACCTTGAGCTAGAGCAAATCATTTCCAAAAAGAAAGCTGAATTTGAGGCTGCACTTAATGAGAAAAATGATGAGATATATAAGCTTAAATGTCAAATAAAAGATGACAAAGCTAGGGAAGATGTACTTCTAGAGAAGTACAGAGACCTCAAGGAAACTTTGCAACCACCCAAATAGAGTGTGATCGATGGGTGCAATCATGCAAGGGTTTTGAAATGCTTCTCAGTAAGCAATCAGCTTCCAATGTGAAGTTTGGCATTGGTTATAATCACATTGCTCCTCCAACAGATTTTACTTCAAGAGCAGATGTAGAATCTGATGGAGAGAGCAATAACCAATCCTTCTCATCATGTGACCTACTATCTTCTGATTCAGCATCATCAGAGATAAAAGTCAGCATTAACTCCTGCCATAACCAATCAGCTGATGCTACAATAGCTGATGGTTCAAATGCTGACTGTCACATGATCAAAAGGTTGATCAACTCAGGTGTTGTCTCTAGAGGTACTGAAAGTACCGGGAGCAAGTGATAACACCTGAAGTTCAAACCTCTACTGCTGTCAGCACTGAAGAGAAGAAAACTGACAGTAGAAAAGGTTTGAAGACAGCTAAAGAGGATGTCAGGAAAGCAGGTACTACAAGGAAGAAAACTGTTGGACAAAAGAACCAATGAGCCAAGATCAGGAAAACCTCTAAGTCCCACATGACATCACAACAACTGCTGAAGACTCCCATCAGCTGTTCTGACAAAGTCTGATGAATCAACAGCTGAAGTTCAAAGAACTGAAGTACAACAGCTGAAGATCCCAAAGTACTGAAGATAAGTACTGAAGTTTAAAGTACTGATAAACACAAGTACTGAAGACTTCAAGTACTGAAGACAAGTGCTGAAGATCAAAGTCTGAAGAACTGAAGAACTGATGAACAACTGCTGATGCACAAAGTCTGAAGACAACGACTGAAGACATCAGCTGATGACAACTACTGAAGTCATCAGCTGATGAATCATCTGAAGACCAAAGTCTGAAGACCAAAGTGCTGAAGTTTCAGAGTTTGTCACAACAGCTGAAGAAGTCTTCTTCAGTTGTTGTGATGGTTTATTTTCTTTTCAGTAGTTTTATGTTTTTCATTTCAGTAGTTTGTACAACAGCTGAAGAGTTTGTTCTTGAGCTGTTATAGTTCAGTAGTTGTAAACGACTGAAGAGTTTGTTCTTCAGTCGTTGTAGCTTTTCAGTAGTTTCCTTTTCAGTACTTGTAATAGGTAGAACACTTAGGAAATTTTGTAAGAAGATGTCAGCTGTTGTGACATCTTCAGTAGTTGTGTTCTGTCAGTAGTTAGATAAATAATTGTTTAATGTCAGTGGAATCTGACAACAGTATGGGTCATTTGCCTATAAAAGGGCAGTGACCTGAATGTATTCTACGCCGAAACATGTGAAATAACAGAATATTATTCCTTTTCAGGCAGAATTATTCTCTCTCTCTACATTTACTTTGCATGCAATATTCTTTATGTTCTTGCTTTAATTGCTAATTTTCATGCTAAATCCGCTGCGAACATAATCTAATTGATCAAACTAGAGGCTGAGATCCTAACAAATGGTATCAGAGCTGGTTAATCATTGATCGATTTCACTATTGATCATTTGAAACTGCTCTTTTGATCTCTAAGTTTGATCGAATTAGCAATTTGCAAGAATTAGCTGTAGAGAGAGAGATTCTGCTGTTTCTGACCGAAAACTTGAGGTTCTCTGGTGGTTTTGAGCTATATTTGTTTTGTTTAAACTTGAGTTTGACTAAAATCTGAGATGACTACACCAACAAACGATCCTCACAATACTGGTTCCTCAACCAAGCCACCGATGCTTGTGAGAAATGAGTATAACATATGGCAAAGACGTATGCTTCACCACTTGTCTGTCAACAGTGCTGGTTGTTGGAAGTCAGTGGTGCATGGACCATACAAGCCTATGGTGAGCGTCCCTGAATCTAATGAACAGGTTCCAAAGAAACCTGAACAATATTCGGACGAAGATCTAAAGCTGTTCAAGATTGATGCTAGAGCCCATGGAATTTTAGCCATGGCTATTCCAAATGAGATTTACTCAGGGCTTTTGCATCATGAGACTGCTCATGACCTATGGGTTGCTCTAAAAGAACAATTTGGAGGAACTGATTCGGTCTTAGCAATCAATAGGGAAATCCTCGCCCAACAATATGAGACATTCTCATATAGAAAGGGTGAGACTCTGACCCAGCAGTTTGAGCGGTTCTCTTGTTTGATTTCTGAGCTGAAGATGGTCAAACAAGAGTACTCCAATAGCCAGATGAACAACAGGTTTCTCAGATCACTGCCTGAGAGATGGGACACTTATACCATTGTCCTACGCTCCAGTGCAAATCTGGAAACTCTATCTCTCACCTAACTTCATGGGAAACTGTTCACTTTTGAGAGAGAGATAGAGCAAAAGAGGAAGTTGTCCACCTCTGGCAAGCTCGCTGATGACTTTGTTCAAGGAAATGCTGCCTTGATAAGTCAGGAGTCAGAATAGCTTCATCAGAAAGTTCTTATGATGAGCATATTGATTTCTCTACCAACTCAGAACAAGCTTTTGTTGGTGTAGGTAGTAGTTCAGGAGGCAGCGGTGATAACTGGTGCTTTTTGATGGATGATTTGAAGGGCATTCCAGATGGTGATCTGGAGGAGATGGATATTTTGAGCCAAATGGCAATGATCAATATTAGATCTCAAAAGTTCTACAAAAGAACTGGTAGGAAATTCCCTGGTCTCTCTGGCAAAACCAAAGTTGGTTTTGACAAGAGCAAGTTGAGGTGTCACAAGTGCCAAAGGCTTGGACACTTTGCTAGAGAGTGTAGATCATCTGGATCTAACTCCTCTGCACCCTTTGTGACTTTTCCAAGCAATAGCTCACAGCACAGAGGGCAACCTTCCTCCAGTTCTGGTCATCCATCACAAGCACAGGCATCACCTGCTTATTTTGTGCCTCAGGGGTATATGCCATACTCTTACCCCTGCTACTACATGCCTCAGTCCAGTCAAACTCAAGCACCTTCGGCTCAACCACCACAGGCTCTTCCTGAGCCTCAATCTTCCCCATCTCATCATCAAACACAACCTCAACAACACAGCTTCTTCACCCCAGGAGTTGTTGACTGGAGTAGTCTACTAGATGATCTATCTGGTCAGGAACAACTACTCCAAGGTGCTGGTCAATATGGTGGTGATAGTCCTTTTGGAAATCTTGCTCTGATGGCCCTTGAGTCTGCTGAGGGGTCATCATCCAATGCCTCATCACAGGTATCATCTGAGGCCAAAGCCAAGCTTTGTTCTGAATCATGCATAGCAGCATTTGCTTCTATTAGAGAAGCAAATGTAGCTTTAATAGATAATAATCTTGAGCTAGAGCACACTATTTCCAAAAGAAAAGCTGATTTTGAGGTTGTACTAAAAGAGAAAAATGATGAGATTTACAAGCTTAAATGCCAAATCAAAGATGGTAAAGCTAGGGAAGATGTACTTCTAGAGAAGTACAGAGACCTCAAGGAAACTCTTGCAAACACCCAAGTAGAGAGTGATCGATGGGTGCAATCATGCAAGGGTTTTGAAATGCTTCTTAAGAAGCAATCAGCTTCCAATATGAAGTTTGGGATTGGTTATAATCACACTGCTCCTCCTACAGATTTCACTTCAAGAACAGAAGTTGAATCTGATGGAGAGAGCAATAACCAATCCTTCTCTTCATGTGACCTACTATCTTCTGATTCAGCATCATCAGAGATAGAAGTCAGCAACCAATCAGCAGATGCTACAAGAGCTGATGGTTCAAATGCTGACTGTCACATGATCAAAAAGTTGATCAACTCAGGTGTTGTCTCTAGAAGTACTGAAAGTACTAGAGAGCAAGTGATAACACTTGAAGTTCAAACCTCAACTACTGCTAGCACTGAAGAGAAGAAAACTGACAGTAGAAAAGGTTTGAAGACAACTAGAGAAGAGGTCAGGAAAGCAGGTACTAAAGGAAGAAAACTGCTAGTACTGATAACAAATAGTTGAAGAACAAGTCTTCAGCAGTTTCATCTTCTATGGTTGATGATCAACACAAGATGAAAAGAAGCCATGTGAGATATGTGGCTTGTTCAATCATCTTACTGATGATTGCTGGTACAAAAGGGGTTCCAAACTCAAACAACAGGAGGAAATTAAAGAGCAAATAAAGAAAATGAAAAATGAGTTTGAAACCAAGTTTGTACTAGCAACATCAAAGCCTGAAATCCCTAAGCCCAAAGCTAAATCTAAAAAGAAAGTAGGGAATACTCAGGCAATAGATGAGGTTGCTCAGAAAAAGATGGTACAACATAGGAATCCATCATCAGCAAACTCCAGTGTGTCTGAAGAGCTGAAAGCTTTATCACAAAGTCAGACACAACTGGTGATGATGGTTCAGCATCTAATGGGAAGAGTCAACCATTTAGATGCTCCTGTGTTGAAACCACAGAAAAGGAAGTCCAAGCCAAAGGGTTCCTCTTCTACACCATCTTCTTCACCTCAGGCTGTTACACATAACACACCTGTTAGTGCTGCACCTATAGTTGAGAACAGACCCAAAACCAAACAGGTTTGGGTCTCTAAAACTAACTAACATGTGGTATAGTGGAGGATCTATGCACATGACAGGAAGCAGCTCCCTTCTTAATGACTACTCTCAAGGAAAGAAGGGATTTGTCTCCTTTGGCAATGATGCAAAGGGTTACATAATCGGAAAAGGCTTTGTTTCCAATGGGGAAATAAGGTTTGATGATGTTAACCATGTGGAGAATCTCAAGTACAACCTCTTGAGTGTCAGTCAAATGTGTGATAAAGGCCATGTTGCCCTTTTCACAAGCCAAAACTGTCGGATTCTGTCATCCAAAGTTCTAAATTTGATTGACAAGGTGTTGGATGAATACACTCTCCTGAAGGCCAACAGGACAGGAAGAGTTTATGCCTTAGATCTTTCCAAAAAGATAGATCTAAAAGGCATCCTTGCCTATTCTCCAAGGCATCTTCTCAAGAATCTACTCTATGGCATAGAAGGCTGGGGCATGTAAATTTTAAGAACATGAATCAGTTGATAAGCCATGGTTTAGTAAGAGGATTGCCTTTGAAGGAGTTCAAGTGTGAAGACAACTGCACTGCTTGCTTAAAGGAAAACAACACAAAGTTTCATTCCCTTCAATAGAAGAACCAAAGTCCACTGCCTGCTTGCAGCTCCTGCACATGGATCTCTTTGGTCCTGTCAGAATGATGAGCATGGCAAAAAAGAAATACCGCCTGGTAATTGTGGATGATTATTCCAGGTATGTACGGACTTTCTTCTTGCACTCTAAGGATGAAGCAGCCAAGACTATCATGAACTTTGTGTTATTTGTAGAAAAGCAGTATTCCCTACAGGTCAAGTGTGTGAGGAGTGACAATGGAACAGAATTTAGAAACCACACACTTGATGACTTCTAACTGTACAAGGGAATTAAGAGGCAGTTTAGTATTCCTAGAACTCCTGAGCAGAATGGAGTGGTGGAGAGAAAGAACAGGACTCTCATTGAAGCTGCAAGGTCAATGCTGGCCGACTCAGGATTGCCACTGACCTTTTGGGCTGAAGCTGTCAATACAGCTTGCTATGTACAAAATAGAACTTTAGTGAATAAGAGGTTGATGAAGACTCCTTATGAAATTCTTCATCATTTGGCTCCTCTAATTTCATTCTTTAGAGCCTTTGGGTGTCCATGTTTTATTCTCAACGCTAGCAACCCACTCCAGAAATTTGCTAGTAAGGTGGATGCAGGGTATTTTGTTGGTTATTCATCAACTTGCAAGGCATACAGAGTCTTCAACTGTAGGACAACGGTGGTTGAAGAAACTCTGCATGTTAAGTTTAATGAATCTCCAAAGGACAAGATTCCACAAAACCCTGTGGAGCTGTTTGATCTGGACATACTGCAATATGTTCCTTATCAACCTCCAGCTGTTGAGCCTGTCAACAGTTCTCCACCTGGTGGTACTGATGATGATGTAGTCAGTACTCACCTCTTCAGGTTTAGTGACAACCTGCCTGAGTTCACTAAACCTGATGCTCCTGTAGCTTCAGCAGCCCCATCCACAACAAATGCTGATGAGATTTCTACATGCTCTACTTCATTTGAGCTGCCATCTCCTACATGGTTTCAAGAATCTCCATCACCATTTGTTACTGCTGAAAGTCCTACAAACACTTGCACTGACATTATAGTCTATCAAGAGCTGAAGAATCACCCCACATCTCAAATCATTGGTGATATCAATGCTGGAGTTTCAACCAGGAGTCAATTATCCAATTTCTGCTTCTATGCTCTCTTCATCAGTCAGCAAGAGCCAAAGAACTATCATGTTGCTTTAAGAGACAATGGATGGGTTGAAGCAATGCAGCTTGAGCTTCTTCAGTTCAAGAAACAGCAAGTGTGGGAGCTTGTTCCTTTACCCCAAGGGAAGTGTGCAATAGGCACCAAATGGGTATTCAGGAACAAAACAGATGATAAGGGCCAAATTGTCAAGAACAAGGCCAGGCTGGTTGTCCAAGGATTTGCACAAGAGGAAGGCATCGATTATGATGAGACCTTTGCTCCTGTGGCAAGACTGAAGCAATCAGACTGTTCTTAGCCTATGCTGCCTTTCACAGTCTTAAGGTTTATCAAATGGATGTCAAAAGTGCCTTCTTATATGGAAAAATAAAAGAAGAAGTTTATGTGTGTCAACCACCAGGCTTTGAGGACAACAAACATCCTGATTGGGTGTACAAGCTTGATAAGGCTCTTTATGGGCTGAAGCAAGCTCCTAGAGCTTGGTATGAGACACTCTCAACTTTTCTTTTAGAGAATAAGTTCACTAGAGGCACCATTGATAAAACCTTATTCATCAAGATTGTGGGACAACATAAGCTCCTTGTTCAAATTTATGTAGATGACATCATCTTTGCTTCCTCTGATCTAAAGTTGTGTGATGAATTTACAATGCTCATGAAGCAAAAGTTTGAAATGAGTGCTATGGGGGAATTACAGTTCTTTCTAGGTTTGCAAATCAAACAAAGGGATGATGGAATTTTCATCCATCAGTCCAAATACACCAAAGAGTTGTTGAATAAGTTTGATTTACAAACCTGTAAGCCCTGTTCTACTCCATGATCAGCATCACATAACTAGATGTAGATCAGAAAGGTAAAGCGGTTGATGAAACCCTTTACAGATGTATGATTGGGTCCTTGATGTACCTTACAGCTTCTAGACCAGACATCATGTTTGCAACATGTGTTTGTGCTAGATTTCAGGCTGCACCTAAAGAATCCCATTTGATTGCAGTCAAAAGGATCTTTAGATATCTGCATGGTACCCAATCACTGGTCTTTGGTATCAACTGGGCATTCTTGCAAATTAGTTGCTTTCTCTGATAGTGACTATGCAGGATGCAAAGTCACCAGAAAATCCACTTCTGGTGGTTGCCAATTCCTGGGCAATTGTTTAGTTTCTTGGTAGAGTAAGAAACAAACATCAATTGCTACATCCACTGCTGAAGCTGAGTACATTGCTGCTGCAAGTTGTACATCTCAGATAATCTGGCTTCAGAACCAACTCTTGGATTATGGCATTACAGAGACTAAGACTCCATTATTAATGGATAGTGCTTCAGCTCTTTGCATTGTCAAAAATCCAGTCCAACACTCTAGGACCAAACATATAGAGATCAGACATCATTTATTAGGGATTGCTATGAAAAATCCAAAGTCCCCACCAAGCCAAAAGCCAAAAAGAAGCCCAAAAAGGCTACTCAGGGAAATGAGTCCCCTGAGGATGCCCCTGCAACACAAAGCAGGATGTGGCTGCTGGTTCGATTCTCCCAACAGCTACCACGACTCCACCCACCACAACCGCACAGGTTTCCTCTCAACAGGAGCCTGATGCAACCACTACTGGGGCACCCACACATCTGGAGTCTTTCTCACTTGAGGAGACTGCCATTGAAATGCACACTCCTCCCCATGTGCACTCTGCTTCTAGCCCATCTCCCACAGAAGCCGCCCCACAAAGTCCAACCCTAATAATTGCCAAAGTGTTGACCCACCTGAGCACTCCACCCTCTCCCCAGAAACCTATTACAACTGGGGAGACTCCCACCGAAGAGGGGGTGGATACAAGTGCCGGTGGGAGCCCACAGCACAGAGAATCACAAGTCCAATCTCCCAGTGTGGCTAGGGAGATAGGACAATCTGGTGAGGCTGCCACTTCCCCTGCATCAGCACATGAGCAGGGTGAAGCTGGTACAAGCAATAAGACCTCATCAGAGGCAACTGCCGATGATGGATCCAATCCGGAGGCTGGAAGTGCCCAGTACCAATACAAAGGGCACATGCTATTACTGAGCCACACTCAGAGCATGTACATCCTGACATTGTCAGGAGGTCAGGTGATTCAGTTTATATTGATGATGACCTGAGCTTCTTCTTCGATGTTGTAGCTCACAACACTATCTTAGAGGATGAGATAAGCAGACTCAAAGAGCTGCTTGCTCAGATGACTCAAGATAGAAGTCCATCTGCCACCAAAACCCCACAGATGGCACCTTCACCTGAAGGTCTCACAAACACTGAGCCACTCCCACAACTCGGCCACCAGCCCCTGCTTCTGGCACTAGCTCTCAGGGTCAGAACCCCCCTGAGCAGCTGGATGCTATCCTCCAGAAATCCCTGCCTCTCATCACACCTATAATCACAGAAATTGTGATGAAAACCATTGATGAGAGGCTTCCCACACATATCCAACCTCTGGTGGAGCTTGCTGTTGCTAAAGCACTTGCTGAGAGTCAAACCCCAACCAATGCACCCAAAAAGGGGGAGACCTCAGTGCAAGTTAAGAGGAAGAGGGGAGAGGAGGAGTTAGAAGTAGGTAGAAAGGAGGTGATTGAGAGGGAGAAGGCTCAGGAGACTAAGGGGAAGGGGAGGGAGAAGGAGGAGAGAGCTGAAAAAGAAGTGACTAGAATCCAAAAGGATTTCAGTGTCACTTATCAAAAGAAAGGAGAGAAGAGAGGAGAGGTGAGGGAGAGTACTGATCCTGATCTAGCAGCCCTTGTCAAGGAGGCTGATGCTGAGCATAACCGATCAATGGACTCTGTCATTGGTCAGCTGTTCAGGCAAGGCTTTGACAAGGACACTGCCTTGCTAGATCAGGAGATCAGGAACATGGAGAGAAGAGAGATTGAGTACCGATGGACTACTTATAGCCAAGAGGAAAGAAAGAAACTTGAGGCTATGAGTAGGTTCATTTCGAAGTATCTGGGCAGGCCAGTCCTTGATGTCAAAGCATGGACCAGGGACAGAATCTTCGCTATAGCCACCAAGATCTGTTCAGCTGGTGACTTCACAAAAGGACTGGTTGCTGAGGCCCTCTCAGAAGCCGGTGCTGGGAACAGGACACTGCTAGTAAAACAGACCAAACCAGCTCTTATCTCTAGGTTACTAGCAGTGCCTGCCAACATTCCCACACCAACAACCCAACCACAACCCACTAAACCAACCCCTTCACCATCAAAACCCGCAGCCAATGATCCACCCTTGAAGAAGAAGAGAAGGGTGTTGAGGCTGCAAGAAGAAGAAGAGGAGGAGGATGAGGAGGATAGACTGCCCCTTTTAGCGGTCATCCCTCTACCAAAAGCCAAACCTCAAACCATCACTCCCACCTCACAGATGGATACTGTGAGGGTAAAGATAGAGGAAGAGGCGCAGCCGCAACTTCATGATGCTGAAATGCTTAAGTCAATTGACCAAGCATATGCTGCCTCTACCTCTATCATGAACATGAAGAAAGAAGCTCTAAGACTCTTCACTCTCAAACAAACCTTCCAATATAACAAAGAGAGAGTGAGGACTTGGCCTGATCCTAGGGTGGCTCACAGGATCACAAAGAAAGATATTCCTGTGAGGTACAAGAGCCAGATGAAGAGGATTGTAGATGAAGTAATCACAGTGGCTCTTGTAGTAACACCCTGGGAAATTGTGGATGAGTTCGAGAAAGCTTATAAGTCTAAGCAACCACCTGAAATGATGTTGAAGAACAGGATGGTCAGAAAGGCTTAGTTTATAAGAAGCTTGAGAACTTCCGCAAAGATGAGCTCAACTTGTTGCTAGAAGGCAGACATCCAGATGAATTTGCATATAAGCAAATCACAACAGTTGAGCTCAAGAATGGCAAACAGGTCAAGTTTGTCTCAGAGATGTACGGCCGTGAAGGATTGTTCGATGGTGGGGCTGAAGACATGACCAAAGAAGAACAAATGATTTTCGTCCGAGCCTACACCAGAGAATCCTACAGGCTAGTACATGGGAGGTAGGTTTCATGGATGGGATAACAGCTCTGTGTCCAATTCCCCAAAACAGAGCTCCCATCCATACTTAGCCAAACAAATACCAGAAACCTTCTCCCAGGCCAGTGCTTATCAGGGTCAACTTCTGATCTGATCCAGAAGGAAATAGACCAATCTTTATGCCAACAATAAGTGGGACAACAAATAATTAGAGGTATTGGCTACATTGGTTCAGAAAAGAACCAATGAGCCAAGATCAGGAAACCTCTAAGTCCCACATGACATCACAACAACTGCTGAAGACTCCCATCAGCTGTTCTGACAAAGTCTGAAGAATCAACAGCTGAAGTTCAAAGAACTAAAGTACAATAGCTGAAGATCCCAAAGTACTGAAGTCTAAAGTACTGATAAACACAAGTACTGAAGACTTCAAGTACTGAAGACAAGTGCTGAAGATCAAAGTCTAAAGAACTGAAGAACTGATGAACAACTGCTGATGCACAAAGTCTGAAGACAACGACTGAAGACATCAGCTGATGACAACTACTGAAGTCATCAGCTGATGAATCATCTGAAGACCAAAGTCTGAAGACCAAAGTACTGAAGTTTCAGAGTTTGTCACAACAGCTGAAGAAGTCTTCTTCAGTTGTTGTGATGGTTTATTTTCTTTTCAGTAGTTTTATGTTTTTCATTTCAGTAGTTTGTACAACAGCTGAAGAGTTTGTTCTTCAGCTGTTATAGTTCAGTAGTTGTAAACGACTGAAGAGTTTGTTCTTCAGTCGTTGTAGCTTTTCAGTAGTTTCCTTTTCAGTACTTGTAATAGGTAGAACACTTAGGAAATTTTGTAAGAAGATGTCAGCTGTTGTGACATCTTCAGTAGTTGTGTTCCATCAGTAGTTAGATAAATAATTGTTTAATGTCAGTGGAATCTGACAACAGTATGGGTCATTTGCCTATAAAAGGGCAGTGACCTGAATGTATTCTACGCCGAAACATGTGAAATACAGAATATTATTCCTTTTCAGGCAGAATTTTCTCTCTCTCTACATTTACTTTGCATGCAATATTCTTTATGTTCTTGCTTTAATTGCTAATTTTCATGCTAAATCCGTTGCGAACATAATCTAATTGATCAAACTAGAGGCTGAGATCCTAACAAAAACTGCTAGTACTGATAGCAAACAGCTGAAGAACAAGTCTTCAGCAGTTTCATCCTCTTCAGCTGATGATCAACATAAGATGAAGAAGAAGTCATGTGAAGTATGTGGCTTATTCAATCATCTTACTGATGATTGCTGGTACAAAAGGGGTTCCAAACTCAAACAAAAGGAGAAAATTAAAGAGGACATAAATAAATGAAGAATGAGTTTGAGACCAAGTTTGTACTAGCAACATCAAAGCCTGAAATCCCTAAGCCCAAAGCTAAATCTAAAAAGAAGGTAGGGGTTACTCAGGCAACAGCTGAGGTTGCTCAAAAGAAGATGGTGCAACATAGGAATCCATCATCAGCAAGCCCCAATGTGTCTGAAGAGCTGAAAGCTTTATCACAAAGTCAGACACAACTGGTGATGATGGTTCAGCATCTAATGGAAAGAGTCAACCATTTAGATGCTCCTGTGTTGAAACCATAGAAAAGGAAATCCAAGCCAAAGGGTTCCTCTTCTACACCATCTTCTTCACCTCAGGCTGTCACACATAACACACCTGTTAGTGTTGCACCTGTTGTTGAGAACAGACCCAAAACCCAAAAGGTTTGGGTCTCTAAAACTAACTAACTGGTTGTTATGATTGCAGGGTTCTTCAACATGCCAAAGAAGCATCTGGTATATAGACAGTGGAGGATCTATGCACATGACAGGAAGCAGCTCCCTTCTTAATGACTACTCTCAAGGAAAGAAGGGATTTGTCTCCTTTGGCAATGATGCAAAGGGTTACATCATCGAAAAGGCTTTGTTTCCAATGGGGAAATAAGGTTTGATGATGTTAACCATGTGGAGAATCTCAAGTACAATCTCTTAAGTGTCAGTCAAATGTGTGACAAAGGCCATGTTGCCCTTTTCACAAGCCACAACTGTCGGATTCTATCATCCAAAGTTCTGAGTTTTATTGACAAGGTGTTGGATGAATACACTCTCCTGAAGGCCAACAGGACAGGCAGAGTGTATGCCTTAGACCTTTCCAAAACGATAGATCTAAAAGGCCATCCTTGCCTATTCTCCAAGGCCTCTCCTCAAGAGTCTACTCTATGGCATAGAAGGCTGGGGCATGTTAATTTCAAGAACATGAATCAGCTGATAAGCCATGGTTTAGTAAGAGGATTGCCTTTGAAGGAGTTCAAGTGTGAAGATAACTGCACTGCATGCTTAAGGGAAAACAACACAAAGTTTCATTTCCTTCAATAGAAGAACCAAAGTTCACTGCCTGCTTGCAGCTCCTGCATATGGATCTCTTTGGTCCTGTCAGGGTGATGAGCATGGCAAAGAAGAAATACTGCCTGGTAATTGTGGATGATTACTCCAGGTTTGTATGGACTTTCTTCTTGCACTCCAAGGATGAAGCTGCCAAGACTATAATGAACTTTGTGTTATTTGTGGAGAAGCAGTATTCCCTGCAGGTCAAGTGTGTGAGAAGTGAAAATGGAACAGAGTTTAGAAACCACACACTTGATGACTTCTACCTGTCCAAGGGAATTAAAAGGCAGTTCAGTATTCCCAGAACTCCTGAACATAATGGAGTGGTTGAGAGAAAGAACAGGACTTTCATTGAAGCTGCAAGGTCAATGCTGGCTGACTCAGGTTTGCCACTGACCTTTTGGGCTGAAGCTGTAAACACAGCTTGCTATGTGCAGAATAGAGCCTTAGTGAATCAAAGGTTGATGAAGACTCCCTATGAAGTACTTCATCATTTGGCCCCTTTGATTTCCTTCTTTAGAGCCTTTGGGTGTCCTTGTTTCATTCTCAACACTAGCAATCCACTCCAGAAGTTTGCTAGTAAGGTGGATGCAGGGTATTTGCTAGTTATTCATCAACTTGCAAGGCATACAGAGTCTTCAACTGTAGGACAAAGATGGTTGAAGAAACTCTGCATGTTAAGTTCAATGAATCTCCAAAGAACAAGATTCCACAAAACCCTGTGGAGTTGTTTGATCTGGACATACTGCAATATGTTCCTTATCAACCTCCAGCTGTTGTGCCTGTCAACAGTTCTCCACCTGGTGGTACTGATGATGATGAAGTCAGTAATCACCTTTTCAGATTTAGTGACAACCTGCCTGAGTCCACTAAACCTGATGCTCCTGTAGCTTCAGCAGCCCCATCCACAACAAATGTTGATGAGATTTCTGCAAGCTCCACTTCATTTGAGCTGCCATCTCCTACATGGTTTCAAGAATCCTCATCACCATATGTTGCTGCTAAAAGTCCTACAAACACTTGCACTGATATTATAGTCTATCAAGAGCTGAAGAATCACCCCACATCTCAAATCATTGGTGATATCAATGCTGGAGTTTCAATAAGAAGTCAATTGTCCAACTTCTTCTTCTATGCTCTCTTCATCAGTCAGCAAGAGCCAAAGAACTACCATGTTGCACTCAGAGACAATGGATGGGTTGAAGCAATGCAGCTTGAGCTTCTTCAGTTCAAGAAACAGCAAGTGTGGGAGCTTGTTCCTTTACCCCAAGGTAAGTGTGCAATAGGCACCAAATGGGTATTTAGGAACAAAACAAATGAAAAGGTCCAAATAGTTAAGAACAAGGCCAGATTGGTTGTCCAGGGGTTTGCACAAGAGGAAGGCATCGATTATGATGAGACCTTTGCCCCTGTAGCCAGATTGGAGGCAATTAGTTTGTTCTTAGCTTATGTTGCCTTTCATAGTCTTAAGGTTTATCAAATGGATGTCAAAAGTGCCTTCTTATATGGTAAAATAAAAGAAGAAGTTTATGTGTGTCAACCACCAGGCTTTGAGGACAATAAACATCCTGATTGGGTGTATAAGCTTGATAAGGCTCTTTATGGGCTAAAGCAAGCTCCTAGAGCCTGGTATGAGACACTATCAACTTTCCTTCTAGAGAATAAGTTCACTAGAGGCACCATTGATAAAACCTTATTCATCAAGACTGTGGACAGCATAAGCTCCTTGTTCAAATTTATGTAGATGACATCATCTTTGCATCCTCTGATCCAAAGTTGTGTGATGAATTTACAATGCTCATGAAGCAAAAGTTTGAAATGAGTGCTATGGGAGAATTACAGTTCTTTCTAGGCTTGCAAATCAAACAAGGGGATGATGGAATCTTTATTCATCAGTCCAAATACCCCAAAGAGCTGTTGAATAAGTTTGATTTACAAACCTGTAAGCCTTGTTCTACTCCCATGAGCAGCATCACACAACTGGATGTAGATCAGAAAGGTAATGCGGTTGATGAAACCCTTTACAGATGTATGATTGGGTCCTTGATGTACCTTACAGCTTCTAGACCAGACATCATGTTTGCAACATGTGCCTGTGCTAGATTTCAGGCTGCACCTAAAGAATCCCACTTGATTGCAGTCAAAAGGATCTTTAGATATCTGCAAGGTACCCAATCACTAGGTCTTTGGTATTCAACTGGGCATTCTTGCAAATTAGTTGCTTTCTCTGATAGTGACTATGCAGGATGCAAAGTCACCAGAAAATCCACTTCTGGTTGTTGCCAATTCCTAGGCAATTGCTTAGTTTCTTGGCAGAGTAAGAAACAAACATCAATTGCAACATCTACTGCTGAAGCTGAGTACATTGCTGCTGCAAGTTGTACTTCTCAGGTACTATGGCTTCAGAACCAACTCTTGGATTATGGCATTACTGAGACTAAGACTCCATTATTAATGGATAGTGCTTCAGCTCTTTGCATTGTTAAAAATCCAGTCCAGCACTCTAGGACCAAACATATAGAGAACAGACATCATTTTATCAGGGATTGCTATGAAAAAGGTCTGATTGATCCAAAGTTTGTGCCTAGTGCTGATGAGCTTGCAGACATATTTACTAAGCCTTTAGATAGTGCCACATTTCAAAATTTGGTACTAAGGCTTGGTATGCTGCAGCTAGAATAATTTGACTAATACTGATGCTCTCAGTTCACAAGTACTGATGGGTATTAGTATGCAAAGGTCAAATATAAGTACTGATGAGTAAATTAGTCTTCAGCATTTTCACAACTACTGAAGGCTAAAATGCTTAAAAGTACTGATGTACATTATTTGTTGAAAACAACTGATGTAGTGATGTGGATTACAACTACTGATGCATAATTTTCAAACAAATAAGTACTGAAGAACAAATTTTAGTCACAAGTACTGATGTATAATCTTACACATAAGAACTGAAGACAATTTGTTCACCAGCTCTGAAGAATCTCATCAGCACTTGTGAACATCTGATCACAAGAGCTGAAGGCATGATTATTCACAAGAGCTGAAGGGCCAATGAAATATCTGAAAGTCAGCCAAAGAGCTGATGAGTAAATGTGGAGGTCAGAATGAAACAACCGAATTGACGGAAATAGCTGGTGAGTAACTTTACTCTTCAGCTGATGCCAACATCTGTTGTTTCATCTCCAAACAACTGAAGGACAATACCATGTCTTCAGTAGTTTCACAACTACTGATGACTAACACCAAGTCCTCAGTTGTTTACAGCAACTGAAGCAATACCATGTCTTCAGTAGTTCGCAACTACTGATGTCAGTAGTTAACAACTACTGAAGGCTAATACCAAGTCTTCAGTTGTTACAACGTCTGAAGATAAAAACCATGTCTTCAGTAGTTTATAACTACTGAAGACTAACAATAAGTCTTCAGACGATCACAACATCTGAAGGACAAAACCAAGGTCTCAGTAGTTTCAACTACTGAAGACTAACACCAAGTCCTCAGATGTTACAACCACTGAAGGTTAAAACCATGTCATCAGTCGTTACAACAACTGACGACTAACACCAAAACCTTAGTAGTTTTCTTTCAGCCTTTGCCATACCCTATAAATACCCAACCATCAGAGCTTTTCATTCTCACTTGACCTAACTTTCAAAAACCTCTGAAACTTCCCATACACCATTAATGGCGGCCATGCAACTCAAACCTCGACACAACTGTGTCGCCCATCTTACTAAATAGCCATTCTGGTCAAAGTTCCACAATGCCGTCGATCTCATGAATGACTCTCCATACCAAACGGCCTTCCTTCTAAACCCCACCATATACACCGACTCCCTATCGGAGTTCTGGACGAATATCACCGTCCAAACCGGAGAGAACGATGGCGAGGTCTCTCTCCGGTCCTCCGTGAACAACCATCCTGCGGTTATCACTCCAGCTACTATTCGACAAACCCTAAAGCTGGAGGATGCCACCTTCCCTACCAACTACCCCAAAGGCGCCCTTGATCTCTGTTTTACTGCCAACGACTATCAGGGTGACCTCTCTGCCTCAACCTTGTTGAAGAAACATTTTCCAGATCCTCAACGAATCATTTTCCATATGGTGAATGTCTGTCTGGCCCCAAAACATCTTCATGGGACCAGATATCGACAAGGTGGCAACAAGTATTGTATTCCATCCTTGAAAAAACAACCTTTGAACTTTACTGAAATAATATTTTTGGAAATCAAGGATATGGCCATAAAACCTATTTCTAACCGTTGGATCTTGTATCCTCGGTTCATAATGGCCATATAGAGAGCCAGCTTAGTGCTGAGGGACTTGTTGGCACTGGGGTCCCTGCCATGGCTGTTCTAGCTGAGGTATACTCCAGGCACAACACCGACCAATCACTCAAACAGGCTGCCAAGCTGCGAAAACCCACGCAGCTGGAACCCACAGCCTCCACCTCCAAATCTAAAGTCCCCACCAAGCCCAAAACCAAAAAGAAACCAACAAAGGCTACTCAGGGAAATGAGTCCCCTGAGGATGCCCCTGCAACACAAATACAGGAAGTGACTGCTGGTCAGATTCTCCCAGCAGTCACCACGACTCCACCTACCACAACCGCACAGGTTTCCTCTCAACAGGAGCCTGATGCAACCACTTCAGGGGCGCCACAAATCTGGAATCTGTCTCACTTGAGAAGATTGCCATTGAAACGCACATTCCTCCCCATGTGCAATCTGCTTCTAGCCCCTCACCCACTGAAACCGCCCCATAAAGCCCTACACTTATAATCGCCAAAGTGTTGACCCATCTGAACACTCCACCCTCTCCCCAGAAACCAATCACAACTGGGGAAACTCCAACCGAAGAGAGGGTGGAAACAAGTGTTAGTGGGAGCCCATAACACAGAGAATCACATATCCAATCTCAGTGTGGATAGGGAGATAGGATATTCTGGTGAGGCTGCCACTTCCCCTGCATCAACATCTGAGCAGGGCGAAGCTGGTACCAGCAATAAGACCTCACCAGAGGCAACTGCCGATGATGGATCCAATCCAGAGGCTGGAAGTCCCCAGTACCAATACAAAGGGGCACATGCAATTACTGAGCCACACTCAGTGCATGTACATCCTGACACAGTCAGGAGGTCAGGTGATTCAGTGCAAACTGATATGACCTGTGCTTCTTCTACGATGTAGTTGCACAAAACACTATCCTAGAGGATGAGGTAAGCAGACTCAAAGAGCTGCTTGCCAAAATGTCTCAGGATAGAAGTCCATCTGCCACTACTGACCCACAGATGGCACCTTCACCCGAAGGTCTCAAATACACTCAACCACTCCCAAAAACTCAGCTACCTGCCTCTGCTTCTGGCACTAGTTCTCAGGAACAGAACCCTCCTGAGCAACTAGTTGCTATCTTCCAGAAATCTCTGCCTCTCATCACACCTATAATCACAGAAATTGTGATGAAAACCATTGATGAGAGGCTTCCTCACAAATCCAACCCATGGTGGAGGTTGCTGTTGCCAAGGCGCTTGCTGATAGTCAAACCCCAACCAATGCACCTAAAAAGGGGGAGACATCAGTGCAAGCTAAGAGGAAGAGGGTAGAGGAAGAGAAAGAGGTGAGGAAAGAGGTGGAAAAAGAGAGGGTGTTGGTTGAGGAGACTGAGAGGGTGAAGGGGAAGGAGAAGGTAAGGGAGGAGAAAGCTGAAATAGAAGTGGCTGAAATCCAAAAGGATTTTAGTGTCACTTATCAAAAGAAGGGAGGAGAAAAGGAGGGAGAGAAGGTAGAGAAGGGGGATGCTGATCTAGCAGTCCTTGTCAAGGAGGCTGATGCTGAGCATAGCCGATCAATGGACTCTGTCATTGGTCAGCTGTTCAGGCAAGGCTTTGACATGGACACTGCCATGCTAGATCAGGAGATTAGAAAGATGGCGATGAAAGAAATAGATTACCGATGGACTACTTATAGCCAAGAGGAAAGAAAGAGACTTGAGGCTATGAGTAGGTTCATTTCGAAGTATCTGGGGAGACCATTCCTTGATGTCAAAGCTTGGACCAGGGACAGAATCTTGGCTATAGCCACCAAGATCTGTTCAGCTGGTGATTTTACCAAGGGGCTGGTCGCTGAAGCCCTTTATGAAGCCGGTGCTGGGAACAGGACTTTGCTAGTCAAACAGACTAAACCTGCACTTATCTCTAGGTTGCTAGCAAAGCCTGCCCACATTCCCACACCAACAACCCAAACACAACCCACAAAACCAACCCCTTCACCATCAAAACCTACAGCCGATGATCCACCCGTGCAGAAGAAGAGAAGGGTGTTGAGGCTGCAAGAGGAAGAAGAAGAGGAGGATGAGGAGGATAGACTGCCTCTTTCTGCAGTCATTCCTCTACCCAAAGCCAAACCTAAAACCATCACTCCCACCTCACAGATGGATACTGTGAGGGTTAAGTTAGAAGAAGAGGAGCAGTAGAGATTACATGATGAAGAGATGCTGAAAAGCATAGACAAAGCCTATGCTGCTACCTCTTCTATACTTAACATGAAGAAAGAAGCTCTGAGACTCTTCACTCTCAAACAAACCTTCTAATATGATAAAGAGAGAGTGAGGACTTGGCCTGATCCTAGGGTGGCTCACAGGATAATTAAGAAAGACATTCCTGTGAGATACAAGAGCCAATTTAAGAAGATTGTAGATGAAGTGATCTCAGTGGCTCTTGTAATAACACCCTGGGAGATAGTAGAGGAGTTCGAGAAAGCCTATAGAGCTAATCAGCCACCCCACACGATGTTGGAGAATAGGGTGGTTAGGAAAGGATTAGTCTATAAGAGGCTTGAGAACTTCCACAAAGATGAGCTCAACCTGATACTAGAAGGCAAACATCCTGATGAATTCGCCTATAGGCAGATCACAACGGTTGAGCTCAAGAATGGCAAACAGGCCAAGTTTGTCTCAGAGCTGTACGGCCGTGAAGGATTATTCGAAGGTGCGGCTGAAGACCTAACCAAAGAAGAACAAATGACATTTCTTCAAGCCTACACCAGAGAATCCTACATGCTCGTACGTGGGAGGTAGGTCTCATGGATGGGACAACAGCTCTGTGTCCAATTCCCCAAAACAGAGCTCCCATCCATACTTAGCCAAACAAATATCAGAGACCTCTTCCCAGGCCAGTGCTTATCAGGGTCAACTTCTGATCTGATCCAGAAGGAAATAGACCAACTTTTCTGCCAACAATAAGTGGGACAATAAATAACTTAGAGGTTTTGGCTGCATTGGTTCAGGGGGAGTTTGTTGGACCAAAAGAACCAATGAGCCAAGATCAGGAAAACCTCTAAGTCCCACATGACATCACAACAACTGCTGAAGACTTCATCAGCAGTTTGACAAGTGCTGAAGATTCAACAGCTGAAGATCAAAGTCTGAAGAACAACAACTGAAGATCCCAAGTACTGAAGATAAGTACTGAAGTCTGAAGTACTGATGTATACAAGTACTGAAGACTACAAGTACTGAAGACAAGTGCTGAAGATCAAAAGCTGAAGAACTGAAGAACTGAAGATCAACAACTGATGCACAAAGTCTGAAGACAAAGACTGAAGACATCAGCTGATGACAACTACTGAAGTCATCAGCTGATGAAACATCTGAAGCCCAAGTCTGAAGATCAAGTGCTGAAGCTTCAGAGTTTGTCACAACAGCTGAAGAAGTCTTCTTCAGTTGTTGTGATGGTTTTTACTTTCAGTTGTTTTATATTTTTCAGTAGTTTGTACAACAGTTGAAGAGCTTGTTCTTCAGCTGTTATAGTTCAGTAGTTGTAAACGACTGAATAGTTTGTTCTTCAGTCGTTATACCTTTCAGTAGTTTCTTTTCTTTTCAGTAGTTTGTAATAAGTTAGAACACTTAGTATTTTGTAAGAAGATGTCAGCTGTTTGACATCTTCAGTAGTTGAGTGTTCTATCAGCAGTTTGTTAATAACCGTTTGATGTCACTGTCAGTGACATCAGCATACGTCATTCTTCCTCTATAAAAGGAAGATGACCTAATTGTAATCCTTACCAAAATGTGTGAGCAAATAGAATATTACCTTTTTGGCAGAATTGTTCTCTCTCTCTATTTGTACCGTTACATGCAAAATCATTTATGTTCTTGCTGTAATTGCTAATTTTGTGCTAAATCCGCTGCGAATACAACCTAATTGATCAAACTAGAGGCTGAGATCCTGTCAATTTCTCTTCTATCTCTCATCAATCCACCCTCATGGTCTTTAATTGGGAATTAAGATTGTAAATAAATAAACATAAATAAATAGCAAAAGAAAACACATGACAGAGACGAGGAATGAGACGTAAGAGTTTTTAAAAATGAAAATTTTTATACGCCTTGCTTTTTTTCCGTATCTCTTCTATCTCTCATCAATCCACCCTCCTTGTGTCTTTTCTAAATGTCATCAACCCCTATTAATTTGTCTTTACTATTGTTACATCCCTTTCCTTTGCTCTCGTGATTGGTTATACTCTTCAACCGATCCTTCTCGTTGGTAACACAACTCATTCCCCTTTTTCGAATGATACAAGTTTTTCGTCCATCCTATATCTCTCCTTATCACCACCAATCAAAACCATTGTTAAATGTTAACACCTTCATCCTCACTACAACTACACACATATTTCATCTTCTCTGCTGCTTGTTTACGAATGACTTTGAATATTATTTATGTGATTTAAACTTTCAAAGTTTCTACGTCTAGATTAGTTTCTATGTTTCCATGTTTGTAGATCTATCTGCCCTTCCTAAATTATGATATATTTGACTATGTAAATGGTAAGAGTTACGTAGTTGCTCCATTTGAAATCTACAATTGATTGTTAGAATTTCAAGCCACATTTTCAAAAACCTAACGAAGGTTAACAAAGTTTTGCTCCGCCTTATCTATCATTGAATCTAATAGAAGAGTTGTTGTGCGGTCTTTAATTGCCTTTTCCAACTCTGATTAACTCTTGTCATCATCTCTTCTTGTACCACATTCTATGGTGAGTATTTTTCAACAACGAAGTTTCTTAAGCTCTGATATCAATGCTAAAAAACATAGAATAATAAAAGAATGAATGGTCTCAACACTTCGTTAGCTTCTCATCCTTTAGGGCTTATTCAAATACAATTAACTAACAAACAACTAATTGTTAGTTGGATGTTATTGAACGACCCTCTATCTATTTAACAATTACAAGAATAGCCCTCTAACTATCACAATTAATACTAACAGTAACAAAAACTCATTCTTCGAAAACCAGAAAACAATAAATGATGACAACGAATAACCTAAAAACATACAAAGACACTAGAATCTAAAAAGTTTGTTTTGTGCTGTTAATTGTTATTTATAACTGTAACATATATTTTCCTTTATTCCTATTTCAACGGCAGAAACAGCATACATGTAACTGCAGTTTGCAGGCAAAATCAATGAAACCCACATGAAGGGCAAAATAGAGAATTCAATTAATCCTTGAGCTGTTAAGCCTCCCCCACCAATTCTTTTTAACCTTCTCACTACCACTATCTTCACTGCTTAATTTATTCAAAATTACCTTTGTCTCCCTCAATCTGGCGCCAAAATCCTTCTTCCATCCTTCAAAACTCTGCTTCAACCTACTAAGTTCCTGTTCCGGATTCAAATTCGCCTCGACTTGACCCGACTTAACCTCGACCAAAAACTGCGCATCGTCTCCGAACACATGGCTTCTCTGGTCAAACTCCTCGGCTAACCGGCTGATCAAGCTCAGCCCGGATGTCATTTCATTGCTGCTGGCTGCTGCTGCACCGTTTGAATTGTTGTCGTTGAACCTGTCATTGCTGGTTAGGTTGACTGATGGATCCGAGTTTTCGTCGATGGTTGTGAGGCTTTGTTTTGCTAAGGTTAGGCTTGATTGAAGTGAGTTCATCTGTTTCTGCCATGATTCTTCCAAGGACTTCATTTTCTGCTCGTAGTCTGCCCAACGGTTGTCGTATTGTTGGATGCGTTGTAGGAGCATCTCCTTTTCTTCTTCTTTCTCTCGTAAACCGATCTCGGATTTGAGAACTCGTCGTTGTAGGTCTGCGAGATATGATGAGTTCACCAGCACTTCGTCCTATAACAATATGCACAGGTGATGACCGATGATTGTGCATAACATTGAACAGATCTGTTGCCATTGATAGAGAAGAGTAAACTGTAAAAGTACCTTTGCAGAACCAAATTGTATCAGTCCAATGTCCCCTGTACATCTCCGGACTAGCCATCCGCGAATAACTGGATAGAGGTTTAATCATCATTCATAGATTTAAATTTTATTCAACTGAACAGAAAGTGTATTTTTATATTTGCTAACATAATTTAGAAGTTTAGGCCATAATAGAATGAAGATGTTGGATAACTGCATATAGCTAAAAGGAAAACAATCCAGGGGTGGTAACTGGCACACAAATAACCTGGTTTGGGTTGTCACGTCTATCCCGTTTATTAAACAAATCGTGTTTATTGACCTGTTTAACCTATTTAGCCGTTTATTTACATAGATCCGTTTAAATTAAGAATAATATAAAATTTATTTTATAAGATCAACCCAACAACTTGTTTAACCCATTTATTACAGGCCCTTTCAACCTGTCAATCCAATATTGACCCGTTTAATCTGATATATAACCTATTTACAAACCGTCAACCCATTTGACTACTTTAGATAATTGAGTTACATGGTTCGTGCTTGGGTTACATGATTTTAAGTGTGTTCGGTCTAGGGTTGATGTCTTTGATATGAATAAATATATGGGTCTATTCAAATTTATTAATTCAACCCACCAATCTGACACGATTGTCACCTCTAGAAAATATGTCAAGCAGGCTGAAAGTGATCCATAGTGTAGTTTACATGTATATAACATCCTGAGTTGTTTTATTTGAAAGATATCAAATGTTTATTTCAATAACATGCTTTTTTATAATTATATAAAATGCAATTGGCACAACATTAGATTATTAGTTGTAATAACATATTTTTATATTCATATAATGCAATAGAGAATTGTTTACGGGTAAAAGAAAATGATACAAAGAGATTACCGGCTTGTATTACATCTACTGCATCACAAAATTTTCTGAACTCTTTCCTGACATTCCTTGCCTTAATCCACTTTTGTATACGCACTGCTGATCTATGTCTGTGTAGCAAGACTGCAAACTCCTTTCTATCTTTTTGGCCTCGAATAACTGTAACAGAATGTAATTACCAAATTGCAGTTAATCTGTTGATTATATAATCCAATTAAGTTGTCTGGAATAAAAGTAAGAGGCATACATGATTGAAGATTGTGAATTCTTCGCTTCATTTCCCTCAGAAGAAGACGAGATTTGTGACCTCTAAAGCAGCTTTGAACACGTAATATGCCATTCAGAGTACGGTTTCGTGTATCCTCAAGCTTACCAATCTGAATTATATAGACAGAAATATTCATTTAATTGTTTTTTTTTGCGTAATCATGGGAACCCGTTTGGGGAACTCATGGAACCCACGAATACTCTGCTTGAGTGCGACCGGTTATTTAATTATGTTTTATACTACTTTATTTTGTCAGAATATTAGCCAACCTGTCCGGTTCGAAAGAACAACTTTGTGTAGCCAACTTGATACATTTCGGGAAGTATACCGAATTGTTGAAGGATGGCAACTGATGCACTTAGTGGATCTTGTGATGCAACATGATCTAGAAGAAGAAAACCATACCTAATGCAAGATTATTAAAAATATTTTAATGATTAAAAGAAGGCACTAGATGTCAGTGAAGAACTAACTAAACCATAAAAAAGTTTGATTTTTACCGTCTTGCAAATTTTTGATGGGTCATTCTTGTAGGATATCCAGATCTTGATATTCGAACAACTTCTAACACACCACAACATTTTAGCTGCTGGAGTACAAGTTGTTGGTCGTAAATTCCAGGCGAGTGCGAGTTATTGGGCTTAATGCAACGTATAAAGTGTGATGTAGTGTTCCCCAAACGTTGCATTAATTGGAATAATTGGCCCTGAATACAATGAAAAACAACACAGCTTTCAGTTGACGCGCTACAGCAGACGAAATTGGCAGGAAGGGCGATTGAGTAACGAGTTGAAATGGGTCAGATTGGGTTGGATAGACCCAAACAAAACAATTTTAGACACAAACTATATAATTTTTATAAACAAAAAATTTGTGCGTCAAATATGACTAGAAAGGGTTTATTTCGATAGTAAAAGTGTTTAGGTCCTTTAGAAGATCTTATCCTTTAAAAATTTCAAGACTTCCAAGTTTCAACAAGTTGACATGTTAGATATAAAACATAATTTGAGTCGACCCGTTGAAAAGTAAACTGATTTAAATAACCACACAAAAATTCTAAAAACATATGGAGTATAAGTTTAGAAAAGTTCGAGGGCGTACCTTAAACTTTAACGTAACACTAAGCTTCTGGGAATCCGCTCCACCTAATTTATTTAGTGAACCGATTGCAGGTTTCTCAGACAGAGAAAGCATATTTGAAGCAAAAATCTGAGGAAGTTTGCATTTGCAAGAAGACAGAAGTTGAATGGAAACCAAATGCAATAAATCACGATTTTTCTCCAAAAACCCAGTTGTGTCATATGTAACCTGAGAGGTATAAATGAAAATCACACACAAACAAACACCAACTGTGAATGCTTCTATATAAGAAAAGCACCCACAAACACTCAAAAGGATAAGTTAGAAAGATCGCATACATCCCCAGCATAATGACGAACTGTGAATGCTTTGCCTCGTTCTCCTTTAAAACATAGATTAGAGCTTAAGTGTTGCTTTAACTTGTTGGCAAATGACATATCTGTGCCATTTGGAAATGTGGTTTCTTCATCTAACAGAGTTAGTAAGCCCAATGGTTTCTGTGAAGAGCAAAAATCATTGGATAATGTGCACAACATAAACTAACATATATGAGACATTCAAAAACCTAATTTCCATGTTAAAAACTGAGATGGATTACAGGAAATCTTATGAACCTTCTCAAAAAGACTGAGACAAGCTTGGTTGTCCTCAAAGTCAACCTTTGCCCAGTCAATGCCATCTTGGATATATTCCTAAAAGGTCAACACCAGATTTCAGCAGATGGTTAGCACTTATATAATAATTGATATTTCGACAACTAACATATTTGTGAATTGTGTTCTAAACATGATTACCTCCTGTTCTAGCTTGAATAAATGATGATTAAAGTGTTGCTGCAATCTCTCATTTGCATAATTAATGCAGAATTGCTCTAAACTATTTACCTGGAAATGTCAAAATAAGGAAAGTATACCCTTTTAATTACACAAAAGGATATGTATATAAAAGAATAAATGAAGATGAAACAAGGAATCGTAGGACTGACATCGAATGATTCAAATCCATAAATATCAAGAATGCTGATAGACCTTCCACTTTGACGTTTCCCTGCTGAAAGTGATTTGTTGATTTGTTCTACCAACCAATTAAACAAACAAGAATATATTGATTTTGCCAATGCATCTCTTGAGTCAATAGCCTGAAACATGAAGAATTTTCAGTGATAAAATATTGATTGTTCTTATTATCAAACGGTTACTGTATCTAATATTATCTTACCTGAGTTAGGGTTAGCTTTTGAATTATATGTTCATTACTAACAGTCATTTTCCTAGTGGATAACGCGGTCTGTAGTTGCTCAGCCTCACACCCAAGCAACTTAGCAACGGTTAGAAGAGCTGTAAACCAAAATTTTATTTAACACGTCAAGATATATATGGCATCATCATGCCATTGACTAATATTTGCTTAATGGAAAATCAAAAAGTTTTGCATAATAGAAATAATTACCTTCATCAATCACAGGCTCCACATGGTTGTTATCATCAACACTTGCAAAGGTTACATTTCCCAGCCACAACACTGCTGCAAGCATCGAAAAAACATTTTCTTGGTCCTCTTTGCTAACATGAACAATATCCAGAGCTTCCTGAAAAAAAGAAAAGAATAAAGAAGTTGAAAATGGAATAATCCGATCTATTACACAAAAGTGAAATGGCACATTGATCATTAAATTTAGGCCATATAAAGAAGAAAGGATATATTACCACTACAATACCAAATTCTTCAGCATCATTTACCCCAGGAATCGTATAGCAAGTGCTTTGCTGCAAATATTTGTACTCATGCACACTCTTCAAGTTTAGTTTCTCTGTTACAAAGTAGACAGGAAGGTATGTGATAGAACTAACTGAAAAGGGAATGCCAAGTTTAGAAAAATAATCCGTAAACCTTATTTACATTGTGCTGAACTTCCTTCGCGTGTGTATATTTTAGTTTCCACAAAATAGAGGGATCGGAAGAATCACTTAACAGGTCAATAAGATTCAAGATAAAAATGAGTGAATTTTTCAAAACAGACTGATCGGTCCTACATTTCAAGGTTTTAGTGTATTTTTTTACTGTTATAACAATTAATGTATCAAATATGATAAAAGAATCATGATATTGAAATAATAAGACAATTTAGGAACTGTACTCGTTTTAAATTCATTTGGCCAACTTTTGACCTAATCAACCCTTATCATTTTTAGCCAGGTTATTAGAGTTTACCAAGTTGCCCCTTCAGAGATAAATACGATCTATATTGATGCATTTCTAAGTAAATAGATAAAATCATCACTTCTAGTTTTCATATTCAGATATTACAGATCTTATAAAAAGATTATGGTGTTTATTATTAATACTGAAAAATTAAGGACTCGTGTAAAACAATGTGTAGACTTTGTTAATTATTCTAAATAGATGATATTGTTACCTTTAAGAGAAGGTGGAGCTCCTGCACAAAGCTGATAAAATGAATGATATGACCTTTCACCTTCTGTGCACTGAACAACTCTTGACTGATCATAAACAGATCAGGTAAGAGGCTTGTAAATTCTAATATTAAAAATGAAGGATAACTAGCTAAAAGATCATAACTTTACCTTCTCAAGAAGAACTGCAACAAGTGAAAAATCACAAAGTCACAAAAAGCAGTCAGTACTATCTTAGAAAAACTAGCAAAGAAACTTGGTATTTTCTTGTGATGGTATCAGAGAAATGTGGCATCATACATGTTTGGATGCTGGCACCTGATATTCTTCCAATTTCACTGAAGTGGATTGCAATTAGTTTTCCCTGACATATCCACCAATGTTTATCATGAGAAACTATACAAATATTATAAAGATTAAAGCTTCATGCTCCTATAAAGATCCTTCTTTTTATACATTTGTAAACCTAAAAGATATATAAAAACAGAATGCTTACAAAACGACTTGAGTTGTCATTTCTTGATGTTTTGCATTCCCGAAGCCTTCCAAAATTGGATTAGTTTTCAATATTTCATATTCTATTCCAGTACCGCCTCTAACTGCAGCTAAATATTGCATTGCTATCTTTGCTGTTTCAGTTTTCCCAGCTCCACTTTCACCACTAGACAGAAACAAAGGGTACAAATTAGATGCATAACATAAATACAAAAAGTGGAAACCACAGAGACAACTAAATAGATCTGTTTCAATTAGGATAATGAACTAACCTAATCACAATAGATTGGTTTACTTCATCTACAAAACGGTAAAAGATACAATTAAAGAGAGAGACAAGCATGAATAAAAACAGTAAAACTAAAATCCAATAATAGAACTTCACGGGAAAATCCAAACAACCTCTAATCATTTCCCGGATAGCTGTATCAGCAATGGCATACACATGAGGGCTATCGATCTTTCTCCTCTTATATGCTTGAATGTAGTCATCCCCATACAATGGAATCGTCTTAAATGGATTGATGGCAACTAACACAGGTCCCGCTTTTGACTAGAACACCAAGAAATATGTAGCAAAACAGTAATACAAGTTTCGAGATCCCAGAATTAATGTTTAATCATTAGACGGTTACAGATTATTACATAGATCAGGTCTCGATCATATCTATATTGAAGATTGTACAAGACAGAAGGTTCGCTCAAGTAACTTAATTGAATAAGATCATCTATCCCATCAAGGATTTCCGGATTTGCTGGTAACAGACAATCAGATTGCACCTTTAATACCTACATTAAAAGTTAAACATCAAAAATCATTGGTTGAACTTCCATATAAAATCAGTTCATAAGACCTATACAAAATAGCTTACTTTTGTTTCAGAAAATGCAATGAGTGATTCAGTGCCGGTTACAGATATTATCTTTGCCAGTTCCCAGTTTCCATCAGGGGCTTGAAACCAAGCATAATTCTTCTGAATTATTAGTACAACCACAAATATGGCAACATTAAATACATAAACAAGCTCGGGTAAAACATTGAAGGGACATTATGATCATAAAACAAAAAATCCAAATGATTGTCGTTGCGTATGTTCAAGTTCATCATGCACGAGACAACATGTGATATAATTGCGATCAAGGTTACCTTCTTGGCATTGTAAACGGAGATATCATCCCAGCCCCTTGAAGAATCTGAATCTTTATTGTCATCCATAGGTCTATGAACAACATACGGTGAATCATCATCGTCAACCTGATCAAAGTTTTTAAGACCAACTGTTCCAGTATTTTCAGGAACCCCATCAGATCCCATACTAATATCTCTATTCCTAGACTTTCCAGCTGAATCCATAAAACAGTAATCTACAGCCCCCGAACTATAATGTTTTAACCAACGTTATTGATAAAATAGCCTAATTCCTTGACTTCGAGCTCGTAGATAGAGCAGTTTTAACTCTTACTGAAAAAAAATTAACGAATCAATAACCCTAGGTCCCACTAACTGGAATTTCTACCAAACGTAAAGCAGGGGACCAGCCACAAACATACAATGTCGTCAATGCACTTTATTCTTTCTTCTTAATCAAGCTGTAAATCACGCATGAACAATCACACAAATAACAATCCTCTAGAAAACAACTCACTCCGACCAAATTCTATCGATTCAGTATCATACAAACCGTAATATCCAGACCTGAATACGAATTTCACCTGATTGTCACTTCAAATTACCATCTAACCTAAAATCACACATGAACAATCACACAAACAACAATCCTCTAAAAATAAATTCCCTCCAACCAAATTGTACCAATTCCGTTTCATACAAACAGTTAATTTCACCTGCGTGTCGCTTCAATCACCCGATCAGATCAAATCACGGGGAAAAAGCACAACATACGTTGAATATCATCAACGCTCTCTGTCCTTTCCTCCTAATCAAGCTCGAAGTCACGCATGAACAATCACACAAATAACAATCCTCTAGAACAAAATTCCTCCGGCCAATTAACAAACTGTATCGCCGTTTCATACACACAGTTATTCACAGATCTCACCTGATCGTCTCTTCAATTCAAATTAACCTAACTCATGCATAAACAATTACACAATAACAAATCTCTATAAAAACGGTCCCCTCCGACCGAATCGTATCGATTTCGTTTCATACAAACTGTCATTCACAGACAGGAATTTCACCTGATTGTCGCTTCAACCACCCGATCAGATCAAATCACCGCACACATCGAATCGAATCGAACAAAAACAGTTTTCTTCATTCAACTCCGAAAATTCTCCACGAACGCTTTGTCGATGCCTAGAGAAGGTGATTGTTATTGAAAATGACGAAAGCTGTGAGGAGTTTGGAAAAGATGAATGAGAAGATGGTAAACTAAACCCTAGGGTTGATTTTGAGAGAGAAAAAGATGAAGAAAATGTAGGGATGTTGAGAGAGACGATGGTCGCCGGCGGGTATTCCATGGTTAACGTTTCTTGTGTCACCATAGCTATTACTCCGCGCATTGTCACTTGCATACCGTTCAAAAAAGTTTATGATTTAATAGTATGTTTCGGTTTATTTATTTTTTAACCGCGACTCACATATTTATCTATACCATAATTAATTTATATAAATTTGGTTTTATCTTTTTATCCGGTGGACGGAGAAGAAGCGTATGATTTTGTGACGAAGAGGAAAATACTAAGCATTTTGGTTATTCTTTTAGGATATTCGAGGCCCTCTCGACAAGACCTCTTGAGCATATATTGAATTGATCGACAACACCACCACCACCGCCTCCGCCTGTATTTTGGTTTCCCAACTCGGGTAGGGATTTCGGCTACCACAACCCGGGCACATTTTAATCTTTTGAACATTGTGAGATGTTCAATGGACCGTTAATTATTAAAAACAAGTTAATTAAAGAATATATAACTCATTTATATTCTACTAGCTTTAATAAACCCGTGTATTACACGGTTGAATAAATAAAATATTAATATAATAAATTTAATAATTATAAAATAATATTTTAAAATATGATATGACTGAAATTACGTATCGAAAATGACTATAAATAATAAAACAGTGATATTAACTTTTTAAATTTTATAGAAAAATAAACATTTTATTCTAAACAAACCATATAAAAATGTTAGTTTTAAAAAAATTTCTTATTACGACTCCCAAATTTGATTATTTTTTGTTTTAAAAATTTGAATTTTAAAAATTTTAATTTATTTAGAAATAACCTTAATATATAAATTTCTTTTTTAATTTATTATATATTAAAATAATTTTATTAGTAATTATGGTAATTATTTAATAGGAGAGAGAGGCGGGAAAAAATGGTGAGAATGATTGTGGTGCTGACATATGACACTCTCATTTACCTTTTATTAGAGCAGTAAGATTTTTACACCAAAAATATAAATCTATATTCTATCATATCTTCTACTCCATAACTTATTTTCATATAATTATTTTTTTCAACGCTATGAATTGTAAATTAATTTTTCCACTCGATTCGTCGCATGAGTTCGGATTGAGAGAGTGCTTTTCAAGCGGTCTCCAAATTTTCACCAATATTGTCGTCCAAGCCAAAGTTGAAAACACTGTAACCTCATCAAAGTACATACTTCGTGATTGTGAAAAAGCTCTAACGTTGTGTTCTCGAGTCTCATTTAAGGAGAGAAAAGAAATGAAGTAGAAGTACAGAAAAAAATAGTTGTGTTCTAAAGTTTTTTTTTAATAGAAGAAAATGAAAGGATTATTAAAAATTCGTGTTTTCGAGTTTACTTAAGCTGGGAAATGGAAGGAAATGGAAGGAAATGAAAGAAAAATGAAGGCTAAAATCAATCCTTCCAAATGAAAGGAGATGAAGAGAAAGAAAAAGAAAGAAAAAAAAAAGAAGAGAAGAGAAAAGAAGAGAAAAGAAAAGAAAGTGTTTCATTTCTTTTCTCTCGTTAAGTAAACTCGGGAACACAGCGTAAAGGTTTCAATGAAAGGTTATTTTGTGGCTACCCAAAATATGATGAAACATATGTTTCAGCTCGGTTTCTACACTATTAGAAAACTCAGTTTTTGCAACTATTTTTTTGTGACAGTGGCATTATTGCAACATATATAAACAAATTTGTCGCAAAAATAGAAAATAATTAGTCACAAGTTGTCGCTATTAATAAAAATTAATATAATTATTAAATTTTATCACAAGTTTGTTGATACCTCGTCGCAAAACGGTGTTGGAAACCTGTAGTGAAGGTCTGTCAGAATTCAAAAGGTTGTCACAAATAATTTTCAACAAGGATTTTGCGACAATACAAACTTTGTCTTAAACTTGTCGCAAAACACCGTTGCGACAAATTTGCGACAGAAATGTTTGTCGCATTTCATTTAATTTCTTTTTCTAGTAGTAAAGGCTTTATTCTAATCATAATACTTTCACACCAGTGATTAGCAAAGGAAAGTATGAAATACATAATTGTAGTAGAAATTTTTTATTATAATCTCTTATTAGCCCAACCAAACATACTTTTGATCGAGTTTGTAGTAAAAAAATTAATTTAAATTCTTCATTAACCTACAAAGCATAGTTGTAAAGGAAGATGCAATCAACAAGCACTAGTTGACTAGTTGTTATTTCCTAATTTCAACCCCTCTATACATTTTTGTATTTTATTCAAGTGAAACATAATTTAACAATTAGGATGTGCATATATTGGTCCTGTTGATTATATTTTAACTAGTATTCTAGTCCTACGCGTTGTGATGAAAACCGTTATAAATAGCATCAATGGCACACCGCTGCGAGTAACCAGCTACACCAGAAAAGCTCGTAAAACAATAAAAATAAAACCGACGAAAAATAAATGCAAAACGTTAAACTATTCACATGTGTTACGGCGTGTTAATGTGTATAAATTAGACCGGAACGTAAAATACAACACGACCGTTAAACAGAAAATAGATGTAAACTCGAAAAGTTTAGACCGATACGTAAAATGAAAAAGTTGTAAGAGAATAAAGTATATATATATGAGACTAAAGTTGAAAGTGAAAAAATATGTCAGTGTTAAATGTAAAAGTTAAAAACTATAGGGTTAAAAGTAAAAAAATCAAGAAAAGCAAAATAAGATACAATCTACAAAACATATGGTACAAACCATAATGTACAGCTAAGTTGTTAATTAGTATTATATAGAGAAAAAAAAATTATTGCTACTTGTGTTTGGTTTTCACTTTTAAATATTCTAATTAATTTTCATGTTTATATGCATTTCGCAAAACACAATATGGTTTGTCATTTGCAAAATACCAATGGAATATATGTTGCAAAATTAGTAAACTGATTTAAATAAATTTAGCAATCGAATATAAGTTCATATCAAATATTGTAAATCGCCTTTAACGATCTATCGCGACAGTTTTGCAGTCGCAAATAATTCTTTTCAGTATTGTGAGGCCTTTGATGTGCTAGTAAAATCCGTCGGTATAACTGTTAGCAATGAAAATTTAAAGAGTGCATTTGTAATATAGTTTTTTGGTGAGATAAACATCACTAATCGATCGTTATTCGTGTTTAATCTTATTAGTAACAAACGTCACCAAAACAAACTGTCACACACAACAACATTTACACCTTCAAAGTACTAGATATATAACAGATCACTTCAACAACTAACTCACGGTGACCTTCTTCGAAAACACGAAAAGCGAAAGCCAAACGAGCAGTACAAGGGCTATGGAGGGTAATAGCGACACTGTTAGCGACCCCGCGATATGACCACAGAACGAACCAAACACGTTGCAAACCTCGGTCCATCGCGAATGCGAGTTTCCTTTGTATCCTATGTATCCTACAGCTCCAGCTGCACCTGTTGCCGAAGCCAAGATACTTAACAACAACTGTATCATACCCAATATTACAAATTAGTTCATTGCTTACAAGTTATAACAACTACCACAAATTCGTCGCTACTTGCTATGAGTTTTAGCGATGAAATTTATTCGTTGCTAATTTTTTAAAAATTAAAAAACTTACAACATCAAGTATCGCGAAGTGAAACGTTAGCTTCGTCGACCCTCGTTTCAGATTTACCAAAGCTATGACCGATAACACACCAGTAATGACGCTGTATAAGCAAGCAACGGACAGTGCTGCGACGTAGTATCTGCATCATACCAAAGTATCTGCATCATACCAAACAATAATACACTAGCTATTTGCCCCCTTAGTTTATAATTGAGTATTAGCGACGAAAATTTGCGACCACCATAAATCGATCGCTTAGTTTTTTAACGAAAAAAAAAGCAGTCGCAAAATTAGCCCACGATGTTTGTGATGGATATACTTTAAGTTACTTAAAACGGTATAAGCACTTATACATAATGCTAACAAGTTATAGTGGGACGAGAAAAAAGAGATGATTATGCAGTTATATATCGTTTTCTATATGAGTGTATGACAGTTAAAACAATATATATAAAGTGTGTTTGGGCTAAGGATCCATTGGTTAAAAGTGATGTTAATTACTCACATGAAAGCTGGGGACTGGTTAAATTTTGCAACCATGTTTATGGCGACACCTGGGGCGACGGGTACGAGTTCTGTTTGTTTAGAAGTGACCATAACAACAATAGCGACCAAGGCCGTTGCAAACAACGCGACCCTCAACACCACATCAACCACCACATGGTTCTTGACACCACCTGTGCCGGTGCTACCCTTGTACTCGGGCTCTGATGCTTGCATCTCGACAGATATCGACGAATGTGGTGGATCAACCGCGCCCATGGTCACTAGAACGTAAGATATCTGCAAGTTTATGTATCCGAAAAGCGCGGTTTGGTGTATGCAACAGCATCTGTTTTTATAGTTGCATACAAGAACTGGTCAACTTGTTTTGGATGAATAATTAGAGTAGGATGTTCAAAGAAGCAAAGATGGTTGACGTAAATTGTATATATTTGCTATCAAGCTAGTTATTGACTAGACTGCTTAACTTAAAGAATCTGGTATTTGTTTAAATGGTTCTTTAAAGTTTACCTCACAACTTTTCAAGTTTATATGGACATCCAATAAAACTGAAACGATACAGAAAAAATAAGCATGACGACTCTATAACTCAAAATTTTGATTAAAATGTAACTTTACGTACGTGTACGCTTGTTTTCTCTAAATGATTAAACAAAAAGACCTGATCGGAGACCGCTCGGAAACCTTTGTAACTAATTTGCGATGCGGGCGTGTACAGAACTCGTCCCTAAATTTTGTACTATAAGAAGTCATCAGGTTATTTGTGACGGGATCTTGTTGTGGTAAAATTGGTCGTAATATCTATAATATCTAATAAAACAATGTTTCTTTTATCACTTGTCATTATCTTAATCCACTCTTTTGTCACTTTTCATTCTTCTAAACATCCACATATCAATTTTCCCTTCAAAAGGGTATTATAGTAATTTAAATACTCATACAAATTTATCTCTCTTATTAAAAATGACTTTTATTAATTGTTATATTTCTCCCTCTTATCTAGATTTTTTTGAAATCAAACTATCTTTTAAAAATAGATTTTTTTAATAAAATTAGAAATCACATCTTTTAACTAAAATTTAAATAATTAAAAACTAAAATTTTATATAATATAAAATTTCTAAAACACTAAACCTTTTTTAAACAAAATATTTTAAATCGTTTTGCTTTTAAAAAAATTATAAACAGGTGAATTTTTTTAAAAATCTTAAAACGAATGTTTAAAAATAAAACTCTTTAGATAAGAGAGTTAAAAAATAACATAATTATTTTATTTCTTGAACTATTACGTGTATCTAATTTTAATTATATTTTATATTAAAATATTATACTGTAACTTTTCGTGTTTATTACTAACTATATCCATTTAATTACTGGGTTTTAACCTATCTATCTATTTATAAAAATACTAAAATAAGCGTGAAATAATTGTAAGTCTCATTAAACATATTTTCTTATTTCTCTATATTATTAATAATAATATTGAATACTAATAATATTACTCATACTATTTTCAAATTAAAAAATGTATAGTTTAATAAATTAAAAACCTACTGTTTATTAAAAACAAACCTTTTTAAAAATAAATTTTGTAAAATACATAATACAGCAAACTATTTTTTTAAATTAAATTTTTTAAAAAATACTTAAAAATCATTATTTTTCTACAAAAATAAAAGTTTAAGAAAAATAAATTATTATTTATTTACTTAAAGTAACTATTTTTACGTAACTATAATCATATTTATCTTCAAGCATGATTTTATAATGCATAAATTTTTATTACTAATGATTTAATATATTATTTATTCCGTCCGTGTAATACACGGGGACTAACCTATTTAGGACATATATGAAACTCCTACACTCCGCTCGGACATCCAGCTCGTTTTCATTCAAGTCTCTAGATTCAAGTCTCTAGATTCCGTAATTTTATTTTTCTTCTCCAAATATTGTCACATGCGTACCGCATTGTTGGACTTAATCCACTCCTTTATACGATTTTTAACCACCTAATTTTAGTGGCCAATCGCAGCCCTGCATTCCCTGAGAATCTAAAGACAGTAGGATCCGGTGATAATCAAAGAAAAGTTCTTTGAGTATTTCTCTAATCTTTTTAACGAGTAAAAGACCGAAGCTTATGTGCCCGAATCTTTTGCTCTTTCTCAAGTTGACGCTGACAACCTGGTGGTTCCGTTCACTCTGTTGGAGGTTAAAAACGCCATTTGGGATTGTGATGGGGATCGAGCGCCGGGGCCGGATGGTTTTAACTTTACCTTCATCAAGCGATTTTGGCCAGGTTTGCAAGATGATTTTATGAAGTTGTTTGATGCTTTTTTCCATGGAGCAGGTTTAAATGGAAGCTGTACTGCTTCATTTCTCACCCTTATTCCGAAGATTAAAGATCCTTTGCATCCTTCTGATTTTAGACCAATAAGTCTTATAGGATGTATTAATAAAGTCATTGCAAAGGTATTGGTGAACCGATTAAAAGGGGTCATTGGTAAACTTACTTCTGTGGAGCAAACGGGTTTCCTTGCGGGTAGGAGTATTATGGACGGGCCATTGATGTTAAACGAGATCCTTGCATATATGAGGAGATCTAAACGACAAGGAATGTTTTTCAAGATTGACATTCATAAGGCTTATGATTCGCTTAATTAGGAGTTTTTAGATTCTATTATGGCACAAATGAATTTTCCTGCTTTATGGTGTCAGTGGGTCATGGCAACTGTGTCTTCGGCTAGAGCCTCTGTTCTCATTAATGGATCGCCTTCACTAGAATTTGTCTGTCAACGGGGTCTCCGTCAGGGAGATCCACTTTCCCCGTTTTTGTTCTTCATTGCTATGGAAGCCTTGTCTTGTATTATGAAAAAGGCTTGTTCTGTTGGTATCATACACGGATTGAGATGCACAGTGGATGGTCCTTTATTGTCTCACTTTATGTATGCTGATGACGTGGTATTCTTATGTGACTGGTCTTGTTTTAATGCCCGTAATCTGTGTAGGCTCTTGAGGTGCTTTTATTTGGCTTCTGGTCTTAAGGTTAATCCGTCTAAGAGTAGTGTTTTTGGTGTGGGTGTTGATGGGAATGATCTTATTGGCATGGCTAGTATTCTTCATTGAAGGTAGGTTCGTTCCCTTTCAAGTACTTAGGTTTTCCTGTGGGCGTCAATATGAACTTAGTTAAGAATTGGAGGCCGATTATTGATTTATTCCGAGATCGTTTATCTCTCTGGAAAGCTAAGCATTTGTCGTTTGGTGGGCGCGTTACCCTGCTTAAATCGGTCTTGAATTCTTTGCCAACATATTTCTTCTCCTTGTTCAAAGCTCCGGTGGAAGTTATCAAGACTTTGGAAAATTTTAGGAGAGAATTCTTTTGGGGTGGTGTAGAGGATAAGTAAAAAATAAAATGGATTGCTTGGGATAGAGTGATTGCACCTATTGATAGTGGTGGTCTCGATTTCGGCTCTTTAAAGGAAAATAATGTGGCTATGCTTGCAAAGTGGTGGTGGCGATTTAAAGTGGATAGAGACGGGCTATGGAGAAAAGTGGTTTGGAGCATTCATCATAATTCAAGGAATTAGTGTGATGTTCCGGCAAGAATTTCAAACCCGGGCCCTTGGAAACAGATTTATAGCGTTAAGGCTGATTTCTCACAAGTTGTGGTAGATTTAAGTAAGTCTATCATTGGGGTTTTAGGAAGGGAACAAGTATTTTTTTCTGGCCGGATATTTGGATTGGGCAGGAACCTTTAGCCATTTGCTTTCCTGCTCTATTCAAGAATGAAAATATAAAAGTTGTGTGGTGGCGGATAGGATATTGCAAGGCTCCGGGGTAGTTTCGGACACTTTCATATGGCAGTGGAAGCATCCCATATGCTCTCCTGCTGAACAAAATGAGTTTCATCAGCTTCTCTCATTGTTTTCTTCCTCTAACCTGGTCCCGGTTTCGGGTCATCATGATGCATGGAGATGGAAACTTGATGATAATGGGTGTTTCTCGGTATACATCCTTAAAAGGTGTCCACGGTCTCCGGAGAGTCCCCTTCCTGTGTATAAATTTGTGTGGAATAATTGGGTGCCAAAAAGTGGGAATCATGGCTTGGCGTGCGGAACTAGACCGTCTCCCGACCCGTGTTGGATTGATGTCAAGAAATGTCACAATCAGGTCAACCTTATGCGCTTTTTGTGGAGTTTATCCGGAGACTAGTGAGCATCTGTTCGTGTCATGTGAGTTTGCTAGTTTAGTTTGGCATGTTGTGTCTCAATGGTGTAAGTTCCAACCCTTCTGGGATCAGGGATTTGCTAGATATGTACATGTTTCTCCCCGGATCGAAGATTAAGAAGAAGATGTTTCATGTGGTGGTGTTGACGGGATTATGGTGTATTTGGAATATGCGAAACAATATGATGTTTAACAGCACTGGTGCGTCAATTCATAGTGTAATTGAAGAAATAAAGGCATTGGGTTATTTGTTGATTAAGAGCAGGTCCAAGCAATCTCATATATCTAGGGAAGATTGGAAGAAATTTAATTTTAATTAGCTTTATATGTGTATTGTTCGGTCCTGCATCATGTTCATGTATTGCGGATTGGTAGTTTGTAATTTTTGATGTACTCTGATGGTTTTATGGGTGTCAAGTAACTTGTTTGGCATTTCATATTGGATGAATGAAATAAAATTTATGTTGGTCGTTTAAAAAAAAAGGACATATATGATGGAAAACAACGTTACTTAGTGACAGGGAATTTCAACAGTTTAGTTACAGATATTCAGTGCCAAACTATACCTATTGCCGATTGTGAAAATTAATTTAAAAGAAATAGTTGTATCATAGTTTAAAAAAGTGAAAATTTCCAAATTGTCCTTTGACCAATCTTTTGTTTCAAAACATCCATTTGACAAGCTCATTCCCAAATTGTCCTCACCCCAGCGCTGGCGTTCTGATAGTAAAACAGGTTCGTTCAAACTCACGATGAGCGGTTCAGATAAAGTCACATGTCTAAATAGGGTCACGACGAAAGTTCGGACGACCGTAAGTTCGTTCGGACGACCGATATTTAGTTCGGACGAACAAAAACATACCCATGACGACTCTATTTAGACATGTGTCTTCATCTGAGCCGCTCATCTTGGATTTCAACGACTATGTTCTTGGTCGGACACGACTCTGTTGGATGGATACATTTTAAAAACTAGTTGATCAAATGAACATTTAAATAAAAAAATGTGATCAAATGAACATTTTAGAAATTTTCTATTTAAAAAATCTATAGCAATATATTGGGCATCAAAATCATGAAAAAATGTATATAATTATGAAGCTTGACTTAAAATTTGTTGCTACTATCTCGTCACAAAACTCGTCCCTAAATTATTTTCACTACCCAACATTTTTTAACCTGTGAATTTTTTTTAAGCTGCAATTTTGATTTATATACTTAGATTATTTAGTGATTTCTTTTTCATTATTACCTCTTGCTTAAAGTTAAATATGAAAAACATAATCACTATGGTTATCAAGATTCACGTATTTTTTATTTTAGGTCGGTTAATTTTTAAAAATTATAATATTTGTAAAACTCACAAACATTAGAACAAATTAAAGTGATTTTTTCATTAAAAAAGTATTAAGTTTTACTAATTTAAAATGGAACACTAAATCTATAATCTATAACATATAATAAAAGAAGGTTTTTTTAAAACACGTGTCATCATTTTAGCATATCAAAGGACACGTGTCATCATTCTAGCATATAAAAAAAACAATTTTCCCGCCTCTCTCTCCTAATAAATAAATACAAAAATTTTAAAAACAATCAATTTGACTTTCCTCTTTTAGTAAAATATATTAAAACAAATATATTTATATTTGTGGTTATTGTCTCTCTCATATTAAATGATGATATTGTAAATAAGTAAACTAAACTATTAAATATCTAAAATATAAATATTATTATTTTATTAATTTTTTAATACATACTAAATTATATGATTTTAGACATACCTTATCATTAAATATAGGGTAATAATTTTAATTTTATTATCTATTATAACTTTTAAATACTTATTATATTTTTATTTCACCAATGACTAACAACATCTAGAAAATAAAATATTATAAACTAATGATTTTGATATATTTTATTTATTCCACCCATGTGATACATGGGCTCTAACCTAGTAGGTAATAAACCATAGTCGCACGCTATAGACCCCAAACTAATCGTTTGATATAATTCAAATTATTTTTAATTATCATCGTTTTACATGATGTGTTTTATAAATTTCGCCGTTCGCAATTGAAGGTTTCAATATAACTGTTTTTATGTATATTTAATAGACCAACATCGGTTTTGATTCTTTATAGTTATTAATATCTTTTATAAACTTGCCGGCACTAAACCATGTAAATATCCATGGCTTATGACAGAAAGACTAGTAGTTTAATGATACGATTTGTGCCGTATAAGCGTTACTTTTAGCGGGGCCGATCCCGAGAATTCTTAAGAGATTTTGGGCCCCAGGCAAGAACAAAAAATGGGCCCTTGTAGCCTGTAATACGACATATAGAAAAGACGAAACCGAATAAATTGAATATAAAAATGTAAAATTAAGACTATAATTGTTATGAAAATAAACAAAATGAAAATATTGTACCAAAATAATTTAATTTATTTACTTAAACGAATTGCGAAGTACTTTTAGCATTTGTCAAAACAAAGCTCTCGATCAATTTTTCATATTAAACTGAGTTTAGATTGGGTATATAGTATTGAACTAAACTATTTAAAATATCAATGAATTTTAAGGTAAAGTTTAATATGTAAAAATAATTAAAATGTTATTGGGTCTTTTTAATGAGCTTACTAATAGTTTATCTTTTTAAAAAAAACATATATACAATATAAATTTATTTAGAAATTCCAGGCCCCTGAGGAGATCCCCCTCCTCCCCCCGGGGGCCGGTCTTGCTCTTTAGGTGATCAAAGATTTTGTCTCATAATAAACATTGGTATAGATGTAGGGATAAGTTTAAAGATTATGTGAGTTACCCGTTTTAAGATAAATAAACAAATATCAATGGATTTTTGCTTTTTAATACTTATTTACATTTATTATTACTAATTAGTTTACATCGAAACATATGTAGCAAGTTATCCGTTTTAGTTATAATATGAGTCTTCAGGATCCGTCACTAGTGTTACGTACGAACTCTCAACGAGATCTTCTGGTGGTAAAATACTTCTACTCTACCCAAAATGTCAAGTGTAAAAATTATATAAGATGTAGATATAGATATATATATATAGTTTTTTTTTTGAACGACTGTAACAACCCAAGGAAATCACAATGTGATATTGTCCGCTTTGGCCGCAGCCTCACGGTTTTAAAACGCGTCATATTGGGGAAGGTATCCAGCCCCTTATAAAGAGACTTTAGTTCTCCTTCCCAACCGATGTGGGATGCAAATAGCCATGTTTCAGGCATGTTTCATCCACCCCCCTAAGGGAGCCCAGCGTCCTCGCTGGCACAACGGCCCGGCCCTGGCTCTGATACCAACTGTAACAACCCAAGGAAATCGCAATGTGATATTGTCCGCTTTGGCCGCAGCCTCACGGTTTTAAAACGCGTCACATTGGGGAAGGTATCCCGCCCCTTATAAAGAGACTTTAGTTCTCCTTCCCAACCGATGTGGGATGCAAATAGCCATGTTTCAGGCATGTTTCTGTCACACCCAAACCTTGACGGCGGAAACGTCGAGGTGTGAGGAATTACGATTGTTCACAGCCACATAACGCTATTATTAGTTCCAAATATATTAATCAAGATTCAATTGTCTCAATACAAGTAAATATTCAAACAAAGATACATCCAGAATACAAGTATAAAAGTATCCAGATCATTCGTTTATTTCTCTAAGTCCAATCCTAAGTGTGATAAGCTTCAAAGAGTAACCTGAAACATGTAAAAAAATAAAAGGTCAACATAAAAATGTTGGTGAGCATTCTATAGTTTTCAATACATAAGTATATAAAAGATGGCAATTCAAGTTATAAGTTAGTGAATAAAGTGATTAGGGATGTTATGAACAATGCAACAATCAAACGTCGACAATGTTTTACAAGTCTCAAACGTGTACTTGGACCAACCAAGTTATAAGTATATACGATCAGCTAAGTGTACTTGGATCAACCAAGCAGGCTTGTCTTACTCATAGATCTATGACTTCGCTGGGCTAGCAATAGTTAATGATTGTACATATAACGCCATAACATGGTAACCACAAAAGTTCAACTAACCACAACTTTAAGTAAATTGCCATAAAGTTTACAAGTCTCGAATAAGTTTACAAGTGCAATGATATAAGTTAACATGTTTCACCCCAAAGTGTGAAAATAAGAAAAAGAGGTATGGAAATACTCACATGGAAATTAGGTATATGAATGACGATTAATAAGGATAATAAGCGACGTTCCAATATAAACCTTCACGAGATACCTAAGAATATATATATATTGACGAGATTTAAGTTTAATTATATAGGTTTAACGTTTGGATAAAGACTAGTATTTTAAATAATTTTCTTTTAAGACATGCCAAAATAATTGTTATTTGTTAACAATTGAAGATCGTTTATTTCCTTGAATTATATATATATATATATACACATTATTATTCAAAGGTGTAAATAAATTACAATAATAATAATGTAAAATGTTGTATATACATTTTAAATAAAAATTTTAGAGCTTACTATTATAAACGAAATTTTGGTAACAAGAGGTTCAATAATAATCTACTAATTATTAGTTTCGAATCATATTATTAGAATTTATTCAAACCATCTTTTCTTAAAATGTTTTATAAAATAAACGTTTTTATAAAAATATTTCAGAATGTCTTTGAAGGGTTTTTAAAAATTTAGAATGTACAAAAGAAATTTTGATATATTTTAAGAATTTTCAGAAATTTACTTTAGGCTAGAAACTATTAAAAAAACAAATGGCAGAGGCCCGGTTCGAACCCGGGACCTCCTGCTCATGGTGGTCGCGTTTTACCAGTAAACCAAAGGCCTGAGCCACGAAAGGAATCAGTTTCAATTTGTTTTAAACAGAATCTCCATCAAACCCCCAAATTCCCAAAATCCATTCGAACCCTAGGTTCGATCCTCACCCAATTGAACACGAATTCGATTTCTATTGCTTC
The DNA here is from genome assembly GCA_024085815.1 of Flaveria linearis. NCBI lineage: Eukaryota > Viridiplantae > Streptophyta > Magnoliopsida > Asterales > Asteraceae > Flaveria > Flaveria linearis. Next base: position 52,955,865 of record CM044015.1, on the reverse strand, counting down.
TGAAATCATGGGGCTTTTGTTCCCCATGATAAATCGAGTATGTGGGTGTGTAGAATTTACCCTTATGCTGATGAATTGATGATGAACTGGTCGAAGAACAGGCCGCGACTAGGTGCCAATCGAATGATGCTCGAACAACGTTTATAATCAAATTAAACTCATGGGAAGCTTCGAGTAACGATCTGGAAGCAAAGCCCCTTATCAATTTCTGTTAAAATCGATCGGAGAGGGGTCTTTAATGGTGTTGCAGGTCGCGAGTTTGGGATGGTTCGAGTGTGATGTTTTTTGATTGTTTTTATTGCAATTGAGTTCAAAGGATTCATTATAAATGATCCATAGCCCTTTAGTGCGGGATTACTTTTGATTTTAAAAGCCGGTAGTGCGATTAGTGAGAATCTTTGGCCGACAATGGTGAAAGCAATCGGGAACACAGCGAAGGGATATGGGGGGTGGGGTTGGGTACTTTTCGAAATTACAGAAATGGTCCCTGTGGTTTCATGTTTTGTTCAATTCCTCCAAAAACTTAGGTTAGTGTTTAAATTAAATTACAATTTGGTCCCTGAGGTATTTAAGGGTTATCATTTCATGTTAAAACCTTTTAGTTCAAGTTTTATTATTACTTAATAAACTCTAAACTTTGAAACCATTATATAATGAATCAAAAGAATTATTTATAAGTCTTTAATGAATTTATAAAGCTTGTAAACTTTATATTATTTATTTCCACTTTTATAATTAAAGTTCATAATTATTAAGGCTTTATAAATTCATTAAAATTCATTTTATGACTTAATAAATTTTAATAAGACATTCAATTTACTTATTTATTTATAAATTATTACAAGTTATTTTAATGATTAATAAGTGAATAAATCACATTATAAACTATACATTTAATGCATTTGATCCAGTAAACAAACAAACAAACAAACCCAGTATGTCCCACTCAAGAGCAGGGTCTGGGATGACGGATGTGACAGTCTCCCCTACTTTAAGAAATTTCGACCCGAAATTTAATCATAAGAAATAAAGTTTAAGGTTATGAGGAGACTTATATGTCATTTCGTGTTCACGAGTGCACTCTTGGGAATGTTTAAATTCAATAAGTTTGACTATGGTTCTTAAGTTTGTTAAGTTTCATCGTTCATAATCTTATATGTTCCTTGACAAAGTGTGGAAGTCATTCCTTAAAAATTTTTAATTGATAAACGTTTGTATTCTAAACTGTTCAATATGGTTAAATTTTTTTTTGTCATGTGTGAAACTCCATACATTAGATCGATACGGGACTCGGCTTAACGAACATAAGAAATCAGTTCCGGATGTTTTTGGACGGAATTCATAAGAGCTTTTTTTTGGGCAAGTAACTTTGACGGGTTTCTAGGTGATCGATTCTTGTTTACTCATGTCAATGAGGGTTCAAAGTGTTATTAGTGTAACGTTGATACAAGTATCGTGTTTGTTAAGATTAAAGATTAACTTTAGTATGAGGAAAATCGTTGTAATGGGTTTTCAGGGTAAGTGTGGTTTTGAAGGAAAGACATTATTACTAGAGATTGTTATGAGGAGTTCAAAGTTGGTCCAAGAATTGACATAATAATAGGAATTGCATTGATCAACGAAGATAGCATTCACGATTGGATTAAAATTTAAATAATTCAGGATATTGCGGATAAAGGAAAACACAAGTAGCTTTCCAAGTACGGCTTGCACACGCGGTTCAGCAAACCCATAAACACAGCTGAGAACATTCGTGTGGCTAGGAAGCCATGAACACAAATTGGTAATGTATTTATTTGGCAGGAAGATTGTTTAGGAAGCTATCATTACGCAATCAGGTTTCAATGATAACTCAAAATGAAAGTTGATAAGTAGAAAATAAATGGTTCCATATAGCTAGATCAAATCAAAACATGAGAATAACGAGAAAGAAATCGATTTAAGAATTTAAATGCTCCAAGCTTGGAATCAAAATCAACCTAAAGCGATCGGGTCTTCTTTTCAAGTTCAGAGATCATACGTTGGCTTATTAGGTCGGAACACTAACATTGATTCTCCTTTCAAGTTACTGCATGCTTCTCGTCACTCGATTATAACCATGGTAAATTGAAGATCAAGAAATGAGGTTAGTCATCAAGGTGTGGTTTTCACTCCTAACTTGATGATGTATTTCCAAGATATGACCATTAACTTACCAATCAAAAAGTTCGATCCCAACTCGTTGTTAAGGATTCACAGAAATAAGGTGAGGTAACTCACCATTAAGGTAAGGGAAATCACTCCTATCTTAACGGTGATGTTTTACAAAAAACAAAATATAACAAGATGAACTTCTTCATCAAAATCCAGAATTCACTCCTACTTTGATGAGATCGTTTCATTTGAGAGAATACAATCCATAAAAATGAAATTATCATCAAGGTATGGAATTCACGCCTATCTTGATGATTGAGCTTCATAATAACAAGGAAGCAATCAAAGATTAACACTTGTCACCAAAGTACGGGTTTCAATCCTATTTTGGTGAGATCATGTCATTTGTGAAAAGCCATTCTAAAGAGAATACTTGGAGTCAATCCTCAAGATAAGGTAATCACTCCAATCCAGAGGATGAAATTTCATAAAATACACAATTGGAAACCATTTATCAAAACGAATAGAGAATCATCAAAGTAAGGGAATCACCCCTGCTTTGATGAGTTAGAATTGTTTAGGAGGTACGAGTGTTCTTAGTCATAGATTGACTTACAAACTCTCGCATCTTCCACAGTGCAGACGGTTCAAAGTTTGACTTAACGACGAAAGGAAAAGGACATCACTTAGAAATTTAGAAAATTTCAAGTTACATCAATGTAACTAAAAGGAAAATCATGCTTACAAAATTTAAGGTCAAAGTTCGAGGTAACAGGATTTGTTATGATGTTCAAATCTTGGATGTCTTAAATCAGAAAGACAAAATCAAGGACAAGAATGATTCAATACCATGATGAGATGTGAACATTCGATTTACAGTGGAAAGGAAAATACAAGGACTTCTCAAGATATGAGGTCAACCATAACCTTCTTGAAGACACGCGTACTTATAAGTGGTGACAAAGTTATCATTCAGTTAGCAAAGTATCCCGAAATGTAGGAATTTCACCTACAGCATTGCATGTTCTTAGTTATGGGACACATCCTTAAGAGGATTTTGGAATCATAAGTAACGGTTTAAAGTTTTAAAGACCATACGGTTTAGATTCTCAATATCTTTGGGTATATTGAAATCCATGTTCACGTTGGTCAAGATAAGAAGATAGTTACATGAAATGCCGAGTTCAATACTGTTACACGTTACACGTTGAGCGTTTAAACGTAAGAGTTGAATTGTAGGATGGGTTTAATATTAACAGGAATATTATTTAGGTTAAGAATGAGAAAGTATTTAAACTTTGATGATAAACCAGTTCAAGGATTCAAGGATTTTTAAGATACAAAAGGATGGTTCCACTTGGTAACGCATTACCATTTGGAATCGTTGACACGTCAAGGTAAATTGACCTATTTGCCTTAGAGACTTGTGTATTAACCATAGTTTATCACTCATCCCAGAAATCCCCAGGTAAGCATAACTGGTCTCGCAATGAGATTTATACGATATGCTTGCCTTAGCCCGAAGGCCTTTTGCCAGGAAATCCAGAATACAGGTGTCTATGTGTCACACAAATTTCTTTGGTTCATAGAATCAAAACCTTGATGAGATTTTCATAGACTAGACATAAAGTCTAAGGAATTGAACCTCATCGTGGGTTCAGGATCAACCAAAGTTTATATAATTCCACATGTCATTGAGAATAGGTTTAGGAAGTTCATTTGTCGGGGAGAGTCAAAAAGTCAAAGTTAAGTTCAGGAAGTCAGGTAACTAAGTTTTAAGCATACATAAGGAAATCCTATGCTAAGGCATCAAATTGCACAAAAAGGCATAGCATTATGTAGCATTTAAACAATATGTAAGCACAAAAATATAAGGATCTTTCTATGAAGTTCATGTAACTATAGTCTAGGTCACTATTTCTAATAACCTAAATCTCTATAGTTATGGGCTCTGCTACCAATCTGTCACACCCCAACCTTGACGGCGGAAACGTCGAGGTGTGAGGAATTACGATTGTTCACAGCCACATAACGCTATTATTAGTTCCAAATATATTAATCAAGATTCAATTGTCTCAATGCAAGTAAATATTCAAACAAAGATACATCCAGAATACAAGTATAAAAGTATCCATATCATTCGTTTATTTCTCTAAGTCCAATCATAAGTGTGATAAGCTTCAAAGAGTAACCTGAAACATGTAAAAAAATAAAAGGTCAACATAAAAATGTTGATGAGCATTCTATAGTTTTCAATACATAAGTATATAAAAGATGGCAATTCAAGTTATAAGTTAGTGAATAAAGTGATTAGGGATGTTATGAACAATGCAACAATCAAACCTCGACAATGTTTTACAAGTCTTAAACGTGTACTTGGACCAACCAAGTTATAAGTATATACGATCAGCTAAGTGTACTTGGATCAACCAAGCAGGCTTGTCTTACCCATAGATCTATGACTTCGCTGGGCTAGCAATAGTTAATGATTGTACATATAACGCCATAACATGGTAACCACAAAAGTTTAACTAACCACAACTTTAAGTAAATTGCCATAAAGTTTACAAGTCTCGAATAAGTTTACAAGTGCAATGATATAAGTTAACATGTTTCACCCCAAAGTGTGAAAATAAGAAAAAGGGGTATGGAAATACTCACATGGAAATTAGGTATATGAATGACGATTAATAAGGATAATAAGCGACGTTCCAATATAAACCTTCACGAGATACCTAAGAATATATATATATCGACGAGATTTAAGTTTAATTATATAGGTTTAACGTTTGGATGAAGACTAGTATTTTAAATAATTTTCTTTTAAGACATGCCAAAATAATTGTTATTTGTTAACAATTGAAGATCATTTATATTTCCTTGAATTATATATATATATATACATACACATTGTTATTCAAAGGTGTAAATAAATTACAATAATAATAATGTAAAATGTTGTATATACATTTTAAATAAAATTTTAGAGCTTACTATTTTAAATGAAATTTTGGTAACAAGAGGTTCAATAATAATCTACTAATTATTAGTTTCGAATCATATTATTAGAATTTATTCAAACCATCTTTTCTTAAAATGTTTTATAAAATAAACGTTTTAAAAAAAATATTTCAGAATGTCTTTGAAGGGTTTTTAAAAATTTAGAATGTACAAAAGAAATTTTGATATATTTTAAGAATTTTCGGAAATTTACTTTAGGCTAGAAACTATTAAAAAAAACAAATGGCAGAGGCCCGGTTCGAACCGGGACCTCCTGCTCATGGTGGCCGCGTTTTACCAGTAAACCAAAGGCCTGAGCCGCGAAAGGAATCAGTTTCAATTTGTTTTAAACAGAATCTCCATCAAACCCCCAAATTCCCAAAATCCATTCGAACCCTAGGTTCGATCCTCACCCAAATGAACACGAATTCGATTTCTATTGCTTCTGAAATCATGGGGCTTTTGTTCCCTATGATAAATCGAGTATGTGGGTGTGTAGAATTTACCCTTATGCTGATGAATTGATGATGAACTGGTCGAAGAACAGACCGCGACTAGGTGCCAATCGAATGATGCTCGAACAACGTTTATAATCAAATTAAACTCATGGGAAGCTTCGAATAACGATCTGGAAGCAAAGCCCCTTATCAATTTATGTTAAAATCGATCGGAGGTCTTTAATGGTGTTGCAGGTCGCGAGTTTGGGATGGTTCGAGTGTGATGTTTTTTGATTGTTTTTATTGCAATTGAGTTCAAAGGATTCATTATAAACGATCCATAACCCTTTAGTGCGGGATTACTTTTGATTTTAAAAGCCGGTAGTGCGATTAGTGAGAATCTTTGGCCGACAATGGTGAAAGCAATCGGGAACACAGCGAAGGGATATGGGGGGTGGGGTTGGGTACTTTTCGAAATTACAGAAATGGTCCCTGTGGTTTCATGTTTTGTTCAATTCCTCCCAAAACTTAGGTTAGTGTTTAAATTAAATTACAATTTGGTCCCTGAGGTATTTAAGGGTTATCATTTCATGTTAAAACCTTTTAGTTCAAGTTTTATTATTTACTTAATAAACTCTAAACTTTGAAACCATTATATAATGAATCAAAAGAATTATTTATAAGTCTTTAATGAATTTATAAAGCTTGTAAACTTTATATTATTTATTTCCACTTTTATAATTAAAGTTCATAATTATTAAGGCTTTATAAATTCATTAAAATTCATTTTATAACTTAATAAATTTTAATAAGACATTCAATTTACTTATTTATTTATAAAGTATTACAAGTTATTTTAATGATTAATAAGTGAATAAATCACATTATAAACTGTACATTTAATGCATTTGATCCAGTACAATTATATAAAAATTTGGTTCGGGTTTTAACTTAAAAAAAATGACGGATGTTACAACGGCTGGTTAGCAGGGCCGGCCCAAGTATATTCGAAGTGAAGCGGGTCGCTTGGGGCCCCCATCTTTAAAAGGCCCCCAAATTTTTTAGGGTTTGTGTGTTCTACACTCTAGAGCGTGCAGAGGAGAAGAAGAAAGCAATCCAAAATCGATCTGATCTTGAACCTAAATCGACTTATGGATTTCCGAAGTACAGAGGCGTGCAAAATCCATTACCGAAATTCACCTTCAAAATCGATTCATCATTTACCAAATTATAACAGGTTAGTGACGAATGGGTTTTCAAAGTCGAAATGTAAACTTCTCATGATCTCATCTTTGAATATGGACTAGTAATTCATCAAATCGTTTATTAGTGTATAGCGATTCACCAAGTTTCCATTTCAGAGTACATACTACAGAATCATTGCCGTTTCGCCGTCGATTCACCTCCTTTTCATCAGCATCGGAACTCAGTAATGGGTTTTGTGAGCAATTATTAAGGTAGGGATTTATTCCTCGCCGTCGATTCCATTTCAGGTATGGATTTGATTTACAAGTTATGCGAATTTTTAATCTCAAATGTGATTTATTTGAGTTTTGAATTACAATTTGTTGACTAGTGTTTAGGACTATTCAATGATTTAAATTACATTATGCATTCTGTTGTTTAGTGACTTAGGTGTTTAGGCTAAAGAGATTACCATGGAATCATTTATTTACAATCAGATTTATTATGTATTTAATTTGTTTAATGAATTAGGTATTTTGTTTGAATTACAATTTGTTAACTATTGTTTGAGACTTTAGCATTTAGGTAACCATTGAATAAGTTGTTTGAATTACAATACCTTGTTTAGTGAATTTGTTGTTGAGGTTATCATTTAAGATTTAATCATAGATTTGAATTACTTATCCAATATGAAATTATGAATTAGTAAATTTAAGTTCTTCCAACAACCTTGGATTACAATCTTGCTTAGAATATTGGATACTTTGATTATAGTTTATATTTTATAGGTATTAGTTTTGTTAGTCGGATTATATATGTTACTTTTAGTTATTAGTTTATTAGTTGTTGCCATATCAAATCAAAATAAAAATACAAATTAAGTGCCTCGAAAAGGAAGAAAATAAAATTAGACGAGACATCATAGTTAACTCCACAAACTATAAACTTTCTAGGTAATTGTTGTTGTTCCTAAGACCTGAATAAAGAAGAGGGTTTATAAAAATAACTGTTGAAAAGGGCCTCTAAATTTACACTTTGCTTCGGGGCCCCAAAACAGTTAAGCCGGCCCTGCTGGTTAGTTGTTAGTTGTTAGTATCACCAAGTTAGTAATATTCACCACTGCCAAGGTTGGAACCTTGAACCTCTAAGAGAAGCAAAACCTTCCACCTCCCCTTGATCACTAGGTCAAGAGATCATTGACAATATATATAGTTAATAGAAAAATATTGGAATTTCCCCTAATCTAATTTCTAAATATGAAACATAAAGAAAACAAACGCTAATATTAGTGGATATATCCTAAGTGGAAGGTATACAATGGTTTTAGTTAGGTAGCATAACTTAGTTACTGGTATTTATCAACCTAGTGACAAAAATATATATTTTTTATTTAAGTGACATTGGGTTTAAGTCTGAAATAAATTTAGGTTGGAGTAAGGAAACACTAGATTAGAGCCATTTAAAAAGACACTTCATCTTGCTATTTTAGTAATAAAGTTTGCAGCTAAAACAAAAATATTACGACGGTTTGTGATTGTTAGCATGGTTCTTAACCCATAACTCAAACATGATAAGATGAAATTCCCTTATTGTGTGTCTTTTTTATTTCTTTTCCGTTACTACTAACCAATAGACATCATCCAGAGCGAACTAAAAGGCTCATAGTTTAATAATATTAACATGTGTACGTAATGGTGTATTTTATTATAAGTTTAAGTGTTCAAGTCTTACAGTTAATATTGATGTAAAATTTTAAAGTAAGTTTACTAAGGATGTGTTTATCATTCCAAACAAATCTTATAGTGAATGAATTCTATGGTTTTGAAATGACAAGAATTTTAGCCGGCTTATCCATTCTCGCTTTTACACATTTCGAATCCCTATTTCAACAACTAAGTTTATTAATTAATTGATTAAGAATCATAACTTTAATATTTTACTTATGATTTATGTCATTTGTTTTATTTTAATGAATAATGGTTACTCTTAACCTATGTGATCATGAGTCTCAAAGTATCTTTTAACTTTCAAGTTTGAAGTGGTGGTTTCCTCTAGAAAGAGTCATTTGTTTGAATACCGTTTTTACTGGTTTTCTATCATAAACTCTTGAAAGTCGCTCTTTTTACATGATCTTATTGTAACCAGAATATCAAGCAACTTCAAAAACTTAATACCCTAAAATTTAACCGAGTGATTTTTTCATTTAAAATAGAGTTAAGTTCGATTTTGCTTCCTGGGGTTTAATAAAAATAATCATTTTAATCCAAAAGATTATAAACATCAATTTACCTCCAAAAGTAACTTGTTTCAATTCAATCCAAAAATTTTATTAGTTGTTTAAACTTAAATTCAAAAATATGAAGCTTTTGGATTGAAATCGAAACAATTTATGAAACTTTTAGAGATAAATTGATGTTTCTAATCTTTTGAAGAAAAATAGTTACTTTTATCAAATCTCATAAAGCAAAATAGAAATTAACTCTTTAAAATATAAAAAAGTGTCTTATGTTAAGTATCAACACTTATACATACAAATGCATGTATCATCCAACCACCTATAAGTAGTAGAACTCAAAAATGATGAACCAAATACAAAGTAGTTGCCCTTTTTGACCCAAACATCTTTTATACTATATCTTTTTAGATAGTCGAATATAATAGATAGAGATACGTATCACTTTATATATTTCATATAACTTTTGACTTTAGATTATCAAATTAATATTTAACTTTTGGGTTGTTTAAAAATGGATATTGCTGACAACATAGTTTGGATTGATTATATATTTCAACAAACATGGCATATTTACACCGGTTGTCGTGTTATGAATTATGAAACATGTAATTATATAAACTTGCTAGTTTTGACACGTACTAATGTGTAAGGTTTTTAAAACTACATTATGATGATGCATTTGAGAGTGTAAGCAATTCAAGTAGTATAACCTACTCATGATATAATATATTCTTAGCTAGCTTCATTAATCTATTTAAGATCGAACCGCTTAACAGTTTTTTAATCATTCGAAATCCGATCAACAATTTTTAAACAGTTAAAAACCTGTTAGTAACCGCATCAATTGCACCATGTAGGTTTTAGTAACTTCTTAAAGCCGGTTAATAACCAAACCACTTTATGGTATTTGTTTAAATGGTTCTTTAAAGTTTAACTCACAACTTTTCAAGTTTATACGGACATCCAATAAACTGAAACGATACAGAGAAAATAAGCATGACGACTCTATAACTCAAATTTTTGATTAAAATGTAACTTTACATACGTGCACGCTTGTTTTTCTCTAAATGATTAAACAAAAAGACCTGATCGGAGACCGCTCGGAAACCTTTGTAACTAATTTGCGACACGGGCGTGTACAGAACTCATCCCTAAATTTTGTACTATAAGAAGTCATCAGGTAATTTGTGACGGGATCTTGTGGTGGTAAAATTGGTCGCTAATATTAGGACATATATGATGGAAAACAACGTTACTTAGTGACAGGTAATTTCAACAGTTTAGTTACAGATATTCAGTGCCAAACTATACCTATTTCAGATTATGAAAAATGATTTAATAGAAAAATATTGGATTTTCCCCTAACCTAATTTCTAAATATGAAACAAAAAGAAAACAAACGCTAATATTAGTGGATATATCCTAAGTGGAAGGTATACAATGGTTTTAGTTAGGTAGCATAACTTAGTTACTGGTATTGATCGACCTAGTGACAAAGATATATATTTTTTTTTATTTAAGTGACATTGGGTTTAAGTCTGAAATAAATTTAGGTTGTAAGGAAACACTAGATTAGGGCCATTTAGAAAGACACTTCCATAATTTACGATTAACATCTTGCTATTTTAGTAATAAAGTTTGCAGCTAAAAAAAAAATACGACGGTTTGTGATTGTTATAGAAAGTCTATAATAGCATGGTTCTTAACCCATAACTCAAACATGATACGTTGAAATTGTTGTCTGGTATAGAGAGAAGACAGAGGATTGGAATCATGAATTGTATTAACAAAAACGATTGTTTAGGGTTACATCATAAAGGTGTTTATATATCCACACCAGTTTACATTTTTGGCCCTTACACTATCTTATTGTTTTACTTTCTGACACTCCCCCTCAAGTTGAATAGTGGGGTCACCAATACTTAACTTGCTCAGACAGTTACTAAATGCATTTCCGTTAACAGCCTTTGTAAGTATGTCTGCGAGTTGATCTTTTGACGGAACATAAGGAAGTTCTATGATTCTTTCTTCTAGCTTTTCTTTGATGAAATGCCGATCTACCTCCACATGTTTTGTTCGGTCATGTTGAACTGGGTTTTCTGAGATTTGTATTGCAGCTTTATTGTCACACAGAATTTTGCTAGGAATCTTCTGGGAAAAACCAATATCTTCTAGCAACTTCCTGATCCAAAGAACTTCACTTAATCCTCGAGCTATACCTCTAAATTCGGCTTCTGCACTCGACAAAGCAACCACCCTCTGTTTCTTACTTCTCCAAGTGACAAGATTTCCACCCACTAAGGAGAAATATCCTGATGTTGACCTTCGGTTTCCCTTATCTCCTGCCCAATCTGCATCAGTGTACAACTCCACAGTTAAATGTCCATTGGTTTTGAACAACACTCCATGACCTGTGGTTCCCTTGAGGTATCTTAAAATTCTCTGAGCAGCCTCCATGTGAGTAATTTGTGGTTGATGCATGAACTGACTCACAACTCCAACAGCATAAGCTATATCAGGACGAGTGTGAGAGAGATAAATTAATTTGCCCACTATCCGTTGGTACCTTTCTTTGTCTGCCAGTTTTCCATCGGGTTCCATGTGAAGACTATGATTCACCACTATTGGAGTATCTGCTGGTTTGCATTCAATCAATCCGGTTTCTGCCAGGAGATCAAGAACATACTTCTTTTGGCAGATAAAAATTCCCCGTTTAGACCTGAGAACTTCTATCCCGAGAAAATACTTGAGGTTTCCAAGGTCTTTCATTTCAAACTTTGAAAACAAATTCCTTTTTAGCCGGGCTATTTCTTCTACATCATCCCCGGTAATGATCATGTCATCTACATATATGATCAAGCAAGTAACTAGGCCATTTCTTCTCTTGATAAACAAAGTGTGATCAGCATTACTTTGGTGATATCCAACCTCTTTCATGGCCATAGTGAACTTTCCAAACCACGCCCGGGAGACTGCTTCAGCCCATACAGGGATTTTTTCAACCGACAAACTTCCCTTCTTTAAAATCCCCTGAAAAACCAGGAGGTGCTTCCATGTAGACTTCTTCTGTTAGGTCTCCATGGAGAAAGGCGTTTGTAACATCAAACTGATGAAGAGGCCATTCCTTGTTAGCTGCTACGGAGAAGAGAACCCTGATAGTATCCATTTTTGCAACCGGGGAAAAAGTCTCAGAGTAATCGATTCCATATGTCTGAGTGTAACCCTTGGCTACAAGTCGGGCTTTGTATCTCCCAATGGAACCATCTGGTTTATATATTATTGTATACACCCAACGGCATCCCACTGTTTTCTTCCCCTTAGGAAGAACGCACTTTTCCCATGTGTTGTTTTTCATGAGAGCACGCATCTCCATTTCCATGGCTTCTTCCCAGTTCTTCTTACCTTGAGCTTCCTTCACGGAATTAGGTATTTCTTGAGAATACAGTGATTGAACAAATGTTTTAGCACTGTTTGATAAGTTCCCGTTTACCATATTCGCTACAGGGTACCTTGAATTTCTGGTTTCCCTCTCTGGGGAGTATCGTTTGGGAGGAACTCCTTTATTGGCCCTGGGAGGAAGAGAATATCTTTCGGTGGTTGTTTCTTCTACCACAGGTTCCTTATGAACAATAACTGGTTCAACGTCTTCTACTTCCGGTTCAACCTGTGTAGTAGGTTCTGTTGTTACCTGTTCAACATGTGGGTTGGATGTCATTGTTTCCTCAGGTGTGACGTTGGGTGAACTCTCAGGTGTGACGTTGGGTGAACTCTCAGGTGTCACGTTGGGTGGACTCTCTTCAGTAGTACTTTGTTCTACGTTGGGTGGACTCTCTTCAGATGAGGATAGCCAACTCAGAGTGTCTATACCTTCATTCTCCCCTGACCACTGAGTTGGATGTCATAGAAGTATTTTGTTTCCAGAAAGTCAACATTCACTGTAGTAAACATTTGATGAGTTTTCGGATTATAACACCGGTAGCCGAATTGGTCAGCCCCATATCCGACAAATACACATCTCTCAGCACATGGGCCGAGCTTGTCATCCCGGTTGACTTTTGGAATATGAACAAATGCAGTACACCCGAAGATTCGAGGTTCAAGTGTAAGAGGATGTGGAATACTTACAGACTTAGACAAACGATCCAAGGGGGTTTTAAAAGTAAGAGCTTTTGTGGGAAGTCGATTCAGGAGATACACAGAGGTAGCAACTGCCTCCGGCCAGAAAGATTTTGGAACCCTGGATTCAATCAACATGGCTCGAGTCATTTCGAGAATAATACGGTTTTTCCGTTCAGACACACCGTTTTGTTGGGGGGTGTAAGCACAAGATGTTTGATGGACCAGTCCTTTGGTCTGAAAGAACTGTTTCATGTTTGTATTAACAAATTCTCCTCCATTGTCGGATCGAAGGATTTGAATTTGAGTTCGGAATTGGGTCTGAACCATATCATGAAATGCGACGAATTTGTCGTACACTTCGGATTTGTTTTTTAAAAAATACACCCATGTCATTCGAGTGCAATCATCTATGAATAATAAGAAGTACCGAAAACCCTGTCCTCCTATCACCGGAGCAGGACCCCATACATCCGAATGGATTAGTGAAAAAGGAGAAGCTACTTTCGTATTGCTAGGTTTAACTGGTTGTCGATGGCTTTTGGCACACAGACAGGTTTCACAGTCTATTTTCCCTTTAGAGGAAAAAAGTTTCGGAAATAAAAGATGCAAATACCCATGAGATGGATGCCCTAACCGTCGATGCCATAACCAAGCTTCTCGATCATCGGTTCCATGTGCTAGCATCACTTTGCCCTGGTGAGTCACTTCATCCACATAGTACAGTCCTTGGCGCTCAGTACCGCGTCCAATGATTGCACCTGTCCGGATATCCTGTAGGATACAGAAAGTAGGGTGCATCAAAACTGTACAATTCAGCTCTTTTGTAATGTGACTCACCGAGAGCAGTTTGTTTGATAATGATGGAACATAGAGACAATTCGGTAGTTTCATTGTTGGTGAAATTTCTATTGTTCCTCCTCCTCTCACTGCCATTATTCCATTGTTAGCAGTATGGATTTGAGTTTTCCGAGGTTGTGATTTTGTCTGGATGTCTGATGATTCAAATGTCATGGTGTCAGCGGCACCAGAATCAAATATCCAAGAGTCGTCTGTTGAATGGTTGGCTGTCATTTTAAAGGGATAATAGACCGAGATATAATTCTATGAGAGGTTAATAGGATTCGAATCAGTCAAGCTGCACTACTCCTGTAGCCGCGACCAATATCAGACCTGCTAAGCAATCGAGAATATAAACCGGCTATCACCAAATCAATAAAGCTGTTAGACAATCTGAAACCAATTCTATGAAAGGTTAATAGGATTCGAATCAGTCAATATCACACTCTGCACTTCGTTTCTCGCGTTCACTCCGTCACCGCCCCTACACACGCCGGGCGCGTGAACTTCCCCAAATAACCTAATCCACCGTACGCATCCACCACCATACGGTACAGAGATCCACCATTCTCCCTCACAGTATACGTCGTGTTCGTCAAGTACTTATTCACAGGTGAATCAGCACACGAACAATTCTTCCTAACGAATACGTAACCCCTACCGTTACCTTCAACTGTAACATCCTTCGGTGAGACGTCGAACATGCTCATGAAGGCGATTCATGATCAGACGTAGGGTTAGGGTTCATACGATCATCAGTACTTTCAATGGGATCTTCAATTCCAATTGCTGGCGGTGACGGTGACGTCAGTTGCTTTGAGACTGGAGGTTCATGGTTAGGGATGACGTTTTCCAGCGGTTGTTCGATTTCTGTCGGTGGCGGTGCTGGTGGTAGGAGAGACGACGGCAACGGCGACGGCGGTTCTAAAGGCGGTTCTAAAGGCGGTGGTTCCGGTTGACCTTCAACGTACTCCGGCGGTGGTTGTTTGTGGCGGTCGGCTGAGTTTTCTGGTTGTTGCGGTGGTGTCGCTGCAGTTGATGTGTGGGTGTTCGAATGGGCTGTGGAACTACTTGATGAGTAACGTGATGAAGGAAGGGGATAGTGTTGAGTTGTTGGCGAGTAGGTTTGGATTGATTGTTTGAGATTGACAAACGATTGTTTTCAAGGATCATGAACTCTGCTCTGATACCATGTTGTCTGGTATAGAGAGAAGACAGAGGATTGGAATCATGAATTGTATTAACAAAAACGATTGTTTAGGGTTACATCATAAAGGTGTTTATATATCCATACCAGTTTACATTTTTGGCCCTTACACTATCTTATTGTTTTACTTTCTAACAGAAATTCCCTTATTGTGTGCCTTGTTTATTTCTTTTCCGTTACTACTAACCAATAGACATCATATAAAGCGAACTAAAAGATTCATAGTTTAATGATATTAACATGTGTACATAATGGTGTATTTTCTTGTAAGTTTAAGTGTTCAAGTCTTATAGTTAATATTGATGTAAAATTTTAAAGTAAGTTTAATAAAGGATGTGTTTATCATTCCAAATAAATCTTATAGTGAATGAATTCTATGGTTTTGAAATGACATGAATTTTAGCCGGCTTATCTTTTCGCTTTTACACATTTCGAATCCCTATTTTCAACAACTAAGGTGATGTTTGTTTTTTGAAAAAAACTCTTCCTCATCTCTTCATCTGCGGGCACGCAGACGCAGGAAGAGGTTTTGAGTGCGCAGACTGTTTGTTTTTTGGAAGACGTTTCATTAAAAACGTCTTCTTAACGTCTGCATGGAGAAGATGTGGTACTTGTCAGGTCTTCTCAACCTCTTCTCCTCTTTACCCCCAACACAGACTTTTCTTCTCATTGTTCAAGCCTTCAACCCACCACCCCTCTCCTCTCCTCTCTTCACTGAAGCCCTTCTCCGGTCGCCACCTCCGCTCACCCGGCCTCTCCTCTTCTGCTCACTGTTCTCTTCTGCTCCGACTCCCTCTATTCCCACCCACCTGCGGTCGCCCACCTGTGACTGCCTCCATGCAACCACCCCCATCGACCACCGTAGCCCCCCATTGACCACCCACTTACGACCGACCACTTGCGCTCGCCTCCCTGCAACCACCCCCATCGACCACCCTAATTTGGTTGCGGGGTGACACTTCTGTTCAAAGATAAAATTAAAAAAAAGTTAGGATAAGATAAGCATATGCAACTGATTTAAGAAGGAGAAAATATACAAGTTGTCTCACAATAATTTTAGAGAAATCATTTGTGATATGGAATACGGAAGGGTTCCACTGAATCCGCATCCAGCAAGATTTCTGCATTACAATATAGTTGATTTGAGAAGTGAGAAACGCATTCCGTTGATAATAAGGAGGGGAAGGGCGTACCTGGTGCTGCAAAGAGCTCCCGCATTTTCGCAGGGTCCAGGGAGGGTCCGTCCTATTTAAGGGAAGATGTACGCGGTCTTTCCCCCACATTTTGTGGGAAGGCTGTTTCCACGGATCGAACCTGAGACCTTCGGTCCCTTAGGAACAGCTTTTACCGCTGCGCCAAGGCCCACCCTCATAATAAGGAGGGGAAGATTAAGACAAAATCATACAATGTTTGTAGGTTTGGAGGAAGGCTATAAGGAATCTGATTTCCAAGATTATTGTTGCTAATATCATTGCAAATGCAATGAACATGTGAGTTGAGTATAGTATAGACCAGAGAGAGTTGTGATGAAAAAAGAAGATGATAGAATTTGAAATGATTGATATGAACTTGTGTTGTGGATGTGAGAATTGAGATGATGAATAGGGATAGTGGTGGAACGTATCGGAATTGTAGATACGTAGTTGCTTTTGTGATATTATCTTTAAAATAAGGATAGTGGTGGAACGTATCGGAATTGAAACTAGGTGGTTTATAATGTATTTGTATGGTTTTAATTTATATATTAATTTTAAAATGTTTTTTAAGTATAACAAATAGGTTTTCTTTAATTACAAAATATTTCAGCATTCTATAGATTTAAAAAAACAAATAGTTTTTTCTTGCAGACTGCAGACGTTTGGTCCACCTCTTCTGCTGCAGATGTCTGCAGATGTGATCCGCAGACTGCAGAAATTTTTCTGCAGAAAAAATAAACAGCACCCAAGTTTATTAATTAATTGATTAAGAATCATAACTTTAATATTTTACTTATGATTTATGTCATTTGTTTTATTTTAATGAATAATGGTTACTCTTAACCTATGTCATGAGTTTGAAAGTATCTTTTAACTTTCAAGTTTCAAGTGGTGGTTTCCTCTAGAAAGAGTCATTTGTTTGAATACCGTTTTTACTGGTTTTCTATTATAAACTCTTAAAAGTCACTCTTTTTATATAGATCTTATTGTTACCAGAATATCAAGCAACTTCAAAAACTTAATACCCTAAAATTTAACCGAGTGATTTTTTCATTTAAAATAGAGTTAAGTTCGATTTTGCTTCCTGAGGTTTAATAAAAATAATCATTTTCATTCAAAAGATTATAAACATCAATTTACCTCCAAATGTAACTTGTTTCAATTCAATCCAAAAGTTTTATTAGTTGTTTCAACTTAAATCCAAAAATATGAAGCTTTTGGACTGAAATCGAAAAAATTTATGAAACTTTTAGAGATAAATTGATGTTTCTAATCTTTTGAAGAAAAATAGTTACTTTTGTAAAACCTCATAAAGCAAAATAGAAATTAACTCTTTAAAATATAAAAAAGTGTCTTATGTTATCAATACTTATCTTCTACTACTATATATATAACTAGTTTAGAGCCCATGTATTACATGGGTGAAATAAATAAAACATATCAAAATCATTAGTTTTATGAATATTTTATTTTTTAGATGTTATTATCAATTGGTGGAATAAAAATATAATGAATATTTTAAAAGTTATAACACATAATGAATTAGAAATTATTTCTCTATATTTAAAGAAAATATTTTGATATCATATAATTTCATATGTATTAATATATTTTAAAATTAGTACATTTATATTTTAGATGTTTAATAGTTTAGTTTACTTATTTACAATAATTATCATTTAATATGAAAGAGACAAGAAACATAAATATAGACATATTTGTTTTAATATATTTTAGTTAAAAAGGAAAGTCAAATTAATTTGTATTTATTATGAGAGAGAGGCGGGAAAATAATTTTTTTGATATGCTATAATAATGACACGTGTCATTTGATATGCTAGAATGATGACACGTGTCTAAAGAAAACCTTCTTTTATTATATGTTATAGATGCCGGAAAGGTGGGTAGAAGAGTAATTTCCCACTTTTCATAACGTTCAACTACGCCTCTTTGACCCTCGACTTCGCCTCCTCAGACTGTTCACCTCCAGCTCTTGATGTTGAAGCCGACGGCCATTACGAATGACGCATCGGCATGAGTATGGGAGTGATTGATGTCATTTAAACCCCTAGCGTTTCCCTTCATCCATTTAATTGCACGAACGTTTCCCTCGGCCTCTATCAATTGTTCGCTTTCGATGATATCAATTCTTTTCGATTCATCACCCTACCTGTTTCTAATCCACCCATGTATATCTACAAGCAATGTGAACGAGATAACCCACATCCCAGTGCGTGCATATCGCCCTCATAGGTACGATCTGCTTTCTTTACTTCTTGTCATTTGCTCTGATTGTGGTTTGTCATTGATTGTGAATTTGTGATTATAGTTTGGCATTGTCAAACAGGGCACACATGTTTGTGTAATAAATGGATTTATGAATAGCTTTTGAGATACCATCCGCCTCCTTCAATTGATGGATAACTAATGCTTCATGTGGATTTCATGTTTGTTCCTATTCTTGTAGTGTTTTGGCTTTGCAATCGAGTAGGCCTTCCAAGTGCTTTGATCACAGGTCAGTGACGTTAAAAATTGAATTCCTTGTTTCTAACTGCTGGTTGATGTGGAGTTCATGATGAAATTATATAACCTTTATGTTAGTACAACTTAGGACTTCAAGTACATGAGATCCTCTTAATAAAAATGGAATTTACTTTTGTTTTAAGATGCATATTTTCATATTTTGATATGAGTTTCATGACTGATTTATTAGATGTGTTCACCTTGAGGATTTACATAACCTTAATGTTAGTACAATTTAGGACTTCAGGTACATGAGATCCTGTTAATAAAAATAGAATTTACTTTTGTTTTAAGATGCATATTTTCATATTTTGATATGAGTTTCATGACTGATTTGTTAGATGTGTTCACCTTGAGGATGAATTAGCTTGCTTTATGTTTTTAGCAAGTGTATCACCTCTCTCTTTTTCTGTAATTTGAATAAAAGTTTGAGGATGCTATGGGGGTTAGCAGTTGGCCGTCTTGTAGCAATGGCATCCAGTTCTGGTTCCTATTAATAATAGTACCTTCACATGTTGATATAAGCAACTATGATTCATTAATATATGTCTTAATTCTGCAAATGATATACTTTGATGTGCAAAGATTTTGTATGTATTATTATACAAATTTATTTAGTATTGCCAGTTATTTTTTGAATTAATAGGTAAGATAGAGATCAGTCCTCTACTAAAGATAGGATCTGCTGCTCTTGATATCAATTTGCACGAGCTGAAGGCTGAGGTAATTACTTACTTAGAAGGCCTTAAGTCACAATAAACTAACTTATGCGAAAGCATGATGTACACGTTTTAGATTCTATAAAATTAAGTTCCTGAATTATTGACAGCCACATTAATAGAAAGTTAATGCATTAGTTTGCTTATTGGAAGTTTATAATTGTACAAACTTGACCGTCTTATCGTTACAAAGAATTGCTAATATTAATTTGGGTCCAAGGGTGTTTCAAACATTTAATTAATGGTCAAATACTCCCTAAATTTATTTGCCAGGTCAAAGATTTTATTATTAATAAAAAGGTAATGCATTAGTTTGCTTATTGGCAGCTTATAATTGTACATCTTTTTATTTGGTTCCCATAAGAACCTCATGGGATTTGCAAATACCCTGCCCCACAATAGGATGGTGAAGATGGTCGGTTAGGTAACAGGTCAAAAAAGTTGATGGTTGATTGGGTTATTGTTTGTATGTGTCAAATTGGCCAGGTTATTTTGTTCTTTCTTAAAGATTTGTAAACAATAAAGTTTCTTAATTATGATTACTAAAACACTGTTATTAAGTTAATAATCTTAATCTTTTGAATATGACGATTTAGGAGGTTATATCGTTTAGAAATAGATTTTATGTCGCCTCTCATTACAATCCATTTTACCTATTCGAACCATTTGACCCGTTTGAGATCAAAATCTTAGAATTTTTGTTAAAGTATGCTGAATTTCGTTCAAGTTTTACAGAATGAATATGCTGGTGGTTGTGGTGATTTTGTGCCCACTGAATGTTTTGAGTTCCATGCAGATCATCTCATCGTTAGTCCTGCTATGGGGGAGCGACCGATGCATATTAGGCAGGTAATATAATATCTGAATAGTCTTCATTCACATTGAATAATGTAATGATTTATTTATTTGTTTTGTTACATAATGTTTTCTCAGGAGTTGAGGCGTACAGATGGATGTAGGTTTGATTTCTCTTCATTTAATTGTCATTTATTGAATTGACTATCAAGTAAACGCTACATCGATTTTAGATTTGGTCGGCCATTTAATACATTGTTTTGTTGTTCATGTTTCTTTTTTTAGATATGACTACTTGATCAGTTGTGTGCATTCCTTATTTTGTCTTCCTTTATGCTTTCTTTTTCTTTCCAGTTTTCAGGTTAATGAATAAAGAAACATGAGATCGGTTGTTGACTATTGTCATGACGCCTATATTATGAAATCCATTTTGTTTTGAATAGTATAATATATTGTTTCATTGGTAGTGTGTACTTCTATGGCTACAAATGTTGACCAACCTATTAATCATCGATTACGGAGAAAATGAGAGAGACAATTTCATTCATTCACAATTTTAAGGTAGGTATCCTCATTGGTCAGTTGGCGGCAGAGTGGCAACTAAGATAATGATTGTTTTCTTATGAAGAGATCGAATATAGATTATGTGCTTATGCTCGAGTCATTTCCTATTTGCTAACATTAGTGAAAGGTAATAAGTTTTGCTGGTAATATCAAAGTTAGTTTGTTAGTTAATTACTTCCAATCAATTTCTCACCGTCATTCAAATAGAGAAACAATTGGTTCTATTCCATCTCAGAGAAAACAATCGCCTAATGAAACAAGATCATTATCCTTTGCTCACGGCTTGGCTAAGAACTAAAGATTGTTCATTATATCATAAGTACCCGGTGTTTCAAATACCTATTTATACAAAGCAATCGCACATTTGACATTTCTATTCATAAACGGCACCAAAACTTAATATTGGTACGTGTATGTTTCTCGATGTATCTATTTTTGTAAAGTATATACTGCACATAAGTTCGCCTATTAAGAACACTTACAGTTATTGTACAAGTTATCAAAATCAAGTGTTATAAATTTTTACATCCCACGGCAAAGCGCGGGTTCACACACTAGTACATACAAATGCATGTATCATCCAACCACCTATAAGTAGTAGAACTCAAAATGATGAACCAAATACAAAGTAGTTGCCCTTTTTGACCCAAACATCTTTTATACTATATCTTTTTAGATAGTCGAATATAATAGATAGAGATACGTATCACTTTATATATTTCATATAACTTTTGACTTTAGATTATCAAATTAATATTTACCTTTTGGGTTGTTTAAAAATGGATATTGCTGACAACATAGTTTGGATTGATTATATATTTCAACAAACATGGCATATTTACACCGGTTATGAATTATGAAACATGTAATTATATAAACTTGCTAGTTTTGACACGTACTAATGTGTAAGGTTTTTAAAACTACATTATGATGATGCATTTGAGAGTGTAAACAATTCAAGTAGTATAACCTACTCATGATAAAATATATATTCTTAGCTAGCTTCTTTAACCTATTTAAGATCGAACCGCTTAACTGTTTTTAACCAACTTTTTTAATCACTCAAAATCCGATCAACAATTTTTAAACAGTTAAAAACCTGTTCGTAACCACACCAATTACACCACGTAGGTTTTAGTAACTTCTTAAGCCGGTTAATAACCATACCACTTTTTAGAATAAACCGGTTTTAACCAAATGGAACAATAACCGATTAGATTAAACAACTGATTTGTGCCTTAAGCTATTATTTAAGCCTAAAACAAAACAAAGGCTATGTTTGGGATTAATTATTTTGATTGAAAATAACGTATTAACTTACGACTTTTTAAAAGAAGTTTTTTAAAAAATGTTTGAATTAACTTATAAACTTGCCGCAGGTTGGCGACGATGATTGGTAGTCGGCCGCGGGCGCGGTCGGTGGAGACAGGCGTTTATAGGTGGTCGGGGTCGGTGATAGTCAGCGAGGTCGGCAAGTGTCGTCGGTATCAGTTGGCGGCAGGCGAGGGTGGTACGGGGCGGAGGCAGGGTCGGTGGGATTTGACTAGAATAACAGCAATCCCAAGCACCCAAAAAAGCGAAATTGTGGATATGACTAAAATCGCTCGTTCCCTCGTTATTGGTCGGTTTGGGTTTACCCCTTTCAAATCTCCAAATACATTTACACCAACGTTCACTCGACTAACACAAATCTCTATCTAGGGTTCTTCATCCGGATCACCAATCAATCCTACATGTAATTCTCACTGTTTTCTTGTGAATTTGCAGAATTCATTCGCAGGACCATGTGCTGTTTCACCTGCTGCTTCAGAATCAGAGATGATCATCATCAACCGATCACTGCAATCTCCAAGGTTAGGGCTTGAAATCAACGTAGTAGATTAGAATTTCGGAAGAATGCTGTTGTTTTTGAGTTTTGGTTTTGTTTTTGGTGTTTAGGAACGTGTTGGTTATCGACCTAGCGATCGTGTGGTCTGTACTAGCTTCTGAAGGTAGTTGATCGCTGAACAACCTCATCGTTCATATTATCTGTAGTTTTGAGTATTTTTTCTATATCTCATCGGATGTTTTTTTTGAAGTAGTATGACGTTAGATCTAATTGTTCATATCGCAGTGGAGTACGCTATTGTTACACAGAAATGATATTATGCTTTTTGGTTTATCTTTCTAGTGTAGGTTTGTCATTTAATTATTGCGTTGTAGACGAGTTTTTGAAAGTAAATGCATTATGTGTTGAAGATGTGTTTTCCTACTTTCCTTGCTGAATTTTGTGTTGATTGTGTGTATGTTATTCAGTGGAAGATAGGGATTTCTCAGAATGCGAGGATGAGATATGTGGTGTTACAGGATCTCCAGTTTTGGATGACGAGCTCAGGGCTGAGGTAATAATTTCGTTAATGTTTTTTTTATTGATGTTACATGATGCAAGATTAACCACCGATAATCTCTGAAAGATTAAAAGTAACGAAAATCCTATAGACGCAAGTTAAATATTGACTTCAAAAGACACCTCAATGTATGAATAAATTTTCTTAAAGGTCTGATATTAACTTTAAACAAGATTTATGTCTTTACTCCAACTCTCCTAGTAATATGCATAAATGTTGAATCTGAGTTGCTTATATGAATTCTTTTGTCATGGCTTTTAAATCTAATCTTCAAATTTTCAAAACAGTTATATGTATAATTTTACAGGCAATATTTATTAAGGCTTGCAGCACTTTACCCCAAACTCCAGTTGAAATCCGGAAAACTGAGAAATCGAAAGATGCACAACCTCATAACGGCAATCCAGAATCAACATTTCATTCATGGCTTCCAAACACTGCTATTGGAAAAGCATTTGAGAAGCAACCTGATCACTTGCAGTCTCCAATCAAACCTTTTGAGAAATGGGAGAATGATATAGATTTTTCAACAGATTCGTCAATCAGGTAATCATGCTCCAACAAATGCTCAAAAGTTGGTTTTTAACTTTTATACCGATTTTGATCTTCGCATATAATTAATAGTAGCTTAAAAACCTTATGTTCCATATCTCAGTTTGAAAATCATAGATGGCGTCTCTAGCAGCTCGTCTGAAGTCTGTGGGATTGAACCTGGTGCAAGCACACAATGCAATAACAAATCTGTTCGCTTTGAAAGCCAGCATGATTCATGTTCATTTTCATTAAAAAACTTGTCACCTAAAATTACTAACGAACCTTTGATGCCATCCGAGTCACCATTCAATCACTTCATTTCAAAACCATCACCTAACCCAACCCCTCTCAAATTAGCCGAAGATATGCAAACTCCTGGCACTGCTTTCCCTGCCTATAGGAATAATCCAAGGATCAGATTTCAGTATGTGTACTCAGGGATGAACACTCAAAACTTTTTTCAGTTAGATACACCAATAGAAGAAGAATACATTGAGCAGGCTGACAAAGAAAGCCCCCAATCACAAGTGAAATTACAAGCAAGTGCAACTGAAATGGGTTTAAATGTGGGTCCCACTTTGTCACCATGGCTACCCCCTAAGTCAAACTATGAAGTCTGCACTGAACAAAGTTTGGTTCCCATTTGCCATGGTCAAACTCCAGGGGATAGGCCTATCCCCGCGGTTGTTACTGCTTACTTGCAATGCTGATGACACTCCTTTTACACCTGAATGGGGGGATGGTAATGGAATCCCTAATACAGCTAACAAGTATAGTGAGGTTAAGTTTGTTAATTCTCTTAATCCAATCTTTAGTTGTTTGACTTTCTGACTAATGAACCAATGATTAAAAATTGTAACTCATTTATCTTTATAGGACCAGATGGTTTCTTGGCATGCCACACCTTTTGAGGAAAGGTTAGAAAAGGCTTTAATGGAGGATAAGTTCATCCCCAAGAGGTAGGTCTACTTGTTGTGGCCTCTTTGACTTGTTTGCTTAGACCTACACCCGACAATCATGATGCGTTCTTCAAAACTGGATTGATTTGGGTAATTTTTGTTTGCTAAATTAGTTGATCTGGGTCACTATTATTATAAAATTATAAAATATGCATATATGGGTCACTCCTATGAAAATTGTTAACTTATAACAGGTCCAAGTGGGCAAATCCTACGAAACTTGTAATTGATAACTTAGAATGGGCCCCAATGGGTCAACACCATCAACTGCCATTAATTTGCTGCCACCATTTACCTGTCACCATGGACTCAACCACCGTCACCACTGGCAGCTCCCGTGTCGTCGCTGCCCCCCACTGGTTGCCGCTGACACGCCGCCACTTTCACAGTCACCTTTTGTCACCACTAGCCCCCATAAAACATGTATAGGTAGTGAGGATTTTTTTTTCTTTTTCACAACGACCTGGTTTCAATCCGAGTTCATTTTGGTCAGGACCTGTTTTGACAAGTTTAAAACGATCTGGTTTGACCCTGATTTGAGTTTGACCAGTTAGCCGATGGGACCCGAACCACATGTTTTGCCTGGCTTACTTAGATCTATTGTGTGTCTATATGGGATTTAATTATTTTGTTTTCATGTTCTTGGTTGGCAGGAAGCAACTTGGACCGACACAGGGCGTGGAACTTTGATGTGAAAGAGGAACACCAGACTTCTGGATATGAGATCCAACCGTCAAGGTAACAAAATTTACTGCCTGATCTTAAAAAGGCAAGAAAATTTTGAGATTTATTAGGAGGATTGAATAGCAATATGATGCAATATGCAGTCACGTTGGATCAAACAAACACAAGAACAAGCTGGGTAAATTCTTATTCAGAAAAACACCAAAAAAAATCCCCGTTCAAAAGAGAAAACATGAGTATTTAAAGCCTAAACCTAGCCAAGACTTTAGGCAACAAACATGAAAAAGGAAACTGAATCAAGCACAAATTCAATAATAAAATAATAGCTAAAAATAACTCCCAGCTTGCAATCCAAGTTATCTGCCAGATGGGCTCAACTTGGGTCTTCGATCGGGCTCAACAGTGGGTCGGAACTGCAGGTAATTGGGCCAGGGCTTGGGTCAACCCTGACGCCATCATCCTCCCCCTCTTCGGAAGGACTCGTCCTCGAGTCAAGGGGGTCATCCAGATCCGGGACAAATGGTGAAAGATCAGCTACGTAAAAAGTGGCAGAAACACTATAATGGCCAGGCAAATCGATCTTGTACGCGTTGTCATTTATACGTTCCAAAACTTTAAAAGGCCCATCCGCACGGGGCTGTAGCTTGCTTGCCTTTCCACCCGGAAAACGTTCTTTGCTAAGGTGTACCCACACAAGGTCGCCTGTTTGAAAGACTACTTTTTTTCTCTTGACATTAGCTCTCCTTTGATAAACGATATTGTTATTGACAATCTTGTCGCGTACCTGTTCATGAATTAGCTTAATTTGGGCAGCCCGATCCTCACCTTCGGCACTATAGTGTGTAACCGCAGGAAGAGGAGCAAGATCCAATGGTGTAAATGGGTTCCGACCGTAAACAATCATAAATGGACTCATACCTGTAGAACGATGTGAGGAGCGATTATAAGCGAACTCCGCCTGAGGCAAAATAAGGTCCCACTGTTTGGGATTAGCACCGACCAAACTACGCAATAAGTTCCCCAGGCTCCTATTTGTAACCTCAGTTTGACCATCACTTTGGGGGTGGTGAGCACTGCTAAAATTAAGACGGGAACCTAGTTTTCTCCATAAAGTCCGCCAAAAATGACCAACAAACTTGACATCCCGATCCGATGTCAATGTCTTAGGAATACCATGTAAGCGTACAATTTCCTCGAAATACAAGCGGGCGACTTGACTTGCATCATAAGTTTTGGCACATGGAACAAAATGAGCCATTTTAGAAAAACGATCGACCACTACCATAACAGAATCCTTCTTGCGTTGTGTTAAGGGGAGACCTACAACGAAGTCAAGGCTGACGTCTTCCCATGGACCATCGGGAACTGGTAGTGGGGTGTAAAGACCCGCATTGGTGTGATGAGATTTTGCAATGTGGCACGTACGACACCTGTCAATAATGCGAGTGACATCAACACTCATTTTCGGCCAGAAAAATCGTTCTTTAACCAACTTGAGAGTTTTATCTCTCCCAAAGTGACCTGCCAATGCCCTTGGTGGCCTTCAAGAATTATGGCATCCCGTAACGAACACTTAGGAACACACAATCGCACCCCTTTAAACAAGAACCCATCCTGTAGTGAATGACCAGCCATCGGTGCTACTCGACAAGTCTCCCATATCGTTGAAAAATCTGGATCATCGGGATACAAAGTGCAAAAATTGTCGAACCACTCCACCCGCACTTGAAGTGAGGTAAGAAGAGCTCGCCGTCTACTCAAGGCATCGGCGACGGTATTGGTAGCCCCGGATTTGTGCCGAATGACAAAAGAATATTCTTGTAAAAACTCGACCCATTTAGCATGGCGGGGGTTGAGCTTAAGTTGCCCTTGAATAAACCTAAGGGCTTGATGATCGGAGAATAGAATAAATTCCGTGTGGAGCAGGTAGTGCCGCCAATATTCCAAACTGCGTATGATGGCGTAAAATTCTTTATCATAGGTACTAAATTTCTGCTTAGCCTCGCTAAGCTTTTCACTGAAAAAGGCTATGGGACGGCCCACTTGACTAAGGACGCCCCCGATCCCGGAGCCCGACGCATCACATTCCACCTGAAAAGTAATCTGAAAATTAGGAAGTGCCAGAACAGGAGCTTGAGTAACACATCGCTTGAGTTCGTCGAAAGCTTTAGAGGCTGCAGAAGTCCAATGAAAGGAATTTCCTTTCAAACAGTCAGTAATAGGACCCACAATCGAACTAAAATTTCGGATGAACCGGCGATAGAAGGACGCCAGCCCATGGAAACTCCGCACCTCGTGTAGTGTAGATGGCGTGGGCCATGTCAAAATTGCTTCGATCTTAGATTCGTCCATCCGAATGCCATTACCTGAAACAAGATAACCCAAAAACAAAACTTCGGGAGACAAGAAACAACATTTTTCACGATTAGCATAAAGTTTCTGCTCGCGTAGGATTGAGAAGACCTGCCGGAGATGGTGCAGGTGTTGTTGTAAAGTGGCACTAAAGACCAAAATGTCATCAAAGTAGACGACGACGCATCGACCAATCAGCGGTTTAAAAATATGATTCATAAGGCGCATGAACGTACTTGGTGCGTTTGAGAGACCAAAAGGCATCACCATCCACTCATACAACCCATCCCGTGTTTTGAAAGCGGTCTTCCATTCATCTCCGGGCCGCATTCGTATCTGATGGTATCCGCTACGCAGGTCAATTTTCGAGAACACCGCAGACCCATGTAATTGATCGAGGAGATCTTCAAAACGTGGTATGGGGAACCTGTACTTTATGGTTATTTTGTTGACTGCTCGGCTATCGACGCACATCCGGTACGTTCCGTTAGCCTTGGGGACCAGAAGGGCCGGGACTGCACAAGGACTCATACTTTCACGGATTAGCCCTTTATCAAGAAGTTCACTAACCTGTCGATGTAGCTCTTCGTATTCTTTTGGGTTCATGCGGTAAGCAGGTTTGTTGGGAATGACCGAACCGGGTACAAGGTCGATGCAGTGCTGGATTTCTCGGACCAGCGGTAAGCCCGCGGGAATTTCTGCTGGAAACACATCAAGAAATTCAGTGAGTAAGGGCTGTAACTCAGCCGGCGGCGCAGGGGCTGTTGCGTTTGTCTCCGTGATCACTAAAGCCAACATAATCGGTGAGTCCGTGTGTCGAGTGAAGTCCAAGAATGCAGATTTAGTAAGAACTAATGCCTCGGTTCCAGTGGCGCGAGCGTCGAGGGGAGCTAAAGTCACGTTCACGCCATCTTTCTTAAATGAATATGTATTTTGAAACCCGTCATGACGGGTTCGTCTATCATACTGCCAGGGTCTTCCCAACAAGATATGGCATGCGTCCATGGGAATTACTTCGCACCACACCTCATCAGAATAACGGTTCCCGATGCTAAATTGGACTAAACACCGCTGTGTTACCTTTACTACGTTTCCCTTTTTTAGCCATGTCAACTGATAGGGATCGGGATGGGATTCGGGCTTTAAACCAAGTTTTTCGACCATGGTGGTTGAGACCATATTTTCGCAGCTACCCCCATCAATAATAATCGTGCAGATTTTTCCTTTAGCCGTGCATCGAGTGCGGAAGATGTTGTTGCGTAGCCAAAGGGTATCGTCAGCTGTCCGGTTTGGTGCTATACTGAGTACTCGTTGAACAATTAGAGACTCACCCTTATCTGGGTAAATAATTTCAGCCTGTTCATCTTTTGTTTGATCATCTTCGGTGTCATATACGGGAGGAATGTCTTCGGTAAGAGTGACCAGCTGGGTGTTAGCACAATCCCGTGCATAATGCCCGAGTCCCCCACATTTGAAACATCTAGGTGCACGAGAAGCCCCAAGAGGGGCGGCGGAAGAAACCTCAGTCTTGGAAGGCCCGAGGCGACTGTTGGCTGGAGTGTTCGAGGCAGCCCGGGATGTCTCGGGTTTGAACGGGGTCCGGGACGTCTCGGGTTTGAAGGGTGTAGCCCGAACAGGTGGGAGTCTGCTCTTGGCTTTAAGTTGTTTCTCTACCTTTAAGGCCAATTGACAAACATCATCAAAAGTCCAATAGGGCTGTAATTGAACCACATCAGCGATTTCGGGTCGTAGGACTCCAAAGAAACGGGCAATGACCTGTTCTTCTTCCTCTTCAGCACCACAACGCATTCTCAACCTGTCAAATTCAGCAATTATTTCCTCAACGGTTGATGACCGCTGGGAGAGGCTATGATAATCCAAGAAGGCTTCTTGGCGATAGTTAGGAGGTAAAAATTTTTCTCGTAATAGTTTCCGCATCTTTTCCCAAGTGGTAACCCTAGGCCGCCCTTCTTGAGCCCGTTTTTTTTTCACATGCTCCCACCACAACGAAGCATATTTACGTAGTTTAATAGCCACAATTTTAACTTTGTACCTGTCAGGAATATCGCGGAGGTCAAAAACTCTTTCGACCGTATGGAGCCAGTCCAGAAACTCGTCGGGTTGAATTTTACCATCAAACTCGGGAATCTCGATCTTGATTCCTAAGTTTCGAAGAGGGTCCTCCTGGTGTTGGGGTTCCTGTCGCCCAAATGGGTTTTCCCAATCTCGTGCGAAAGGGTTGTGAGGTCCGTTCCCGTCATCCCAGATGTTCGGGTCGGTCTCGGTTTCTTCATTAAAACGAGGCTTGTGCTGCAACTCGAGATCCCGGATCCGCTGTTGTAGACGTGCAATCTCGTCGATGTCACGTGGGTCGCGTCGAAAGTCTTCGTTGCCTCGGTCGGCGAATCTACGAGCCCGTCGATGAGCGTGTCTTCCACGTCCGTCCATGGTTGATCTCCGTGCTCTGATACCAACTGATGCAATATGCAGTCACGTTGGATCAAACAAACACAAGAACAAGCTGGGTAAATTCTTATTCAGAAAAACACCAAAAAAATCCCCCTTCAAAAGAGAAAACATGAGTATTTAAAGCCTAAACCTAGCCAAGACTTTAGGCAACAAACATGAAAAAGGAAACTGAATCAAGCACAAATTCAATAATAAAATAATAGCTAAAAATAACTCCCAGCTTGCAATCCAAGTTATCTGCCAGATGGGCTCAACTTGGGTCTTCGATCGGGCTCAACAGTGGGTCGGAACTGCAGGTAATTGGGCCAGGGCTTGGGTCAACCCTGACGCCATCACAATATAGCATGGATGCATAAATGTTCACATGGTCACATATTTTCACTGTTCACATAGTAAATGACCTTTTCACCGCTCATTTAGTGGCTGCATATGCTTCAGAAAGGACCATAAGACCATTCATCTTGACTAGTTCTGTTTCAAAGGACATCGTGAAATGAAAACCTACTTTAAAGCATCTTAATCTGAAAAATATAAATATAAAGCGATGTCGTTTCAAGTTTGAAAAAAAACATATGTTTTTTGTTTCGGGATCATTGGACCAAGTTGAGAACTGATTAACTTAACTGAACCGAAATTTGTTTAAGATTGATAATCAAGAACTGAGCTAAACTTCGACTTGAGATGGGTATTCTAGCCTTCAGTTGTGGTTGGATAGGATTTTTGCATCATATTTGTTACTATTTTTCTCTGTTTTTAAACAATAATAATAGTATGTTAAAAAAAGTTGGGTCACTGGCATTTGTTTGTATAATTGTATTATTCGTAAAGTGATTTGGTCTACTGTTACTAGTTTCTAAAACTTAAACATATTACTGTATCTCAGTTTAACATGTAATGTTATTTTTCAGTTTCATATTTTTTATAATTATTTCTGATGGGTAATTTATTTTTATATGGATTATCATCCACAAACTACTTTGTGTTGCTTAAGGAGTTCATAAATCACTGAAACTGAACTGAAACACCCAACCTGAAATAAATCGGCGAGTTTGGATGGGGTAAGATTTACATGATTCGTTTACGATTTAAAACTTGAAATTGGCCATGTAACAACCGACTGTTTACTTTTTTTATTTTGTTTTTAGAATGGACAGTTATGACTTAGCATATGAATATTTATGAACCATTTTTAATGTTTTGGAAAAAAATATGTGAGGATATAGTATTCAATGTTAGTTTGAGCAGGTTGTAATAGTACAGGGGTCTTTTCTGTCAACTTTCTTAGCTGAGGGGCTGTTTGTGACATTTGTAATGTTTGTTGGTTGTTAAGCTATTAAGCATTCTGTTAATTGGTGGTTACTTGACCGAGTTTTGGGGATTTTCTCTTTGTATTCTCTTGTTCATAATCAAAGCTTAGAGCTTTTGTTTCTTAATTCTTGATTCAATTTCATCTTCAATTGTTGTAATTTGTTGTTGAAATCCTGTTCATTCCACATTCATTTTCAACAAAATACATACAAACCAACGATTTAAATTTAGAAAACCAGTTCAAACTGCACAAACCAAACTGATGGCCCCTTCGGTCGACCCAACCCAGTGTGTTTGTTTTACTACGTTTTGAACCCAGTGTATTTGGTTTACCATATTTTGAACCGTTGTTGGCAATTCTATTGTTTTTTTTTTCGTTATAAATGTAATTTTGAACTTTGAACACCTCCATTGTCTTTTGTACTTTAGAGAGAAAATTGCAAAAATAGTCCATGTAATTTGATAATATTGCAAGTTTGATTCTTAAATTTTAAATATTTTAAATTTAGTCCTTACATTTAAAGGTTGTTTGATATTATCTTAATGGTAATTAAAAGACTATTTCTTAATGCTTCATAGTCTCTGAATGTTAAAAAGTAAGGTTACCTTTTAACCATTCAAATACTATAAACCATTAAAAAGTAGTCTTTTAATAATTAGCCTATCAAACTACCTTCAAAAGTTAGTTGCAAGTTTTTTAGTGTTAGTATGAAGCAAAATGTTTATATACTTGTACCTAGAGGTGCACATAGAAACCGGGTCCCCGACCCGACCCGGAAATCCGATCTGAACCCGAACCGGTTTGGACCTGTGGTAGGCCAAACCGGTTTCAATCCGGAAAAAACTGGCGGGTTGGAACCGGTTTGTATAATTCTAACTCAAACCAGTTTGGAACCGGTTTCTACCAAAACCGGTTTACGAACCGGTTTAAAAAAACCGGTTTGAAACCGGCCCAAAAAACCGGTATATATCTTTTTTATACTTTAAATATATTATTTATTGAGTTAAAAAATAAAAAATACCGGTTTTTGGAACCGGTTTTTGGACCCGAACCGGTTAAGAACCGAGCCGGACCGGTTCCAACCGGGTTGGGTTTTATTGGACCAAAACAGGTTCCGGACCCGACCTGGTTCTTGGTCAAAACCGGTCCTAGAAACGTTGACCTGAACCCAAACCGATTCAGAAAAAAAACCGGTTTGTGCACCACTACTTGTACCAACTAACCAAAAAAATATCTTCTATTGATGGAATGGAACCCACCTCTGAGGAGTCCAGCCCAATATTTTAGATCTGACGGGTGTGGGCTCATTGGCACATGAAGTGAATTTTGGGCATTAAAAAGTTCTGACCATCGAGTAAAAGTTAAGTTGTTGGTGTCTTGATCTAGTGATACTACGGGATCTAGTTCTACAAAGGTGTAAAACGGATAATAGATTTTTTTAACAGTAAATGTACGACCCTACTTCGAAGGATATGTGTGATTTTAATCGGACCCACCTATTCGTTTCCTAGCCAGGACCGCACCCTCAACCCCTCAGGGATAATAGATGGATTCTAAAGCAGATTTTTAAAAGTGTTTTAGGATAAAACATTTTTATGAGTGAAACTAGAAAGTCAACCAACAGTCACAATCTACTAACACGAGATACAAAAACTAATAGCAAACTAACCAAACTACTAAGCCAACAAACTCTTCACATATTAGCTAAAGCGAAACAGTTATAAAGACTAAAGCATGGATTATGGACTGGATTTAAAAATAAAATTCATTACAACATACATTTAATGATGTATTATATCTATATGATTTATGACTACTTTTCTAAAAAATCTACAGGCATTACCCTTGTTATGTTAAATGCACTATTCATATAAGTAGTTCTTTGATTTGCTATATTTTATCTTAATATGAGTAGAATGATGTGACTTGATTTAGTTAAAGATCATGATTGTGAAATTGTTTATCATCTTGTCAAGACTACATTAATAAATTTGAATTTCTTAACATTTTATGTCCATAAGTCAGTTTAGATAAAAATAAAGAATATTAAAATTTGAATAACCCATGTGTGTTTTTCATGAACCATTTTTTAAAGTGTATAAACATCAAAATTAACTTTAAACGCACAGTTGCTGCTTCATAAGTTGAGTGAATATTTGAACAAAGTTCTTTTATTAGGCTACAGTGTTACACTTAATATGTGTCTCTACTTCTTCTAATTAATACATTATTTAATTCATTAAATTAAATATTATCTTATTAATAATGCTTTTAAAATAATAATTAAATTTACATTTACTATTTATCTATTTATCTATTTATTATTATATATTATTAAAATTAAGTATTATCTTATTTATACACATAAGTATATAATTACTAAATATTACATAGTTATAGTAGTAATATAGTAGTAGTAGTAGTAATAATAATAATAATAATAATAATAGTAATAATAATAATAATAATAATAATAATAATAATAATAATAATAATAATAACACCCAGATATAATTAATGTTTAAGTCGAGTCGGATTGGATTGTGCTCTTCAAGTAAGACTTGGTGACATATTATTTAATAACAATAATACTAATATTTCTAAGGGCATATTATGATTTTAGTAATTTTAATATTTATGTAAAATATGTTAGTTAATGATATATTATTTAATATGTTTTGAAAAATAATTACAATAATAATAAATATTATCATATTAATACTACTACTAATTATTATTATTATAACGCAAATAACAATAACAACATCTATAATATTTGTCTTATTATATTAGTTACAGTATCGTGTATCTATCATATTATTGTATCTATAACAATTTAATTTTTAATAATTGTATCATGACAATAAAATAATGAATCACTAAAACATGTGCAGCGACAATCTGAGTGCGTATATAGTTGAACTCACTGAAATCATGATAATCCCCAAAACTATAATTATGACGTTATTTTATATGCTCCAAATTAAACCGCGGCAAAGCGCGGGTCTAACACTATTATACAATATTGTAAAAGTCGCTAGGCGCTGCCAGGTCGGTCGACTGGCGAGTTACGAGTACTTGTTCCTAAGCGGGGAGTACTCGGATATAGCAATTTATAAAGAAATTAATTTTTGAAAAAATCTACATATATCAAATATCACAAGTTCACTAATATCTACAACAATATATGTAAATATTAATATAAATTATAAAGATAGATTATCAAATACTAAAATATTTCAAAAAAATGATATTTATTTTATAATATTATAAACATTGTAATCATTTAATAACTTCTTTCGAGGTATTAACATAAAAAATAACAAAAATCCAACAAAAAACAATGAAAAATAGTGAAAATTGACGAAAAATAGCGAAGATCCGAGTTTTCCGAGTTGGGCCGCCTAGCTCTGAGTAGGCCCGAGCTGGCCGCCTAGCTCCGAGTAGGTCCGAGTTGGACCGATTTTGACCGAGGTTGACCGATTCCGAGTTATGAGACTGAGTTGAAGAAAGTCGATTCAGTACATGTCCGAGTTCCGAGTACATCCCGAGTACTCGGTCGAGTTGGACGAGTTTTACAACACTGCTAGTGTGTGTATATATAAAATAAGTTAAACAGTGGTATATAATTGATATTAGCTTTATTTGGCCCAATGATGTCATCACTTCGAGAAATTGAAAAACATATGTTGGTAAATAAAGTATACAATAAGTATATACTAGCTCGGAATATGACAAACATTGTTGATAATACATTCATAAAAACTATACCTTAGTGACTAATATGTGTGGACTGAAATTGAAGTTCCCATAATAAAAGTAGGTAAGAAAATTAATATTTCATATTAAATATGAGTTTAGTTTTAAAATGAAAATAAAACAATTGAAGTATTGAGTGAAGTGTCTTGAAAGGTCTTGATATATTAATCTTATTACTAGGTTGGATAGCCGTGTGTAACATGAAATGAAAAAAACAATAAAATGCATAAAATTTAAAAAATCTTGTCATCTATATAATTCACATTATTACACATAGCAATCCCAAGTGAAAAGTCGTTACAACAGATTTTAATATATCGATTTTAAATTCAAATTCAAAAATTAATATTAACTAGTATTAGGCCCCCTGCGTTGCGGCGGGAGGCGTAAAACCGTGTCAAGTAGCACCAATGTTACGTCTCCATCAGTAACTATCAACACCGTAAAAACTCGTATTAAAAAATAGATAAAAAGAAAAATATAAAACTAAACGGAAAGTAGAACCACACACGTGAAACGTAAAACATTAAAAACATAACTATGTCGATCTAGGACCCAGACGTTGTGACGGGGATGTTAAGCAGGAACAATAAGTGTAACAACGTTGAACCACGCGTGCACATTACGGCGTGTTAACTCTCAAAATTTAGACCGTAAACCGAAATATTTGTAAAAGATGAATATTTTTAGGGGGCTAAAGTTGAAAGTGATAAGATGTAGGTTTATATTATGAAATATGTAAAAGTATTAGTTCTAAACAAAAAATTAAAAGGAAAAAAAAAGATATGTAATACCTCTTATTCACATGATACAAATATTAATCCATCTCCAAATTGATAAATAGTAATATTTAAATTGTTTGATTTGTTCCATATAAAGTTAATAATAATTAGTTTTAATATAGAAATTTCATTCATTTAAATTAAACTTTTGTAAGAAAAAAAATTTAAATTTAAAAACGGTTACAAAATCCAAAATTAAGAGATTTAAATAGAAATGCTATAAGCGAGTGACATGAGACGAAACAACCCTTAGAGAGTCAAGTGATAAAACTTATTTTAATTTATTAAAGTAGCTACAACAAATTACAAACATATATAGTTCAGGAAAAGAAAATGGTATTATTATAACTAATAGTGTGGACTAGTTGAGTCATCATATTCGAGATCACTTTTTAAAAGTTTGAATTAGATCAAGCTTAAACAAGGTTGGACCTTAAGTTTAACTGGAGCTCATCTAATTATCGAGCTTAAACTTTTAAGTCTGGTTTATGTTTTAAATTCTTTTGTTATTCTCTTACAATTTTTAAAACTATAACGTGTTAATAAATAAAAGTGACGACATGTTTAATTTTATAAGCATTTAGACGATCTCTATCTAAATCTTAGTTATCAAAAACTACAAGTGAAAACTAATGTACTAAGTAATTAAAACCAAATGTCCATTACAACATACTCCATTACAACAGCCTGTTCACCCACTATTTTGTATTAAAAGTTATACATGCCTCTCTATAAAATACATATATGAATAACAAATACGCATCTCTATGTTAACTTCATGTGGATAACAAGTAACTCGGTTTACTAGATGACATTGGTATGTGTGACAAA
Source organism: Flaveria linearis (assembly GCA_024085815.1). Classification (NCBI taxonomy): domain Eukaryota; kingdom Viridiplantae; phylum Streptophyta; class Magnoliopsida; order Asterales; family Asteraceae; genus Flaveria; species Flaveria linearis. The sequence goes on along the minus strand of CM044015.1, from coordinate 52,918,848 downwards.
ACTAGTTGGAAATAGGATTTTTAACAAACGAGCCCTAGGGTTCAAATCGAAGCGAAATAGTTCGGTTTGGTTCATTTATTCTTAACAAGTTTGATATTCGAGCTTGAGTTATAAGAAAACATAGAGTCAACTCGTAGCTTGTGGAGCTAATTCCTTTATCATTCTAAATTTACAAAATAATTATTTCTTTACATGAATACAAAAGTTATAAATAGACTTTACATGATATAGAGTTATACACGAGCGACGTATAAGCTTTGATTGATCTAAAACTTGGCTTAGAACAATATAGGTTGGATTGTTATTTGGGTACGTTATAACTTATGAAACATTATACTTTATGTTTAATCTAAACGAACTAAGCGAGTGACCTAAAGAACAAGCTACAAGTCACGGATATTCTGAGCAATGATAAATTTGAGTTTTTTTTTAGCAGGAATTAAGTTTACATTTTTGTAAAAACGTTTTGTAGGATAGAAAACACAACTAATTCAAAAGGTATTTAGATGGTTTTATTTATAAAAAGGTAATCGTATTAAAATATATCCAAATCTACGTATATTATGTCTTATATAGTGTACTTAAAATTTCTATTTTAGTTTATAAAACTGTTAATAGTTGTGATTGATGGGGCTCCTTTTTTTCTCCTTAAGGAATGTGGGGTTAATTTATTTTTATCATTAAAACACAAGTACACTTTAAATCTACTTTTACTTGTTTTCCATTTTTATATGATGTAAACTAAAACTCATGATCTCTTGAGAAAAATACATTAATACCCAATACCATCAGACTTAAAGCCTTTGTTAAATGTGAGGTTAATTATTGGAGTAACTTTGTAAAATAGTAAACAACTTTCAAAAGTGTTTTAATTAGGTAACTCAAGTTTTAAAAGTGTTCTAGTTAGGTCACTCAGTTTTTATATTTTATATAAATTAAAAGCCTTAACATGTTTTTTAGCATGTTATACTTTTTGTTTCAATTAGAAAATATTTTTTTCTATCTTTTGATGCTGATATGGAACGTTGACGTAAATTTTAAGTACTTTTTTTATTTTTTTCATAATTAACATGTTTTTTTATTTTTTAATATAATTTTATATATTGCAAATTCTGACCACCACGTCTTCTCCACCGTTACTTACTTGACATAAGAAAATTTAATGATAACTCGATTTGATCATTTGATGGTCCAATTTGAGAAAAATATGCATGAGTGACTAAATTAGAACACTTCTAAAACTTGATTACTATTCTGTGACATTTTCCCTTAATTATTTGGCAAGGTCTTTATCGTTAATTCTCTTTTAATACTATAATGGGTAAATATAGATAGAACATGATTGTGTTAAATTAAACTCCATACTAAAATATGAGATGGAGTATCTTATTTTTAAGTTTTTAGTATTTACGTATATTATTTGTCTTATCATCTATGTAGTGTACTTCAAATTTCTATTTTAGTTTATAAAAGCGAAGGATAGTGGAGACCAGGAGGGAGGGGGATGCGGCCTCTCTTTTTTTTATCGGTAGTGTTAAATTTTAGTCCGCTAGTATAAATTTTTAGTCCGGTAGTGTAAATTTTTATATAAATATCAAGGTCGTCTCCCATAAAAAAATTAATTTCGCTCCCGCCCCCTTTACGAGAATGTTCAAGCTCCGCCGCTGAAATGGAGCATATTTATGATTGATGTGGCATTTATTTTTGGGAAAACTTCACGAAATAGTAACCAAGTTTACTAAGTGTTCCAATCAGGTCACTTATATTTTAAACTGTTTCAATTACATCATTAAACTTTGAAATAGTGTTTTAATCCTATATAATTAACCTGCTTAGCAGGTAATTTTTTATTTTATATTTAAAACAAATTAAATAAATATATAAATCACATTTAGAATTCTAAAAATAATATTAAAAAAACCCTAACATCTAAATCCTCCCATCTTCCTCCTTACGTACAGGACATCCCCATCATCTCCATCTCCCGTCGTCCCCGCCTTCGCCGGACTCCGCCCCACCATCGCCCCACCTGCCGGACTCCGCACCACCACCGTCGTCCCCCCTTCGCCGTGCGCGGCCTGCCATCCTTCGCCCCACCATCGCTGTCAACCCCATCGCCCCCCTCGCTAGTTGATTGCGCCCACCACCATCGCCGCCTACCACCATCTCCGCCACCACCACTGTCGTCACACCACCATCGCAGCCCACCTACGTCATCGTCAGCCGACCTGCGGACATCTACTACAGTCACCAAATGATCGGAGCTCGTCATTGTGTTTTCTCCGGCGCTGCTGGAGCTTTCACCTTCAGAACAACCGCGTACGTCTCGTGTATACGGGGAGCAGCGATCAGTTCCGTCTCCGGCGACATCCGAACTTCAACATCACGATCGTTAACAGAACTCGTATCGCCGCCATTAACACAAAATCCTTGAAACTATTCGAGATTAATGTACAAATTACGAAATTATACCGTGCAAATACGTAAGCTGGATTTGAGGAACAAGAACGGCGACGACGACCGTGGCGAAGAAGGATCCGACGACCAGAGGAAGAACCGTGGGCTGTTGTTACTGGTGTCACATTGAAGCTTCGGACTGAGAGGCACCGATTCGCGACGGCGGCGGTACGGCGGCGGTGGTGGTGCGACACCGGAGGTTTGGGCTGGCAACGGAGTGAGATCGGAGCCGAGGCGTTGAAGGATTCGACGAGAACTGAAGAAAGCGAATCTGCTAGCGAATTTTGGAGTTGTGGTTGAAGAATTGGTGACGTTGTTATGATCATAGTTCAGGTCATCCATGGCGGATGAATCTGGTTCTCTGGAGCTTGATGTGCAGAAAGCCCTTAGCCATTGTTTGATCTTTGATGGTGATGGTGGGTGTAAATTGAAGTTTCAGAGGATTGATGTAATAATTAATTAAGAGGAAGAAGTTTTATTAATTATTTTTAATTTTTTAATATTTTTAAGTTTATTACCTACTATCAAATTAAATAGGCATGATTGAAACATCAAAATAAAGTTTAGTGACCTGATTGGAACAAAAAAGTTTATGAATGATATAATTAGAACAATTTTCAAACTTGATTACTATTCTATAAAGTTACCCCTTTATTTTTTTCACCAAAAAGAATGTGGTGTCACTTTCTTTTTACCATTAAAACCCATATGGCCACATATACACACTTTAAATTTACTTTAAATTGTTTTCCATTTTTACATGACACAACTAAAACTCATGATCACTTAAGAAAGAGACACTATGTAACACCCGGGTATCATTAGACTAAAGCCCTTGTTAAATGTGGGTTTAATCATTTTGCAAGGTCTTTATCGTTAATTCTCTTTTAAAAACATGATGGGGAAATATAGATAGAACATGATTGTATTAAATAAAATAAAGTAAGTAAAAAGTTTAAAGTCAAAATAATATCAACATATAATACAAAGATAGAGATCATTTTGCAAGGTCTTTATCGTTAATTCTCTTTTAAAAGTTTGGATTCGCTAAAAGAAGTTTCTCTAACTAGATTGAGATCATATTAACAAATTTTCACCAAAGAGGTAACGATTATATCTTATTGTCTCACTAAACTTGGTAGTAATCAAAATAGTTTCTCGCATTAATTTTTGGTAGGGATCACCAACTTTTTCTCTGGCCAAGGTAGAGATCATATTTTTAAAAGCTTGTTTAAAAATTTATAAAAGTATATTTATTTTTAAGTGATCTTAACTTCAATTTAACGCACATCACATATCTCTAAATGATATATCTATAACATATAATAAAAGAAGGTTTTTTTAAGACACATGTCATCATTCTAGCATATCAAATGACACGTGTCTTCATTTTAGCATATCAAAAAAATCATTTTCCCGCATCTCTCTCACAATAAATACGAAAATTATAAGAAATAATCAATTGACTTTCCTTTTTTACTAAAATATGTTAAAACAAATATATTTATATTTATGTTTATTATCTCTCTCATATTGAATTATAATTATTTTAAATAAGTAAACTAAATTATTAAACATCTAAAATATAAATATTATTATTTTAATACTTTATTAATACATATTAAATTATACGATTTTAGACATATTTTATATTTAAATATAGAGTAGTAATTTCTAATTTTATAATTTGGTATAACTTTTAAAAATTGTATAGATTTTTATTTCACCAATAAGTAATAACATCTAGAAAATAAATATTCATAAAACTAATGATTTGATATTTTTATTCATTCCACCCATGTAATGGGCTCTAACCTTTTTTTTTTTTTTGAACGGCTAAATTAGAATCACTCATGGATCACTGGAGTATCATCGTGCCACCAGTGTTACCACGCGATCATATTCCACCATCAAGTCACCAATTCAGGAGGAAACTCATAATTATGAGAAAACCCAGTTTAGAATATCCAAGGGTTGTGTAAGCTTATTGTTGACTTATGAATTCTAGATCAAACGTGTTTAATTTGAAAATTCATGGCCAAACAATTTATTGATGGTTGCAACTTTAAATCACTGGTGTCTCTTTAATATATTAATTTTTGCATATTACAATAAATGATCATACAATTACAACCATGTTGATGGACTAGATTAATGCACTAACAGAGGTGGTCACGTACTCACGTAAAATGTAAACGCTTACCTAGAAAATATTTAAACCCGGGTTCTTTTGGAAGACATTTCAGACGTCTTATACTATTAATGTCTAAATTTTTATAAACATTATATCTTGAAACTACCAACATACCCATCAGACAAAGACATCTAAAAATCTTGTAGTACGACATCGAGTTGGTGAAAGAAATTAAATTGTAGTAAATATTAAAAGAAATGTTGAATTTGATATATTTTTCCATTAAATATTTTCAAACTTATGTTCATCTATCTCAAGAAAGATCAAGATAAATAAATATTGGGTGGAGCAACAATTTCCATAAGGCTCTACAATCATCTTGTATTTAAATGATGTATGGGTGAGAAACGTATTTAAAAGCTGATTGATGTAGAAATGTATCTGTTTTAATAATTATAACAAATATAATCATGTTAATTATAATTGGTCATGACGTGTTATTTAATATACGAACATGAGCATAAATAAATAAATAAAGAAAAATAATATTGTTAATCTACTTTTGTTTATCAAATAACAAATATAAATGAACTTTCTATCAAAAATTCAGTAAACATTATGTTCGTTTAAACTCTAAACTTTAAGTTGATTAAACAAATCAAAAGTGAAAATTCTTCCAAGGTATATTTCATTGTTTAAGCAATACCTCCTAAGTTATTCAATTTTAAGCAATACCAGTTTGCTTTTTTCATATACAAATGAAAAAAATAACACAATAATATTAAAATACAATAATTATTTCAAAATTTTCAAAAGAAATGAAAAAAAAAGGTCTTACCCAATGTTTTTAGAATCAGACCGTACAACGACTCAGTTGTCTTGCTAATCCACTAGTCACTGGTAAGAGCGAATTAAAATTCCAGATGTGATCACAAATATTATAAAAATCTAATATATGTATGTATGTTTATATATATGTAAAAAACAAAATATGAAAATACTTATGTTTTCTTACAAATACAATTTTTAAAAACATAAATAAATAAAATACAAAGCATAAAGTATAAAATCAATCAGTAATTTCAACTTCACATGATAACAAAAAAAGAAAATTAAAATCCAGTTTGAGTGGTCCGGTTCACCGGTCCAAATAAAACAGCATTTTAATAGCATAACTGGACCAATCAAAACTGATTGATGTAGAGATGTATCTGATTTAATAATTATAATAATTATAATCATGTCAATTACAATTTATCATGATGTGTTTGTAAATGAACGAACATTCATGAACATAAATAAATAAATAAAATTAAAACATTATGGTTAATGCTCTTTGTTTATCAAATAACAAATATAAATGAACTTTTTACCAAAATTCAGTAGACATTATGTTCTTCTAAACTCTAAACTCAAAGTTATTAAAAACAAAAGTAAGGGATATTTCTAATGTTTTCGTAACCGGATCAGACAGTGAATCGAACATCTTACTGGGTCTGCTAGTCGGATTGGATATGAGAATTAGATTAAATTATAATTATCTTAATAGATATATGTAAAAAAATACTAAAAGATTTAAAAATATATATATGAACAACTGGTTCAATCGGTCCGACCCCCTGTTCAAAACAACGTATATTTCATTGTTTGTAGCCTCCTAAATTATTCAATATTAAGCAATATCAGTTTGCTTTTTTCAGATACAAATTAAAAAAAATCTTAATAATATTATACAATAATTATTTCAAATTTCAAAAAATGAACAAATAAGTTCGTACACAAAATGATTTCTGAACTAGACCGTATAACGACCCAATCATCTTATTAGTCCACTAGTCAGACTGATATCAAAAAAACAAATGTGATCATACAAATTCAATTATAAAAACATAAATAAATAAAATACAAAGCATGAATTATAAAATAATTAGTAATTTCAACTTCACATGATAATAAAAAAAATTAAAATCCGGTTTGAGTGGTTCGGTCCGGTTCACCGGTCTAGATAAAAACTTGTATAGTAACACAAGTAGACCAATTAGACACATGATTCTCGCTTTGATCATCATTAATTATACAAACCTACTAAATCAAACCGATTTGACACATTAACAAATCTTATATTCCGACATTAATTAAGTTTCTTGCTCATCTAATTTCCGTGTCTAATAATTTACCTTATAAGAAACTTCTAAAAGCCACATAAACACACACATAATTACATAATATATCTTTTTTTTAAAAAAAAAAAGATAAAAAGCACATATAGATGGTGGTTGTTTACCTTTGTTGAGACTTGTGTTATTTCTTAGGTTAACCCCCACACCAACTCTTTCTCCAAAAAAAATAAAACTCCACTTGTACTCACGCCACCCTTCATTTCTGCTCACCAAATAATATTCTCATGCACAAGAAATAACACTTATAACTCATGACCCCCCTCCCTCTTAAACACATCTTCAACATGAACCATCATCCTTCACATTCCACCCTCAACTCCACCATCATGTCCACCGCGGTTTCGAGTCTTTCGGTCACTGGGAGGAGCATCATGCCCGATGTTCAAGTCGTCGAGCTTGTCATCGCGCTTCTGGTGTTCGTTGTCATACATTCTCTAAGGCAAAGGAGGCGAAACGGGCTGCCCGTGTGGCCCTTTGTTGGGATGCTGCCATCTTTGGTGTTCGGTCTTCGGGGTGATATGTATGAGTGGATTTCGCAGATTCTTTGTAGGCAGAGCGGGAAGTTCGTGTTTAAAGGGCCGTGGTTCACGAATCTCAACTGTGTGGTGACTTCTGACCCGCGGAACGTTGAGCATCTGCTGAAAACACGGTTTCAGGCGTACCCGAAAGGCCCGTATTTCAGGCATGCTCTTCGGGATCTGCTGGGGAATGGGATCTTTAATGCTGATGATGAGATTTGGCAGAAGCAGAGGAAAACTGCGAGTATCGAGTTTCATTCGTCCAAGTTTAGGAACATGACTACTGAGTCGTTGCTCGAGCTTGTTCATAGGCGGTTGTTGCCCGTGTTAGAGGAGTCTGTAGATCAGTCTGCTGAGATTGATCTACAGGACATACTTTTGAGATTAACGTTTGATAACGTTTGCATGATCGCTTTTGGGGTTGACCCGGGGTGTCTGAGCCCTGGGTTACCTGAGATACCATTTGCTAAAGCTTTTGAAGCAGCAACAGAAGCAACTATACTACGGTTTGTCACTCCGACCCTTGTTTGGAAGATCATGAGGCATTATAACATCGGGTCTGAGAAGAAACTGAAGCATTCGATTAAAGGAGTCGAGAGTTTTGCAGATGATGTGATTAGTACCAGGAAGAAAGAAGTTTTTTTGATGTCTGATGATGACAAGAAACAAAGGTCTGATTTGCTGACCATCTTCATGGGACTTAAGGATGAAGAGGGACAACCGTTTTCAGACAAGTTTTTACGCGATATTTGTGTGAACTTTATACTCGCGGGTCGTGACACTTCTTCAGTGGCGTTGAGCTGGTTTTTCTGGCTGCTTGACCGAAACCCGACAGTGGAGGAAAAGATTCTGTGTGAGATATGTCGGATTGTGAGGGAACGGGAAGATGAGGGCGAAAATCGGGATCTGGTATTTAGACCCGAAGAGGTGAAGAAGATGGAGTATCTACATGCTGCTTTATCCGAGTCCTTAAGATTATACCCCTCAGTACCAGTGGATCATAAGGAGGTAATATGCTAATATCTGCACTATCTATCTATTTTTTCAGTTTAGAGTTTAGGCCCACTATTTAGTTATGAACAAGTTGATTTGGGTTATTTTTATCTCTAACGGGTCGATAGAATAAGAAATAGCTCAAAAGAAACGGTTAAACGGGTCAAAAATTGACAAAGATGTACTCTTAAACCTCCTAAATCATTTTATTATAAAAAATCCAATATATTAAACAAAAAATGTTTCAGGTCAACCCAAGCAATATCAAAATTGTCGTTGTTATGATCTGAACCCGTTTTGACCCATTACCCACCATGCCTGACAAACCAGTTTTGCCAACTGTATTATTTTAATGTGATTCTAACTAGTCATGACTTCCCTTGAAAAATACAAAATACAGGTTGTTGAAGACGATGTATTCCCCGATGGGACGGTGTTAAAGAAAGGAACAAAGGTGGTATATGCAATCTATGCAATGGGAAGAATGGAAGCGATATGGGGAAAAGACTGCAGAGAGTTCCGACCAGAGAGATGGCTAAGGGACGGCCGTTTCATGAGCGAATCAGCCTACAAGTTCACCGCCTTCAATGGTGGCCCGAGGTTGTGCTTGGGTAAAGACTTTGCTTACTACCAGATGAAATTTGCTGCTGCCTCGATCTTATACCGTTATAAAGTGGCAGTGGTGGAAAATCATCCGGTGGCACCAAAGCTTGCACTCACTATGTACATGAAACATGGGCTGAAAGTGAAGCTTTGCAGGCGTAGCGAGGCTGATCTCCAAGTGTATCACAATATGAAGTATTAAGAGAAGCTAGTGAAGATGTGTGGCATTTATGAGTTTTTTAAAAGTATTCTACTTTATTATTTTTTTATATTTTTTTATATTTATAACTTAATATTGTATTGCACAAAATGCTGAAAATGATTGGTAGAAACAAATAGAGATGCATTTTACTGTAAGTTAAAAAATATAAATAACAGATTTGTTGGTGGTGTACTGGTATTCATGCTTTACCTTCCCATTCTTGATAGAATTCTTTTAGAAAATCCTCCATGAATTTGTGCCTTTTCTCAGCCCTTGCCTTCCCTGCCTAAAATTCATAAAAAAATTATACATAAAAGGAGTTGTGACCGATTATGCAATAGGGCGCGCAAATTTGAAAATAATATAAAAAATTAAAACCTTTGTTTTCATCAAGTCTTTGAGTTTAAGGAGCTTTTCATGAAAGTGATTCACAGTAGTTTGTTCATCTTTATTCATGTATTGGTCCTTGGACAAATCAGAACGAGGCTGAACGTTAGGATCATGAAGCACTCGGTTTCTACTCCCACCAAAAGTAAAACAACGAGCAATACCTGGACCAAAGTTGATGATGATATAATAATATATAAACATTAATAAATTAATTTTGATAGTTAACAGTAAGATTTTAATCTACCAATAGCACCAATTGCATCAAGGCGGTCAGCATCTTGCACGACACCAAACTCAGGTGTATGAGAACCATTTGTGACTCCACTTACTTCCTCTTTGAAACCTTTACATTTAAGAATGAAGCGTTAAATAAAATAACCACTGCCTAAAAAATAAAATGGATCTTAGTAAAGGGAACTTACCCATCCCCTTTATAATAGATAATATCTTGCTGCTTTTATCGGTATCTATACCCTCTTTTTCAAGAAAATTTTCTACAATTTTCTCATCGGATGGATTCCTGAATCACAAAAAAGGATAAAGCAAAATATAATGCAATTGAATGAAAAGAAGCCATCTTCTTGAGGATACAAGAGGCAACAGTGCGCCGGTGGCCAATACACTTGGAAGCCCTGACGCATTTGCATTAAATTAAAATCATATGGAGAACCTACCTCAAGTATTTGTAGTCTCCTGCATATGAAATAATATAATCAATATCAACAAAGACAAGAGCATATTTAAAATATTATTGGTGTTTTTCTTTCCTTGTGAATGGAAATGTAGACTAAAATTATGCTAGGACGTTATTTTTGGTCACTTACACCTTTTGCGTACTATTGTTATGCAGCTCTGGAAGAGAGATTTTATTTTTTTCTTTGGATGATTAAAGTTTACAGGAGGGATGTTTATTTAAATCCAAATTCAGATATAGTAAATAACATAGCCACAAAAGGAGAAGCAATCACCTATATCATGAAGGAGGGCAGCTAGCTCAACCTGCAACAGTAGTAAGATAATTATCGAGAATGATCCACAAATGTACCAAGATTTGAAAACCAAAATAAACAAGTGCGCTTATACTAATTAAACCAATCAAACACCATTAGTAATTAATAATTTTACGCTTAACTAAAACAGAAGCTTGAAGTTTGTAGTCAAGTAATGCAAAATACGAATTTAACGAATCAGAAAGTAGAGCTTTAACTGAGGTTTGAGGCTCAAATAGGGATCAAAATGGTGCCTTAATGGCCGTTACAATTAGCAATAAAGGGTTCAGATCTAAAGTGTATTATGATGTTAATGGGCATAGACATTTAGTGATTGTATATAAAGTTGTAGACAAAGAGAAATCATGTAAAAAAATATAAATACGTGAACTCGAACTTAATTTAAACCCTGAGGAGAAATTGTAGCCAAAAGCAAGTATTAAGAAATATGCCTAGTATAATCATGGTTTCACCTTACGCTTTGTAGTGCCATTTATCAAAGTAAGTTGATATAAAGCTTTTAACCCACCACCCCAAAGGAAAGTTAAATTGACATTCTATGGTCACTTAGCACTACGTTTTAAATTATATAACTGATTACTGGTATACAATTTCTGAATTTTTTTGATTCAATCCATTCCTTTTGCATAAGGTTACCATAAAATATTCTAAGGTCCTTATAAAATGATAAAGTCAATAATACTACATTTAACCAAATTTTATATGGCCCAAACAAGGCATTGGAAAGCAGGACCTCATGCATCATGTCAACAACTGTCTATTATGAAATGCCAAAAACACAGCAGTCTGAACAATTATTTACAAGACAACTGAATGAAAAAGTTTAAAAATGAACTAAGGTTTTTGTCTTCTGACTCAGATAAAGAAGAATACTTCTTTCTGAATCTTTAAACCAAAGTTCATATTTGCCCAAATCCCACCAATTACGATCACGAGAAGCATAGTGAAGATCAACGTAGATGCTTCATCAATTGATGTACACACTCAATCAATGGGGCCTAGTGGATCTAATGCGACATTCAATAATGGTTTTAAAGCCGAGATTGACTCAATCTAAAGTGAAACGAGACTATACAAGGTATATTTCTTAATTATTGCTTTTAGTTACAATTTCTCCAGATGTCACTGGTTTAAATTTAGTTCTAGTTCAAGTCTTCTATGATTCGTTTACATGGTTACCCTTTGCGTACACCTTCATCTATAGTCACTAATTGTCTATGCCTGTAGACATCAAAATAAATTTTAGATCTAAATCCTACTCACGATCTGGCAAATCTGAATCCTCTACTTCTGATAGTTCAATTTCCATCAAAACACGATTCTGATACCCAATCTGAAACATGGATATTTCCAAAAAGAAGAACGCATTGTAAAACTTCATAGTTCATACTTTCAAGCCCTGCCTTCTAATGTTCTGTAATGACATACTCATCAACAGCCTAAATTGGCCAACCCATTCAAAACACCTCTCCTTAGCGTTTAAATCAACTCAACAACATTCACTCTTGGCAAAAACTTAGTAAATGCGCCTTTCATGTAGAGAGCATTAAGTACCTTGAGCATATTACATCAAGGGCATGAGTAGGTAGTTATCCAAACAAACTAGAGTCTATCACTAATTCTCCTAAGTCCTATCTGTCTAACCATCAAACAACCTATAGGGTTTCTTAGATGAACAGGATACCATAGAAGATGTATTTAGAATTATACCAAAATCACTAAATCAATACTTCACTTTGCAACAAAATTAGAACTACAGTACAATGAACTTTCAGTTCTGCATCATCAAATCTTCAATTTAGATATAGTGCATTAGATCTTAAACAATTTTCAACGTTGAATTATCAAAACACCAAAATATTCCACGGAGACTAAATAGTAAACAACAAACATTACTCACAAGCACAATCACTGGCCTCAACGTATGAAATCGAGGCCCTCTTTCTGAAAAAAGAAAAAAAACAGTTCCTTTTTTTACCATATGGAAGAATCATTAAAAACTTATCTTCAACACAAATCAATATACGTAGCCATATTATCTTTTCCACAAACACATTTTTTTCCTCCACAACACTCTCTTCAATCTAAAATAATTACAAGAATACCATAAGTTAACCTTCAATCAATTCTTTACCTTTTCTCATTTTCACTAAATTAATGGATCATTACATATATTTTCAACTAAAATATAGATAAAACCTTTTCTTTTTCAATTTTTTTAAAACCTAAAACTTTAAAACATAAAACGATGGCTTTAGCAATCAAACGTCAACAACTAACACCTCTACGAGCGATATTATTCTTCAAATCAAGATCATAATAAACGAAGTGATTAGAGGTGATGAAAACATACGATTTCAAGTGAGATTGGTGAAGAAGAAGAAAGGGCTTCTTCGTGACCAAGCGAAAGAGCGAGATCACGAACACGAAAGGCGTGAGCAGCATCGTGAGATGCATCGTTGCCCTTCATCATCACCTCCACCAATCTCTCTGCGTTCCGTACAGTTTCACTCTTCGCCATCACTCTATGTGTTGGAGGCGATTGTGATATGACACTATCTCTATATGTGCTTTTAAAAGTCTACATTCTTTGGTGGCTGTCAGCTACCGTTTTTGAAAAAAGAAAAATCTTTTCAATAATGTTGAATTTTCTAAAGGGTCCCTTTATTTAGACACCCCTTAATTTTAAATCAACACCCCTGTACCCTATACGCCGCGTATGGACCCATACGCGGCGTATAGGGTACATTGTTGATTTAACGTTTTATACCCTATACGCTGCGTATGGCTCCATACGCGGCGTATAGGGTATGTTGTTGATTTGATGTTTTATACCCTATACTCGGCGTATGGGACCATACGTGGCGTATAGGGTTTGATATTTTATACTCATACGTGACTTATGACCCATACGTGGAAGAGCTATACGCCGCGTATGGAACCATACGCGGCGTATAGCTTATATATTTATTTTTTTTAATTTTTTGAGTTTTTATTTTAATATATACAATATGAATACAATAATAAAATTAAAATTCAAATATATAATTCGCATATTACAAATTATAAATTAAAATAAATTTATATAAGCCGGGGGTTCTCGGTTATTCTCTATTATTGCGTTGTATTCCGAGATACGAATCCTATACATAATCTCCCATTCTGCAGCACGTACGCTTCGGTTAAGAATCCAAAGATTACTTAATGTTGGCATCGGATAATCTCCTTCTAACTTAACGTGGACGAAATGATTGTTGTTGACATGAACAATCGACACGATATGATGAGGCATGACAGTTTTCGGATCAGCCCATAATGGGAAAAATGTTTGACAACCATTATTGCTTAGTAAATGAAGAATAACCCCAAACTTTTGAGCAACCACTAATCCCGTATACGGCATTATCATCCAATGTTCTTCTGGTGCAGGTTCCACACTTTGCCAATCGATGGTGTGACGTAATTCGTTATACTGTCCGGGGTACAAAGTATCGAAAACTTCTCTGTACTCCAATTCATGTCTGTCCAACTCTTCTAAAAGCTGTGTCCGCACATACATCCACTTATTTTCGTCAAACCCTAAGCCTAAAGCTATTGATCGAAAACCACAATTCCCATCGGGTCGGACATCTCGTATACGTGAAATATACTGATGAAAGATTGACGGAATCCAATTTTTTAACCTGTTTATATTGTTTAATTGGTTATCTCCGACAATCGAAGAAAACTCATTAGTACCCCGTGATACTTTAGATGATGTTGAACGACTACGTTGCATGGCAGGCTTCTGGGGCTTTACAGCTGAACTTGTTCTTCCGGAAATGTGAGACGCAATAAACGAGCTATGTCTCGGCATGTCGCACGTACTTTGTTGAGTGTCGTACTTTTGTTGTTGAACCTTTAACGTTGGACGACCGCGAATATCTGTTTGAACAACAGGCGCTTTTTTGTTACTTTTCCATGGATACACAATTTTTTTATTTTTTCCACCAAACTAAATTTTACAGCTGCGGGTTGTGTCATTATTTGTTGTTTCACCCGTTCCATTTCTTCTTCAACATCAACTTTTTCATCCACCGTATATGATGGCTTAATGTTATCAAGCTTCGTCCAAAATACGTCAATTGCATCTATTGGAATTTTAGTGCCTGCATTATAAAGTATAAATTAATACATAATTTGTCACTCCACAAGTCTATCCAGTGAGCTATTTGTTGATTTAAGATATCTTTTTAAATTTGCATGTTGACTCTCCACCCTATTTGTTGTGCGTTGGCCAAAATTGCGGTTCAAGTTAGTCCAGGCTGATACAAACATTTCTTTGTAACTCTCTAAGCAGTTTCTGTTTATATATGACAATACCTCTGAAAATATAATAAATCACGCTTAAATTATATATTGAAAATATAATAAAACATAATTAAAATATAATAAAAACTTACTTTCTCGATTCGCTTCAACTAATCGTTCGTAAAGAAGGTTATAGTTATACTCGTAAATCTCCGCCGTGGGAGACTCACACAAACGTGCCCATGCATATTTAAACTTTCTCCAGTCATCTTTCGTAAAACTTGCTTTACAGTGTTTCGCGATATTTTCATCAATATGCCACCTGCATAAACACTTTGAAGCATTCGGAAACACTTTAACACATGCGTTCATTAAAGCGAGATCTCTGTCTGTTATTATGACGCGCGGCTCCATACACTTGCTTAACGTATCTTTCAATCTATTAAGCACCCATTCAAAATTATCTTCCCGTTCTTTGCTAATAAACGCATGAGCAACACAAAATGTCTTGTGTGTGGAGGTCACACCAACAATCTGAACAAACGGAAGCTTGTACATGTTTGTTTTATATGTAGCGTCTATCATCAGCACGTGCGGAAATGCACGCCAAGTGTCGTATGATTTAGGATGACAAAAAAATATATCTTCTACGACATTAGTATCGGGATCTTCTCGGGTGTAATAAACATACCTTTTAATTGAAAAAGGAAGGAAAATTGATGTTGTTAAGTGAGGATACAAATACAAGTTAGGCTTCATTTTAATTAAGTCTATTGAAAAAAAAAACCTCGGGTGTAATAAACGTACCTTTTAATAGATAAAAGGTTTTCTAAGACTTGCATTGGTGTTTCACCGACTTTTCTTTCACTTCTTATCTTATATTGAGCGTTGTATACGTCTCTGGTTATTGATGCGTTATTAGGATTTTGCTTTTTAATAGCTGATAAGATGCTACGAGGCTCCATGTTCTGATCAGTAAGCTGCTCCACCAAATTGTATTCGTTTTGAGAAACCTTCTTACAAAAGGATGCCCCTCCATATGTTGAGCAGGATCATGGTTATGTTCGTCACTTCGCACCTCTAATTTCCACGAACGACGTTTGTTGTCGTATATCCCTACCAATTTAAAAGGACATCCGATTTTTTTGCTACCAGATCGTCTAACTGTCGCTTTACTTTTGTGTTCGCCCGCACGATCACAGATAAGCCATACCTTTACGACCTGACCTTCTTTTTTCTTTGATCTTCGTGTAATAATAACGTAACCATTATCACGTCCTCTATTAACAGCCCAACAGACTAGCTCATCGAGAGATAAAAAATTTTGAGATGTTTCAAACGATACTTTTGTCGTTTGTTTTTCATCACTCGAGAGTATATTATTTTGTTGCGTGTCGTAAGTTGACTCTCGGCAAAACTCAACTTCATCATCGGGAACATACGATTGGTTTAAATCTGGCAGTCCTGTCTCGTAAGCAGATTGAACGTACGCATCATCTTGATTACTATCCACCACGAACGAATATTCATTTGAATATTCATTTGAATATTCACCAAACAAATAGTTACCGTCCCAAAACGACATACCGAACGAATAAAAAGTGTGATATTTTGAAAGTACATCTGACACCACCAATTATACCGAACAAATAGTTGCCACGTCTTCCACGTATAGGATCCTATACGCAGCGTATGTACCATGTAATCGTACATAGTACAAAAAGTACATCTGACACCACCAATTATTTGCACTATACGTGGCGTATGGATCCATACGCCACGTATAGTGCAAATAATTGGTCGCAAGAGGACTGTAGTGGTCGCATGAGCACCAATTATTTTGTACTATACGTGGCGTATGGGGCCATACGCCACGTATAGTACAAAATAATTGGTCGCAAGAGCACTGTACGTGGTCGCAAGAGGACTGTAATGGAGGAGCTATACGCCGCGTATGGGTCTATACGCGGCGTATAGTTTATATATGTATATGTTTTTTTAATTTTTTGAGTTTTAATATATATATAATTTGAATTAAAATTATTTATGTATGTATGTGTGTATGTCTGTCTGTCTGTCTGTATGTATGTATGTATGTATGTATGTATGTATGTATGTATGTATGTCTGTATGTATGTATGTATGTCTGTATGTATGTCTGTATGTCTGTATGTCTGTATGTCTGTATGTCTGTATGTATGTATGTATGTATGTATGTATGTATGTATGTATGTATGTATGTCTGTATGTATGTATGTATGTCTGTATGTATGTCTGTATGTCTGTCTGTATGTATGTATGTATGTATGTATGTATGTATGTCTGTATGTATGTCTGTATGTCTGTATGTCTGTATGTATGTATGTATGTATGTATGTATGTATGTATGTATGTATGTATGTATGTATGTATGTATGTATGTATGTATGTATGTATGTATGTATGTATGTATGTATGTATGTATGTCTGTATGTATGTATGTATGTATGTCTGTATGTGTATGTATGTATGTATGTATGTATGTATGTATGTATGTATGTATGTATGTATGTATGTATGTATGTATGTATGTATGTATGTATGTATGTATGTATGTATGTCTGTATGTATGTATGTATGTATGTATGTATGTCTGTATGTATGTATGTCTGTATGTCTGTATATATTTACAAAGATAAACATAAACTGATAATAAACATAAAAGATAAACATAAACTGATAATATATTTACAAAGTTTTAAATTACATAACAAAATAAAAATTACAATACAAAACTACGGGGAGTCAGGGTAATCTCGAGGCGGTGGCAACGGCGGAGGATCAGTACCAGAACGCCGCGCCATCTCTGACTGAACCTGCCACTCCATCAGATCCTCAACGCGATCGAGCCGTCGACTCTGCTGCCGTAAGCTCCTAGACATATCCTGCAACAATGTCTCCACACGTGCAGGCAGCCTCACCTCTCTATAAATATGTCGTGGGATCTGAGGCTGAGGAGGCGGCTGATGTGGCTGAGGAGGCGGCTGATCATGTGGCTGCTCGTCGGGTGGTGGCTGATCATGCGGCTGCCCGTGCTGCTGCAGTGGATCGACGGGGCGAGCTGCTGAACTGGTGCCGGCTGCCAGATCTCCCGGGTCGAAGAGAGAATCGTATGCCAACCGGAAACTGGCGTATAATACGCATGCCGAATAGCGTACGACGATCTAATCTCACCGGCTCGATCGGCGGAGACACGTCACCAAGATGCCGAGGAAGATAACCTAAAGATCGGGCAATCAACGTGATGTACGCGCCGCCGTACACCGCTCCTCGCTCCTGCCGATGATAATACGAAGCAAAATACTCCGCCAAACACCTCGCCAGGTTACACCTGGTCCCCGTAATCAAACAGTATAAGTAAAATAAGTCGGGAATGGTACACCACTCCCGACTCTTGCCACGTCCCGTGATGGACGTGGCGATCATCCGATGCAGATAACGGATGAGAGGATCTCGAATGCCGGTGACCCTGCCTTTAGTCCTCTGAAACGGACCTCCGGCAATCTCAGGCCACCACTCTCTCAATGTGCCCTCCTCCATCTCAGTAATACCCTCAGTGAACAGAGGGGTAACAGTCTCCGGCTCATAATAAAGCCCAGAGACAACTGCAAACTGCTCAATGGACATCTGATGTGCATGTCCACAAAGCGTAAAAGATATCTCCGATCGCTCATCGTCCTCCACCATCTCATCTGGACGAATATATGTAAATGTGGATAAAAACTCCACTACCAGCTCACGGTGGGACGGTAAGAATGCGATCTCAAAAAGACGTCTCCACGGCGTATCGTCTCCGATAATAGCAGCAAGACGATCGCGCTCTCCCAACTCAGCCATCACCTCCCAATCTACGGCCTTTTGATGACCGATCTTCATCCGAATAAATTTTGAGCACTTAGCGTGCTCAACGGAACCGGCATCAAACTGCAGCCAGGATGCTCGGCAATATGGTCAACAACGTCAGCCTCGATCTCAGAATCGGAAGACATATCTGCACAGGTGAACAAATAGGTCAAAAACAACGTATACGTATCTATATATATATATACACATACACATATACATATATATATGTATATGTATACGTATACGTATACGTATACGTATACGTATACGTATACGTATACGTATACGTATACTTATACGTATACGTATACGTATACGTATACGTATACGTATACGTATACGTATACTTATACGTATACTTATACGTATACGTATACGTATACGTATACATGTTATATGTATATATGTACATATACATATATGTATATGTATATGTGTATATACATATATATGTATATGTATATGTATATGTATATGTATAGGTATATGTATATGTATATGTATATGTATATGTATATGTATATGTATATGTATATGTATATGTAATGTATGTATATGTATATGTATATATGCGTATATACATATATATGTATTTGTATATATATATTTACCCTATACGCCGCGTATAGGGCTATACGCCGCGTATAGGGTAGCAGCGTATGGGTCACAGGGCAACGTATAGGTCGAATCCGACCCTATACGCCGCGTATAGGACTATACGCAGCGTATAGGGGACCCACGTATGGCCCCCAAGTCGCGTATTGCAATACCCTATACGCCGCGTATATATCTATAC
The DNA here is from genome assembly GCA_024085815.1 of Flaveria linearis. Taxonomy (NCBI): domain Eukaryota; kingdom Viridiplantae; phylum Streptophyta; class Magnoliopsida; order Asterales; family Asteraceae; genus Flaveria; species Flaveria linearis. The sequence continues at coordinate 52,899,390 of CM044015.1, read as the reverse complement.
GCCGCGTATAGGGTACACACCAATGTGTCTTCGTCCCCAACCAAAGAACTATACGCTGCGTATAGCCCTATACGCGGGGCTGTACCGGCGTATAGTTCTTTAATCCAGTTTTTAAATCACGCATTTTGGGGCATAAAACACTACTTTAACGTTTAAATCAATGAACGATTATAACTTTGTTAATTTAAAGTGGTCACTCACCTCAATGATCGAATAAACTAATTATAACTTTGTTACCACTTATAAGTACGCGTGTCTTCAATAAGGCTATGGGTGACCTCATATCTTGAGAAGTCCTTGTATTTTCCTTTCTATTGTGAATCGAATGTTCACATCTCATTGTGTGTCAAATCATTTTGTCCCTGATTTTGTCTTTTGGACTTAAATCATCCAAGATTCGAATACCATCATAACAAATCCTGTTACCTCGAACATTGACCTTAAATTTTATAAGCATGATTTTCCTTTTGGTTTCATTGATGTAACTTGAAATTTCCTGAATTTTCTAATTAATATTATTTTCCTTTCATCGTTAAGTCAAACTTCGTACCGCTTGCACCGTGGGAAATGCGAGGGTTTGCAAGTCAATCTATGACTAAGAACACTCGTATCACTTAAATGATTCTATCTCATCAAACAGGGGTGATTCCCTTACTTTGATGAATCTCTATTCGTTTCGATAAATGGTTTCCAATTGTGTGTTTTATGATATTTCATCCTCTGGATTAGGGTGATTTCCTTATCTTGAGGATTGACTTCAATTATTCTCATTGAAACTTACACTTCGCAAATGACAAGATCTCACCAAAATAGGATTGAAACCCGTACTTTGGTGACAAATGTCAATCTTCGATTATTTTCTTGTTATTATGAAGCTCAATCATCAAGATAGGCGTGAATTCCATACCTTGATGATAATTTCATTTTTATGGATTGTATACTCTCAAATGAAACGATCTCATCAAAGTAGGAGTGAATTCTGGATTTTGATGAAGAAGTTCATCCTGTTATATTTTGTTTTTGTAAAACTTCATCGTTAAGATAGGAGTGATTTCCCTTACCTTAATGGTGAGTTACCTCGTCTTATTTCTATGGATCCTTAACAATGAGTTGGGATCGAACTTTTTGATTGGTAAGTTAATGGTCATATCTTGGAAATACATCATCAAGTTAGGAGTGAAAACCACACCTTGATGACTATTCTTATTCCTTGATCTTCAACTTACCATGGTTGTAATCAAGTGACGAGAAGCATGTAGTAACTTGAAGGGTGGGTGAATCAATGTTGGTGATTCGACCTATCAAGCCAAAGCATGATCTCTGAACTAGACCCGATTGTTTTAGGTTGATTTTGATTCCAAGCTTGAAGCATGTAAATACTTAAATCAAATTCTTTCCCTTTATCTTCATATTTTGACTTGATCTAGCTACATCGAACCATTTATTCCTTACTTATCAACTTTCATTTTGAGTTATCATTAAAACCTAATTGCGTAATGATAGCTTCCCAAAACAACCTTCCTGCCAAATAAAGACATTACTAATTTGTGTTCACGGCTTGATGAACGGCGTGTGCAAGCCGTACTTGGAAAGCTACTTATGTTTCTCTTTATCAGTTATATCCTGAGTTATTTAAATTTTAATCCAATCGTGAACGCTATCGTCGTTGATCAATGTAATTCTTATTATGTGTCATTCTTGGACCATCTTTGAACTCCTTATAACAACCTCTAGTAATCTTTCTGAATGTCTTTCCCTTAAAACCACATCTATTCTGAAAACCCATTACAACGATTTTCCTCATACTAAAGTTAATCTTTAATCTTAACAAACACGATACATGCATCAACGTTACATTAATAACACTTTGAACCCTCATTGACAAGAGTAAACAAGAATCGATCGCCTAGAAACCCGTTAAAGGCACTTGCGTGAGAAGCTCTTATGAATTCCGTCCAAAAACATCTGAAACTTATTTCTTATAAGCCGAGTCCCGTATCGATCTAATGTATGGTGTTTCACACATGACAAAAATTCTTGCTAACCGTATTGAACTGTTTGGAATACAAACATTTGTCAATTAAAAATCTTAAAGGAATAACTTGCACACTTTAGAACATATAAGATTATAAACGGTGAAACTTAGCAAACTTAAGACTCATAGTCAAACTTATTGAATTTAAACACTCGTGAACACGAAATGACATCTAAGTCTCCTCATAAATCTTAAAATTTATTTCTCATGATTAAATTTCGGGACGAAATTTCTTAAAGTAGGGAGACTGTAACATCTCGTAAATTTCGACATAATTTAAAGTTAGTAGTAATAATAATAATAATGATCATAATAATAATAATAATAATAATAATAATAGTAATAATAATAATAATAATAATAATAATATATAATAATAATAATAATAATAATAATAATAATAATAATAATATATAAAACTTAGAATTAAAGTGCAGGGGTCGTATTGTAATTTTGAAAACTTGAAAAAAGAGTTATAACATAAAATGATAAGAGATTGAAAGTGCAGGGACCATTCTGTAATTATTTTAAAAACCTTCCCTCCCCCCCCGTCGATCTCTCGCCGCCGGCCACCGGTTCCGGCGAGCACACAGCAGCCAAACTACTCGGTTTTCAACCGAAAAAACATCCCGACACCTTCACGTGGGAGTTTCGAACTCAAAACCCACAACAATTTGAAATATTCGATCTGAAAGTGCGATCTAACACCCACGTGATTGTCGGCAACTTTTACAGGCCTGAAATCGCACTAAACCCCGATAATAATTAAATTAACTTCACATAAACAAACATATATCCATCTCCAATCGATTACAACTTCCATTTACATCTGAAACGAACCCGAACACCCCATTCGATCCTCTCCTCGGTCGCGGACCTGCAACTCAATCAACAACTACCTTACGAGCAATTTCAGCTTCAATTGATAAGGGCTTTGCATATAGATCATCACACGAAGCTTCCTGCTAATTTAATTCGATTATTATCAGTGTTTGCATCTCAAACCGACTTCAACTCAGTCGCGACCACATTCGACCTGCAACCATCAAATTCCATCGAAAAAGTAGGTAATATTATACTCATCTTGTTCGTTTAACCATAGGGAACAAAAGCCCTATGGTTATATTCATTAACAACATCAAATCAAGGGTCAATTTGACCCAAATCGTTTCTAGGGTTCTTGGAATTGGGGGGAGTACCTTGAAACCTGTTTAAAGAATTAAAAACCACGAACTGATGCGGCCACGGCCTTTGGTTCACTGGTAGTTGGGTGTGTGTATGTTGGAGGTCCCGGTTCGAACCCGGCTACCTCCAACTATTTTTTTTATGCCTTTTAAACCTCTTAAAAATTTCAGAAAAATTCCTAAAATTATAAAAATATGTTTTATAAACCTTAAATATTTTTCTTTACATCAAACCAATTTCTGCAAATTTATTTCTTAAAATATACTAATATTTGATTTTATTTTATTAAAACAAATAATAAAACTAGTTAAATAACTTATAAAATAGACTTTAAAATTTGTTTATCTTAACAAAACATTACAATTGGAGTATTTTCATGTTTTAGTTATTAATTATTATTGTTTCAAATAATAAATAATTATTTGTCTTAAATAATAAATAATATAAGTTTGTAGAAATTATATATTTTATAATTTCATAAATCATTCTAAAATATTATTCTCTTATAAAATATACTAACTAAAGGTTAGATTAATAATTCGTTATTAATCAAACGTTATTCCAATTAGTCTTAAATAATTATAAAGTTTTATATATATTAAACCTTATCAATTTTTATACTTAAAATTCATTCTTAAAATACTAAAACACATATATGAAATTCTTCTAATGGATCGAAACACGAATAATTACTTTATAAATTTAATTACTCGACAAACCTCACAATTCCAATTGAAACCCTAGTTCACGTTAAAACATTAAAGCTTATTATTAAGACTTTAACCTTGTGAATATATATTTACATATTTAGGTGCCTTGTAACGATTCACGTTGGAACGACGCCTACTATTATTCTTATTAGTCGTCATTATATACTTATCTGACAAGTGAGTTTCCTTGCCCCCTTTTACTTTATTTCACACCATTTTGGGGTGAAACATGATACTTATACATTACACACTTATAAACGTTTGAGACTTGTAAAGCACTTGCAATTCATCTTTATATCTTGTCATGGTTATTTGTATGTTGTAAGTGATTATATGAGATACATAGTTTGTTACAATCATTAACTATTGCTAGCCTGGCGACGTCTTAGATCTTTGGGCCTGACAAGCCTATTTGGTGCTAAAGTCGATGTATTGCCGACTCCTAGGAGCCGTATGCTTGTGCACTAGGGAACCAAATACACTTAGCCAATCTTATATACTTGTAATCAAGTCGAGGTTTGATTGTGAAGATATGTGTTCTATAACCTTACTAGCTTATAACCTATGACATGAATTGCTACTTATAATCTTTTCATATTATGTATGAAACCTTGGGAAACTCACCAACTATTTTTAGTTGACCTTTTATTTTTATCATGTTTCAGGTAACTCCCGAGTTTAGAGTGATCTTTTGAAGCTTGCAATAAAACTAGGATGTGGACCTAGTTAAATAAATGAAATGTTATGTTATGTTTGATATTTGCTTGAATGTATTTCATGATTGAGACTTATGTTGTAATTCCTGTTGAAACTATTAATTTGAATATTTACATTTAAACATAGCGTTATGTGGCTGTGAACAATCGTATTCTCACGCCTCGACGTTTCCGCCGTCTAGGTTGGGGTGTGACAGATTGGTATCAGAGCCCATAACTATAGGGATTTAGGTTATTAGAAATGGTGACCTAGACTATAGTTGCATGAACCTCATAGAAAGATCCTTATACTTTATGCTTACATATTGTTTAAATGCTACATAATGCTATGCCTTTTGTGCAATTTGATGCCTTAGCATAGGATTGCCTTATGTATGCTTAAACTTAGTTACTTGACTCCTTAAACTTAACTTTGACTTTTGACTCTCCCCGACAAATGAACTTCCTAAACCTATTCTCAACGACATGTGGAATCTACACTTATCATCGTGGATTTAATTCCTTAGACTCTATGTCTAATCTGTGAAAATCTCATCAAGGTTTTGATTTCATAAACCAAAGAAATTTGTGTGGCACATAGACACCTGTATTCTGGATTTCCTGGCAAAAGGCCTTCGGGCTAAGGCAAGCGTATTCGTATAAATCTCATTGAGGGAACCGTTACGCTACCTGGGGATTTCTGGGATGAGTGATAAACTATGGTCAAATACACAAATCTCTAAGGCAAATGAGTCAATTTACCTTGACGTGTCAACGATTCCAAATGGTAATGCGTTACCAAATGGAACCATCATTTGTATCTTAAAAAAATCGTTGAATCCTTGAACTAGTTTATTATCAAAGTTTTAATATCTTTTATTCTTAACCTAAATAATGATCCTGTTAATATTGAACTCATCCTACATTTCAATTCTTACGTTTAAACGCTCAACGTGTAACATGTAACGGTATTGAACTCAACGTTTCATGTAACTATTTCTATACCTTGACCAACGTGAACATGGATTTTAATATACCCAAAGATATTGGGAATCTAAACCGTATGGTCTTTAAAACTTTAAACCGTTACTTAGATTCCAAGTCCTCTTAAGGATGTGTCCCATAACTAAAAACATGCAAAGCTGTAGATGGAATTCCTACATCTCGGGATACTTTGCTAATTGAATATTAACCTTGTTAATTTAAAGTGGTCACTCACCTCAATGATCGAATAAACTAATTATAACTTTGTTACCACTTATAAGTACGCGTGTCTTCAATAAGGCTATGGGTGACCTCATATCTTGAGAAGTCCTTGTATTTTCCTTTCTATTGTGAATCGAATGTTCACATCTCATTGTGTGTCAAATCATTTTGTCCCTGATTTTGTCTTTTGGACTTAAATCATCCAAGATTCGAATACCATCATAACAAATCTGTTACCTCGAACATTGACCTTAAATTTTATAAGCATGATTTTCCTTTTGGTTTCATTGATGTAACTTGAAATTTCCTGAATTTTCTAATTAATATTATTTTCCTTTCATCGTTAAGTCAAACTTCGTACCGCTTGCACCGTGGGAAATGCGAGGGTTTGCAAGTCATCTATGACTAAGACACTCGTATCATTAAATGATTCTATCTCATCAAAACAGGGTGATTCCCTTACTTTGATGAATCTCTATTCGTTTCGATAAATGGTTTCCAATTGTGTGTTTTATGAATTTCATCCTCTGGATTAGGGTGATTTCCTTATCTTGAGGATTGACTTCAATTATTCTCATTGAACTTACACTTCGCAAATGACAAGATCTCACCAAAATAGGATTGAAACCCGTACTTTGGTGACAAATGTCAATCTTCGATTATTTTCTTGTTATTATGAAGCTCAATCATCAAGATAGGCGTGAATTCCATACCTTGATGATAATTTCATTTTTATGGATTGTATACTCTCAAATGAAACGATCTCATCAAAGTAGGAGTGAATTCTGGATTTTGATGAAGAAGTTCATCCTGTTATATTTTGTTTTTGTAAAACTTCATCGTTAAGATAGGAGTGATTTCCCTTACCTTAATGGTGAGTTACCTCGTCTTATTTCTATGGATCCTTAACAATGAGTTGGGATCGAACTTTTTGATTGGTAAGTTAATGGTCATATCTTGGAAATACATCATCAAGTTAGGAGTGAAAACCACACCTTGATGACTATTCTTATTCCTTGATCTTCAACTTACCATGGTTGTAATCAAGTGACGAGAAGCATGTAGTAACTTGAAGGGTGGGTGAATCAATGTTGGTGATCGACCTATCAAGCCAAAGCATGATCTCTGAACTAGACCCGATTGTTTTAGGTTGATTTTGATTCCAAGCTTGAAGCATGTAAATACTTAAATCAAATTCTTTCCCTTTATCTTCATATTTTGACTTGATCTAGCTACATCGAACCATTTATTCCTTACTTATCAACTTTCATTTGAGTTATCATTAAAACCTAATTGCGTAATGATAGCTTCCCAAACAACCTTCCTGCCAAATAAAGACATTACTAATTTGTGTTCACAGGCTTGATGAACGGCGTGTGCAAGCCGTACTTGGAAAGCTACTTATGTTTCTCTTTATCAGTTATATCCTGAGTTATTTAAATTTTAATCCAATCGTGAACGCTATCGTCGTTGATCAATGTAATTCTTATTATTGTGTCATTTCTTGGACCATCTTTGAACTCCTTATAACAACCTCTAGTAATCTTTCTGAATGTCTTTCCCTTAAAACCACATCTATTCTGAAAACCCATTACAACGATTTTCCTCATACTAAAGTTAATCTTTAATCTTAACAAACACGATACATGCATCAACGTTACATTAATAACACTTTGAACCCTCATTGACAAGAGTAAACAAGAATCGATCGCCTAGAAACCCGTTAAAGGCACTTGCGTGAGAAGCTCTTATGAATCCGTCCAAAAACATCTGAAACTTATTTCTTATAAGCCGAGTCCCGTATCGATCTAATGTATGGTGTTTCACACATGACAAAATTCTTGCTAACCGTATTGAACTGTTTGGAATACAACATTTGTCAATTAAAAATCTTAAAGGAATAACTTGCACACTTTAGAACATATAAGATTATAACGGTGAAACTTAGCAAACTTAAGACTCATAGTCAAACTTATTGAATTTAAACACTCGTGAACACGAAATGACATCTAAGTCTCCTCATAATCTTAAAATTTATTTCTCATGATTAAATTTCGGGACGAAATTTCTTAAAGTAGGGGAGACTGTAACATCTCGTAAATTTCGACATAATTTAAAGTTAGTAGTAATAATAATAATAATATATAATAATAATAATAATAATAATAATAATAATAGTAATAATAATAATAATAATAATAATAATAATAATAATAATAATAATAATAATAATAATAATACTAAACTTAGAATTAAAGTGCAGGGGGTCGTATTGTAATTTTGAAAACTTGAAAAAAGAGTTATAACATAAAATGATAAGAGATTGAAAGTGCAGGGACCATTCTGTAATTATTTAAAAACCTTCCCTCCCCCCCGTCGATCTCTCGCCGCCGGCCACCGGTTCCGGCGAGCACACAGCAGCCAAACTACTCGGTTTTCAACCGAAACAAACATCCCGACACCTTCACGTGGGAGTTTCGAACTCAAACCCACAACAATTTGAAATATTCGATCTGAAAGTGCGATCTAACACCCACGTGATTGTCGGCAACTTTTACAGGCCTGAAATCGCACTAAACCCCGATAATAATTAAATTAACTTCACATAAACAAACATATATCCATCTCCAATCGATTACAACTTCCATTTACATCTGAAACGAACCCGAACACCCCATTCGATCCTCTCCTCGGTCGCGGACCTGCAACTCAATCAACAACTACCTTACGAGCAATTTCAGCTTCAATTGATAAAGGGCTTTGCATATAGATCATCACACGAAGCTTCCTGCTAATTTAATTCGATTATTATCAGTGTTTGCATCTCAAACCGACTTCAACTCAGTCGCGACCACATTCGACCTGCAACCATCAAATTCCATCGAAAAAGTAGGTAATATTATACTCATCTTGTTCGTTTAACCATAGGGAACAAAAGCCCTATGGTTATATTCATTAACAACATCAAATCAAGGGTCAATTTGACCCAAATCGTTTCTAGGGTTCTTGGAATTGGGGGGAGTACCTTGAAACCTGTTTAAAGAATTTAAAAACCACGAACTGATGCGGCCACGGCCTTTGGTTCACTGGTAGTTGGGTGTGTGTATGTGTTGGAGGTCCCGGGTTCGAACCCGGCTACCTCCAACTATTTTTTTTATGCCTTTTAAACCTCTTAAAAATTTCAGAAAATTCCTGAAAATTATAAAAATAAGTTTTATAAACCTTAAATATTTTTCTTTACATCAAACCAATTTCTGCAAATTTATTTCTTAAATATACTAATATTTGATTTTATTTATTTTAAAACAAATAATAAAACTAGTTAAATAACTTATAAAATAGACTTTAAAATTTGTTTATCTTAACAAAACATTACAATTGGAGTATTTTCATGTTTTAGTTATTAATTATTATTGTTTCAAATAATAAATAATTATTTGTCTTAAATAATAAATAATATAAGTTTGTAGAAATTATATATTTTATAATTTCATAAATCATTCTAAAATATTATTCTCTTATAAAATATACTAACTAAAGGTTAGATTAATAATTCGTTATTAATCAAACGTTATTCCAATTAGTCTTAAATAATTATAAAGTTTTATATATATTAAACCTTATCAATTTTTATACTTAAAATTCATTCTTAAAATACTAAAACACATATATGAAATTCTTCTAATGGATCGAAACGCGAATAATTACTTTATAAATTTAATTACTCGACAAACCTCACAATTCCAATTGAAACCCTAGTTCACGTTAAAACATTAAAGCTTATTATTAAGACTTTAACCTTGTGAATATATATTTACATATTTAGGTGCCTTGTAACGATTCACGTTGGAACGACGCCTACTATTATTCTTATTAGTCGTCATTATATACTTATTGACAAGTGAGTTTTCCTTGCCCCCTTTTACTTTATTTCACACCATTTTGGGGTGAAACATGATACTTATACATTACACACTTATAAACGTTTGAGACTTGTAAAGCACTTGCAATTCATCTTTATATCTTGTCATGGTTATTTGTATGTTGTAAGTGATTATATGAGATACATAGTTTGTTACAATCATTAACTATTGCTAGCCTGGCGACGTCTTAGATCTTTGGGCTGACAAGCCTATTTGGTGCTAAAGTCGATGTATTGCCGACTCCTAGGAGCCGTATGCTTGTGCACTAGGGAACCAAATACACTTAGCCAATCTTATATACTTGTAATCAAGTCGAGGTTTGATTGTGAAGATATGTGTTCTATAACCTTACTAGCTTATAACCTATGACATGAATTGCTACTTATAATCTTTTCATATTATGTATGAAACCTTGGGAAACTCACCAACTATTTTTAGTTGACCTTTTATTTTTATCATGTTTCAGGTAACTCCCGAGTTTAGAGTGATCTTTTGAAGCTTGCAATAAAACTAGGATGTGGACCTAGTTAAATAAATGAAATGTTATGTTATGTTTGATATTTGCTTGAATGTATTTCATGATTGAGACTTATGTTGTAATTCCTGTTGAAACTATTAATTTGAATATTTACATTTAAACATAGCGTTATGTGGCTGTGAACAATCGTATTCCTCACGCCTCGACGTTTCCGCCGTCTAGGTTGGGGTGTGACAGATGAGGCATGACAGTTTTCGGATCAGCCATAATGGGGAAAAATGTTTGACAACCATTATTGCTTAGTAAATGAAGAATAACCCCAAACTTTTGAGCAACCACTAATCCCGTATACGGCATTATCATCCAATGTTCTTCTGGTGCAGGTTCCACACTTTGCCAATCGATGGTGTGACGTAATTCGTTATACTGTCCGGGGTACAAAGTATCAAAACTTCTCTGTACTCCAATTCATGTCTGTCCAACTCTTCTAAAAGCTGTGTCCGCACATACATCCACTTATTTTCGTCAAACCCTAAGCCTAAAGCTATTGATCGAAAACCACAATTCCCATCGGGTCGGACATCTCGTATACGTGAAATATACTGATGAAGATTGACGGAATCCATTTTTAACCTGTTTATATTGTTTAATTGGTGATCTCCGACAATCGAAGAAAAACTCATTAGTACCCCGTGATACTTTAGATGACGTTGAACGACTACGTTGCATGGCAGGCTTCTGGGGCTTTACAGCTGAACTTGTTCTTCCGGAAATGTGAGACGCAATAAACGAGCTATGTCTCGGCATGTCGCACGTACTTTGTTGAGTGTCGTACTTTTGTTGTTGAACCTTTAACGTTGGACGACCGCGAATATCTGTTTGAAACAACAGACGCTTTTTGTTATTTTTCCATGGATACACAATTTTTTTTATTTTTCCACCAAACTAAATTTTACAGCTGCGGGTTGTGTCATTATTTGTTGTTTCACCCGTTCTATTTCTTCTTCAACATCAACTTTTTCATCCACCGTATATGATGGCTTAATTTATCAAGCTTCGTCCAAAATACGTCAATTGCATCTAATGGAATTTTAGTGCCTGCATTATAAAGTATAAATTAATACATAATTTGACACTTTAATAGAAAAATGATAATGATGGAGCGACTATTACCAGAATGTTCATATTTTTCCAGCCGACAAGCACAAGGCAAGCCACAACTAGTGAAAAGATGACAACCACATGTTGCATTTGCAGAGCGCATCACATGCAATTTAGTGTTTTCGGCAACTAATAAATCAAGAGCTATGGTGAAACCTTGCCTCTTAAGTAATCAAATAGCGGAAGTTTATGATGATTCATGGTTTTAATTTTGCTTGTCTCAAAGCTTCTTTTAAATTTACCTCTTGTGCGTTCACCAATTGATCTACAAACTCCACAAGTCTATCCAGTGAGCTATTTGTTGATTTAAGATATCTTTTTAAATTTGCATGTTGACTCTCCACCCTATTTTTGTGCGTTGGCCAAATCAAGTTAGTCCAGGCTGATACAAACATTTCTTTTGTAACTCTCTAACCAGTTTCTGTTTATATATGACAATACCTCTGAAAATATAATAAAACATAATAAATTATTATATTGAAAATATAATAAAAACATAATTAAATATAATAAAAACTTACTTTCTCGATTCGCTTCAACTAATCGTTCGTAAGAAGGTTATAGTTATACTCGTAAATCTCCGCCGTGGGAGACTCACACAAACATGCCATGCATATTTAAACTTCTCCAGTCATCTTTGTAAAACTTGCTTTACAGTGTTTCGCGATATTTTCATCATATGCCACCTGCTTTACACAAACGTGCCCATGCATATTTAAACTTTCTCCAGTCATCTTTTGTATGTATGTATGTATGTATGTAGTATGTATGTCTGTATGTATGTATGTATGTATGTATGTATGTAGATGTATGTATGTATGTATGATGTATGTATGTATGTATGTATGTCTGTATGTATGTCTGTCTGTATTTATGTATGTATGTATGTATGTATGTATGTATGTATGTATGTATGTATGTATGTATGTTGTATGTATGTATGTATGTCTGTATGTATGTATGTATGTATGTATGTATGTTTGTATATATTTACAAAGATAAACATAAACTGATAATAAACATAAAAGATAAACATAAACTGATAATATATTTACAAAGTTTTAAATAAATACATAACAAAATAAAAATTACAATACAAAACTACGGGGAGTAGGGTAATCTCGAGGCAGTAGCAACGACGGAGGATCAGTACCAGAACGCCGCGCCATCTCTGACTGAACCTGCCACTCCATCAGATCCTCAACGCGATCGAGCCGTCGACTCTGCTGCCGTAAGCTCCTAGACATATCCTGCAACAATGTCTCCACACGTGCAGGCAGCCTCACATCTCTATAAATATGTCGCGGGATCTGAGGCTGAGGAGGCGGCTGATCATGTGGCTGCTCGTCGGGTGGTGGCTGATCATGCGGTGCCCGTGCTGCTGCAGTGGATCGACAATGCCGAGCTGCTGAACTGGTGCGGCTGCCAGATCTCCCCGGGTCGAAGAGAGAATCATATGCCAACCGGAAACTGGGTATAATACGCATGCCGAATAGCGTACGACGATCTAATCTCACGGCTCGATCGGCGGAGACACGTCACCAAGATGCCGAGGAAGATAACCTAAAGATCGGGCAATCAACGTGATGTACGCGCCGCCGTACACCGCTCCTCGCTCCTGGCGATGATAATACGAAGCAAAATACTCCGCCAAACACCTCGCCAGGTACACTGGTCCCCGTAATCAAACAGTATAAGTAAAATAAGTCGGGAATGGTACACCACTCCCGACTCTTGCCACGTCCCGTGATGGACGTGGCGATCATCCGATGCAGATAACGGATGAGAGGATCTCGAATGCCGGTGACCCTACCCTTAGTCCTCTGAAACGGACCTCCGGCAATCTCAGGCCACCACTATCTCAATGTGCCCTCCTCCATCTCAGTAATACCCTCAGTGAACAGAGGGGTAACAGTCTCCGGCTCATAATAAAGCCCCGAGACAACTGCAAACTGCTCAATGGACATCTGATGTGCATGTCCACAAAGCGTAAAAGAAATCTCCGATCGCTCATCGTCCTCCACCATCTCATCTGGACGAATATATGTAAATGTGGATAAAAACTCCACTACCAGCTCACGGTGGGACGATAAGAATGCGATCTCAAAAAGAGTCTCCATGGCGTATCGTCTCCGATAATAGCAGCAAGACGATCGCGCTCTCCCAACTCAGCCATCACTCCCAATCTACGGCCTTTTGAATACCGATCTTCATCCGAATAAATTTGAGCACTTAGCGTGCTCAACGGAACCGGCATCAAACTGCAGCCAAGGATGCTCGGCAATATGGTCACAACGTCAGCCTCAATCTCAGAATCGGAAGACATATCTGCACAGGTGAACAAATAGGTCAAAAACAACGTATACGTATCTATATATATACACATATACATATATATATGTATATGTATATGTATATGTATACGTATACGTATACGTATACGTATACGTATACGTATACGTATATGTATACGTATATGTATATTTATATGTATATGTATATGTATTGTATATGTATATGTATATGTATATGTATACACATATACATATACATGTTATATGTATATATGTACATATACATATATGTATATGTATGTGTATATACAATATATGTTATGTATATGTATATGTATATGTATATGTATATGTATATGTATATGTATATGTATATGTATATGTTATATATGTATATGTATATGTATATGTATATGTATATGTATATGTATATGTATATGTATATGTATATGTATATGTATATGTATATGTATATGTATATGCGTATATACATATATATGTATTTGTATATATATATTTACCCTATACGCCGCGTATAGGGCTATACGCCGCGTATAGGGTAGCAGCGTATGGGTCACAGGGCAACGTATAGGTCGAATCCGACCGTATACGCCGCGTATAGGACTATACGCGGCGTATAGGGACCCACGTATGGCCCACAAGTCTCGTATTGCACCACCCTATACGCCGCGTATATATCTATACGCCGCGTATAGGGTACACACCGATGTGTCTTCGTCCCCAACCAAAGAACTATACGCTGCGTATAGCCCTATACGCGGGGCTGTACCGGCGTATAGTTCTTTATTCCAGTTTTTAATCACGCATTTTGGGGCATAAAACACTACTTTAACGTTTAAATCAATGAACGATTAACATAATAATGATGTATGAACAATAATACGTACCTGGATGTTGAAAAATCGAAGATCAATACGTGTAGTATAGTGCTATACGAGAGTGTTTTTTTGAAGTGTGTGTAAAAAATAGAAAATTTGAAAGATATAGTGCATCGAGGATCTATACGCCGCGTATGGGCCCATACGCGGCGTATAGCTTATATTCTTTTTAAATCGACACCGACCTATACGTGGCGTATGGGCCTATACGCCCCGTATAGGTGAACTGATGTGACGTCGGTGTCAGTCATTAATGTCGCATTAATGGTCGTACCCTATACGTCGGGCATGGGCCGCGTATGGACCCATACGCGGCGTGTAGGGGGTGTCGATTTAAGATTTTGGGTGTCCCTTATTAGCACCCTTATTTATTTGTTTTTTTAAAGTATTGGTTTGAAAATCATACGGGACTGGCTGTGTTATAAATGTTGTCATTTGAATTAAAAGCATTGTTTTGAAAACCGGATGGTGGAATCGGATCTCAATCCGGTCATGTTCGGTGGTTAAAGTTGGTTTGGTATTAACTCGTGGTCGGGCCGGTCAAACCTGCGGTTGGACCGAGAACCGGACTGGTCGGAGATGTTTTTTTTCGATATTTTTAAATTTTTTCTGTACTACTTTTTACATTCATTTAAAACAATTATAATTTTATCTAGTTCTTATATACGATCCCGTTCTGAATACATTGTTTTAAAAGTTTTATATTTTGCCAATTGCATCCAACGTTTTAATTAAAATTATTAATTGAATCAATTTAACTACATTTAACTAACACTATTAACTTTTCTATATTAGAGATATTTTAGTCAAATCAAGTACAAAAATAAAAAACCAACCCTATATTTGGAGTTTTTATGGGTTTAGTATTTTATGGTAATCACCATTGGATTTGAATCCACTTGTTACATAAAACAAGATATAAGAATAACTTCCTAAAAGTGACTTATTGTTAACTTTATAAAAATATCTTAAAATAATATAAATAAACGAACAAATCATATCACATAAACCGTCTAATCATAACTATAAAACACAAATTATCATCAAAGTAAAAAAAAGACAACGACATTTATACTCACCAAATGATAATTGAAAAACACCAATCATCATAACCATAATTTAACTTTAACCAAAGAATTATAGGATTTAACAAAATAGGCAAAAGTAACATACCTACTAAACCAAAAAACATTAACACAACAAAAGACTATTGTTCCCAAATTATAATTGAAATTACGAAAAGATACCGTACGCATAAAGCCCATCGCATGGGGCTGGTTCATTATTTTGTAATGTTTTTTTATTAAAATACCCCTAATGTAGGAAAGTTAACGGACAAAAGTTAATGATGTTAATTAAATGTAGTCAAATGGATTAAAATGATAACTTTGATGAAACATTTGGACATAAATAGTGAAATTTGAACTTTTGGATTCATATGATAATTTTGATTAAATCACGGAGATAAAAAAGACACTTTCCTCTTCTAAAATAATAGGAGTTTTTATAGAGACGTTACAATAAAAATTACTATTTGTTCTCTTCTTTTTAATTAAATAATTTTTTTTCATATTTTTATTATTATTTTTTCTTTTTCATCCACTCACAACCATTTTAAAAAATTATTAAAAAATATTATAAGGGTGAAAAATATGTTTACCAAATATACAGGTAAACACTAACATTTTCTCACTCATTACTCACAACCATTCTTTATAATTTAAAACACACTCACAGTAAGTAAAAATGAGATGTGATTGCTTTACATTTAAGGTTGGATAGAATTATATATATATATATATATATATATATATATGTGTGTGTGTGTGTGTGTATGTATATATGTATATATATATATATATATATGTATGTATGTATGTATGTATGTATGTATATATATATGTATATATATGTATATATATATGTATATGTATATATAAATGTATATATATATGTGTGTGTATATATGTATATATATTCCGTTTAAACTATTTATTCTTTTATAGAATCAAAATAACTAATTTCTAAACTTTTTCCTTTTTCTCTTTTATATTATATTTTTAAGTAGTTTTTAAATTAACAATTTTTTAAAAAACATTATTAATTAAAACTAAATTTTGATTAAAAATACAATCTTTCAAAAACAAAAGTTTTTAAAACTATGATTTTTTTACAAAAACAACGTAAATCTTTATATTATAAAATATTTAAAATTGATCATTTAAAAATAAAAATTTTATATAGAACGATTTGTACAAATAAAAATGTTTAAAAAATTTAGTTTAAAATCTGGCGTTTAAACAAAGAGATATTGATAAAAAAAATAAAAAAGATTGAAAGCAATAGTTTATACGTAATTTCAATCATATCTTATATCAAAATAGTGATTTATAGTTCTTAAATATTGATTAATAAATATTTAATAAATTCTTTTTCAACTCATGTAATACACATGGTATAACATAGCAGCATTTATAATTTGCTTTATCCTCACTTGTTAAGTATAAATTAATTATCACTATTAAGTTATAATGTAATATTTAGTCTACTTTTATACCGTTTTAACTTTTAATTGTTAAATAGTTTAATATGTTATCCGATAAGACGTCTGATTTACTGTAAGATTCGGTTCTAAAACACAAGATTATAAGTTTGATTTTATTTATAAAATCTAAAATATGAAATAATACCAAGACTCTTTAAGTACACTTACTATTTTATTAATTCAATATTTATATTAAATATAATTTTATATATTAGCTTTTTAATATAAAAAAAATAAACAAACATTAATGATTTATCAGATTTGTCAAACTTCAAAAACATGATAAAAAATGGTCCTAATAAAGGGACACCCAATAATTTAAATCGACACCCCTATACGCCGCGTATGGGTCCATACGCGGCCCATGCCCGGCGTATAGCTATCGACCATTAATGCGTCATTAATGTCTGACATTCCACGTCACTTCAGGCACCTATACGAGGCGTATAGATCCATACGCCACGTATAGGTGGTGTCGAACATAAAAGCGAGTAGGTAGCTATACGCGGCGTATGGGTCCATACGCCGCGTATAGCTGTCGGTGCAGCAGTCGGGGACCTACCCAATTGTCATGTACGGCACCGACCTATACGTGGCGTATGGACCTATACGCCCCGTATAGGTCCCTTTTTTCGTTTTGTATATAAAGGGTGGCAACGCATTCGCGCACTCACAAAAAAACGTAAAGGTTCGAATTCGCAAATTCGATCGTTTGTGATTGATGCTTAGATTCAAGATCGCAAGAAATTTAGGTTTTGTGGTTCAACATTTTCGTCTCGCAAATAATTTACTCGGTAATACTATATATTCTTACTTCAGTAAGTATTACATACATATATATATATATACATATATCTAAATTGGATACTTAAGAATCGTTTCAACTGACTCGGGTTCCATCGGTGTTAGTCGGTTACGGTTAAACTGAATAATTTTCAAGATTTTTATCGTAACCGACTAATGCCGTGGAACCTGAGTTAGTTGAAATGATTATTAAGTAATCAAGACATTTATGTGTACGTAAGTATGTATATAAATGAAATAAGAGTTATAGTTTACCTAAAAATTATTTTAAAGAAATAGTTGACCCACGTAACCCTATTTTCTTTCCAAGTCATGCGCGTAAACAGTGCTCTGGCGCATGAACAAAGGTCGTGCGCCTGAACAAAGGCCAAGCCTTGGGCGCATGAGCACTATACGTGGCGTATGGGCCCAAACGCCACGTATCGTGCTCATGCGCCCAATTCTTTTGCACTATACGTGGCGTATGGGGCCATACGCCACGTATAGGTGTCAGATGTACTTTTTGTACCATGTACGATTACAGCAACGTATGGGCTCATACGGGGCAAACGTGGCAAGACTATACGCAGCGTATAGACCCATACGCTGCGTATAGGGGCCTATACGTGGCGTATGGGCCCATACGCTACGTATAGTTATCACACGTCCTTTAAAGCGTTTTTGTACCATGTACGAATAGGTTGCCTATACGTGGCATATGGACCCATACGCTACGTATAGTTGTCAAACGTCCTTTAAAGCGTTTTTGTACCATGTTCGAATATACGCAGCGTATAGGTGCCATACGTGGAAGACGTGGCAAGCCTATACGTGGCGTATAGACCCATACGCGGCGTATAACAGACAGAGATCTCGCTTTAATGAACGCATGTGTTAAAGTGTTTCCGAATGCTTCAAAGTGTTTATGCAGGTGGCATATTGATGAAAATATCGCGAAACACTGTAAAGCAAGTTTTACGAAAGATGACTGGAGAAAGTTTAAATATGCATGGGCACGTTTGTGTGAGTCTCCCACGGCGGAGATTTACGAGTATAACTATAACCTTCTTTACGAACGACTAGTTGAAGCGAATCGAGAAAGTAAGTTTTTTATTACATACATACATACAATATTGTTCAATACATAATTTAATTATGTTTTATTATATTTTCAGAAGTATTGTCATATATAAACAAAACTAGTTAAAGAGTTATAAAGAAATGTTTGTATCAGCCTGGACTAACTCGAACCGTAATTTTGGCCAACACACAACAAATAGGGTGGAGAGTCAGCATGTAAATTTAAAAAGATATCTTAAATCAACAAATAACTCACTGGGTAGACTTGTGGCATTTGTAGATCAATTAGTGAATGCACAAGAGGGAAATTTAAAAGAAAACTTTGAGACAAACAAAATTAAAACCATGAATCATCATAAACTTCCTCTATTTGATTACTTAAGAGGCAAGGTTTCACACATAGCTCTTGATTTATTAGTTGCCGAAAACACTAAATTGCATGTGATGCGCTCTGCAAATGCAACATGTGGTTGTACGTGCGACATGTCGAGACATAGCCGAGACATGCCGAGACAGATATTCGCGGTCGTCCAACGTTAAAGGTTCAACAACAAAGGTATGACACTCAACAAAGTACGTGCGACATGCCGAGACATAGCTCGTTTATTGCGTCTCACATTACCCGAAGAACAAGTTCAGCTGTAAAGCCTCAGAAGCCTGCCATGCAACGTAGTCGTTCAACGTTTTCTAAAGTATCACGGGGTACTAATGAGTTTTCATCGATTATCGGAGATCGCCAATTAAACAATATAAGCAGGTTAAAAAATTGGATTTCATCAATCTTTCATCAGTATATTTCACGTATACGAGATGTCCGACCCGATGGTAATTGTGGTTTTCGATCTATAGCTTTAGGCTTAGGGTTTGATGAAAATAAGTGGATGTATGTGCGGACACAACTTTTAGAAGAGTTGGACAGACATGAATTGGAGTATAGAGAAGTTTTCGACACTTTGTACCCCGGACAGTATAACGAATTACGTCACACCATCGATTGGCAAAGTGTGGAACCTGCACCAGAAGAACATTGGATGATAATGCCGTATACTGGAATAGTGGTTGCTCAAAAAAAATAATAATAATATAATTGTCATGAATAAAATCATTTTTAACTTATAAATAACATTAACAACATTTTATCATCAATAAAACAAGACTAATTAATAACGTTTTCAACCGAAACAAAATTCGGGAACCCGGGGGCAAAGTGCGGGGACTAAACTTGACATTTGAGAAACTAGGTTGGGTATAAATACTCTCTTTGTGTAAAACACGTTAGGATATGAGTTCTGGAAGTTCTGGTTGTGTAAAACTCGTGTTCGGGCAGCCGAAGGCCGCCCTGCACCTTCCTGCAGTCGCGACTCCTGTCTGCGCGAATGGGGTTGTCGCGCGACTGGGGCATGCGACTGTGTGTGTGTGCGACTCCTGTCTGCGCGAATGGGGTTGTCGCGTGACTGGGGCATGCGACTGTGTGTGTTTGCGACTTCTGTCTACGCGATTGGGTAAGTCACGTGACTGGGTCATGCGACTGGGGTTGTCACGTGACTGGGTCATGCGAATGTGATTGTGTGCGATTGTGTGTGAATCGCACGATCGGAGGCCTGTCGCGCGAAAGAAGGTCCAATCGCGCGAATGAAGCTGATTCGCGCGAAGGGACGTTGAGTCGCGGGATTGGCTGTTGGGTCGTGCGACTGGTGATGCATGGTACGACTGAAGGCTTAGTCGCAGGAATGAAGGTTCAATCGTACGAAAGTAGCTACTTCGTACGACTGAAAGTCCACTCGTGCGAATGGAGTGTCAGTCGTGCGTCAGGTCCTGTTGTGTGATTGATGATGCGTGTATGCGTGGTTTCCCCTTTGAGTGTCTTGTGTTGACGAGGTAACATCAGAAATAATGTTATTGCTCGAATGTCATAGCAATGACGACTATCTTTAAATGCTTGGACCTACATAAGGTCTGAGGTGTGTGTGTCTACTTGTGTGTACTACCCGCGACCGAACCGAAACGTCGGAACTAATCGACTATCATATTATGCTCTATGCTCCTTACTTATGCTCGTCAGTAATTATCAATAGGTGCTGACTGTTCATAGCATTCTACTCTTGGGATACTTCATCGTTTGTGCTTATCATCTATTCTGTGAGTTTCGTGGCCCCCTTTTTACTCTCATCAAACCTTTTAAACATTTTCTACTTGGGGGAAAAGAATGCTCACCTATATAATTTGATTTCAGGCACCTTCCCTAGTGGAAGTTGGCTACTATTTCTATGAGTATCTTAACTTGCTTATCTTGTGATTGCTGCTATGTGAACTTGAACTATGTGCTATGTTACCCCTATGTATGACTTAGTGGTATCACCCTACTATGCACTACTACTTGATGTTATGTGTTGATTGATGCTATATGTGGATGCCATTGACCTTGGATGCTCTCAGCTGTGTGGTTCTTCTGTGTGGTTCTTCTGTGTGGTTCTTCTAAGCCGATCATCCACTACAACCATTAATCCCAGTAATTGGGACCTAAGGATTGGTTTGGTTGTAACCTAAACGTATGCGCTGTGTGGATCTTGCTACGTCACCTTAAACTTATTATGCTATGGAAAACCTTATTACATATATCCATTAATCCCGGTAATGGGACCTAAGGATTGGTTTGGTTATAAACTATACGTATGCGCTGTGTGGATCTTGCTACGTCATTTATAAACTATTTACGCTTTGGAAATGCTATCTTTACAGCCTTCAATTCCCGGGTGGAACCGATGAATATGCTTGGCTGTAGCTATTTATAACTAGTAAAACCGCCTATACATAAGTGTAGTCGCGGTAACTTTTATTAAACTTACTTACTGTTTTTATCTTAACATCTTTTATTACTTAAAACCTGCGAAGTTCACCAACAATTATGTTGACCGTTTTGAGCATTTCTTTTCAGGTGATCAAGGTAATTGAAGTTCTAGGAGTGCTGCCTTTTAGTGGAGACCCTAGGATGCATTTTTGAGACTGAACATACATTTTGTACATTGTTGCAGTCCACTAAACAATTCACATCCTTTTGAACACTTGTTCCCGAGTTGTGGGAATTTACATTACAAGTTATCCTTAATGCTTATGTGAACATTATGTTGTGCTTATGGCTATGCTGTCGTGATCTTTGACAATACACGACACAAGTCTCTAATTGTGTTCGGGTGTCGTCATGACACGCTTGTCATCATATTATTATTGCTACTCTATTGCATACCACGTGTTATGACGATCCCGTCTAGCTCGCATTCCCCGTGTTTCCGCTATCAGCGGGGGGTGTGACAGACTGGTATCAGAGCCATTGGTTATAGAGAATTAGGCAAGTAGACTTGACCTAGACTATACCCTAGGAACCTTCATGTAGATTTGCATGCTTAAGCTTGTGTGCATTTATATATCTCGTGTATGTGTTCCTCTTTACATGTTCGATTATCCTACTGTCATGTGATCTTCACCTTGTGTTTGAGCCCTTGTGCTCGTCCCTCATGAGGTGCTTTCTATTGGATCTTCTGTTCCCTCTGTACGCCAAGTTATCATAGCCAAAATTCGGGTATTGAGACCCGAAGAGATCTTCACAAATCATATATCGCGCTTGACCTCATATACTGAGAGACCGACCCGAGGAGGCCATGTCTGAGTCCTCCCAAGGACGCGAGATAGACAACCTCCGCTAGACTATACGTGATTACATGTTTGGCTCTCAGTTGACTTGATGGATTATTATGGATATGATGTGAAGGAAGGTCGGATGTCATGTAACCGGATTAGGCATCATTCTCGGTACATCGTGGGTGTGGTGGGAACGCTGCGGGGAACCCTATATATAAACATCACCGATATACCGAGAATATGCTTAAAATGGGCTGCATGGTGATCTTGACTGACCGAAACATGAGACGTTGGAACTTGACAAGTGGAGTACTTGTGTATCTTAAGGTGACTAAAGCTTATTTGTTGCGTCTTGTATGAATAGAACATGCCGCCTCGAAGATCTACCCGCACAATAGTAGCGGAAGTGAAGCCCCGAGGGGCAGAGGCAGAGGCAGGGGTAGACCTCCAATAGCAAATGAAGGCCCTCCTGGCAATACCCAAGGGACTGGAAACCCTGATATGGCAGCCCTAATCGCTCAACAATTGACTGCCCTGATTCCAACTATTGTAGCTCAAGTGAGCGACGCTCTTCAACAGCAAAACCACCCCCACGGGGACGCTCTTCAACAACAATTGACTGCCCTGATTCGTTATACGGTGCGCAAGGCCAAGGAAACCAAAGAAATACTGCACGGGGTCGTGCCTTCGTCATTGGAGCTAATGATGCCCGTCAGGATCCGAACGTTGTCACGGGTACGCACTTACTCAATAACCACTTCGTATCTATACTATTTGATACTGGGGCAGACAATAGTTTTATATCATCTGAATTTGTGCAAATGCTTGATTTGAGTGCCAGTAGACTAGAAACTAGTTACTCCGTAGAAATGGCAAATGGTAGGGTTGAACAGGCAGAGGAAATTATTAAGGACTGCACCCTAATGTTGGAAGACCGGGTCTTCAACATAAATTTGATACCTTTCGAGTTGGGGAGCTTTGACGTAATAGTGGGGATGGATTGGTTGTCGAAGCATGGAGCCGAGATTGTTTGCCGAGATAAAGTAGTGCGGATTCCCATGACAGACGGGAAAGTACTCAGAATACAAGGAGAGCGACCGGGAAGAAACTTGAAGCTTATCACCTGCATGAAAGCACGCCAAGGTCTATGTAAGCAGTGTTACACTTTTCTGGCTCACGTGGTAGAAAAGAAGGAAGAAGAGACAAAATTGGCAGACATTCCGATTGTACGGGATTACCCGGAAGTGTTCCCTGATGATTTGTCTGGATTGCCTCCTCCACGACAGGTGGAATTTCGTATAGAGCTAGTTCCTGGAGCTACACCGATAGCTAATGTTAGGACCGTGTACGTACGGAGTACTAACCGATTCTTCGTTGTACCAGATCAAATAGTGCGGAATCCTATTTGATTGGCGATCCAATCAGTGAGAATGAAATCAGGATCAATCTTAACGATTAGAAAACGTTATGAATTGACTCGGAATGATCTGAAACGCTCTATGAAGTTGGAATGGTCGAACAGCACGTTCTGGGTCGATTAGCGTTTCCAATATTCGAAGTGTTACGTTTTTCCACGAATTAAGTGGTATTTATAGGTTAGGGTTTCTCATTCGGGCGACTGAACCATTCGGATGGTTCAGTCGTGCGATTGAGATATGCGTATGATCCATACTCACGACTGAACTTTCAGTCGTACGATTGGATCAATCTCATGCTTCAGTCTTACGACTGATCCAGTCTCCTGGATTAATCGTGTGACTTAGCCATTCGCATGAAGTTATTCATGCGTATGGTCCATTCGCATGGCCCATTCGCATGATAACTACATCATGTTAAGTTTGAATGTGTTAATCATTACAACATTATGCATACCAATTCAAACAAAACCAAACCTATATAATTAGTCATTACTTAACCCATTAATGAAATATATAAACATTATAATATAAACAACCACATGTATTTCATTAAGCATCATTCAATTACACATATTCAAGACATTTTACATTCAACTCAGAATCTAGGGACACATGTATCAACAAACTCCCCCTTGGACCTAGATTCATCTAACGTCTTACTTGACCCATAACCTCTTCAAATTTCTTGTACTTCTCCTCTCTAGTAACTCCTGCATTTATTTCAAATGCAAAGCAGAGTCTGATCACGTTTTGGAACTGGAGGGCTTGTACAATATCTTGAGCATCATAGAACAGTGGCCACTTGTAGAGTGTGTAAACATCATTAGCTGACAAGTTGGTGAGCCACATTGGGTCAAATACCCGGATGACATCCATCTGTCCATCTCTGTTCAACACTATGACTGCTTCAGCTGTTCGCCAATCGTAGTACCACCATTTGAAGTGTGGAGTGATGTCCTGAGGCATTTCCCTAAGAGGGATCTTCGACATGGTACGCGGTGGACGCCACTTCAACACTATCTTTGGTCTCCCGGTTCGTGAATCCACCTCAGACCTCCTAACATACCTTGTAGGTTGCTGAGGCTTGAAATTAACCCACCGGGTGTGGTACTCCCTTTTCAGTGCAGCTTCAAACCATCCTGACATCTTTCTAGGATCAGCGTAAAGCAACTTCAGCTTTGCCAGTTGGTTTAGCTCACAACCAGGTAGAGTTTTTAGATCGTGTGGAAATCTAAAATACTCAATACCTTTCTCTCTCTTAACTGCATAAGCATTAAGATCGTCAAAATAAGCCCACGATATGATCTTGCCCGACACCTTTTGGTGTTTCTTCACTCGATACAGCTTTGTGTAGACATTTGACATTGAAGCATTTCGTTGGGCTCGCAGATCTTCAAAACATGCAGCCCATTCAGCCCTTTTAACTTTAACTTCCTCCTCTGTGGCTCGGGCTATCCCCTCTTGTTTATCAGATTCTGCTTCTAATTTATCCAGAGTTTCAAAGGTCTCACTGACCAAATTGTCATCCAAGTTTGGAATGACATAGCCTTCGGTGTCTGTGTACTCTGGATAATGTTGATCTGTCACATCTTCGATTTCGATCTCATCAACATCATGCAGTTCATTATCACTATCTCCTTGGACTTCCGGAGCATCGTTCACTATTTCATCGGCATTTAACTGGAACATTTCGGCCAACTGCTCTTTAGTGAAACTGTGGATTATCTCTCCCTCTTCAGGAGTGTATTCAACTGATCTCCTTACAACTCCCTGCAGATCAAGAATCATTGTTAACTGAGTCTTGACCTGCTGAAGGGGTTCAACATCGTATTGGTCTCTTTGAAAATTTGGATCTGCTTGATTTAAACATGCAACACGATACTTGTTAGTAAATAATCAAACACTGTCATTAACATAAGATATAAACATTCATTAAATAAATGTAACATAATTTGAAATACAAAAGTCTGTTAAATACATAAACATGACTAACTAAACAGTACTTTTATCTTGAATTTCCGGAGTTTCTTCAGTTGGAGCAGACGAAGAGGGTCCTTGATCATGTCGGCGTTTTGAACGCCTTTCGCCTACTACATTATCGCTTTGATCTCCGGCAGTTTCTCCTCCTTCACCTTCATCATCTTCCTTCTTCTCATCACCATCATTACTTTCATCACTACCATCATCATCATCGTCATCATCCTCATCATCTTCATCATCGTCTTCCTCATCCTCACCATCATCATCATCATCATCACCAGCACCTTCTCCAATCTTGAGGGGCTCACTTTGAGTCCCTTTGAGCTTAAGCAAGATCGACTTGTTTGCAGCTTCTAACTCCTCAAACTTCTTCTCCGACTCAGCTTTGTGCTCGAGGAGACCTGCGATCTGAGCTGTTTGTTGAGAGATCAGCTGAGCCTGAGAAGAAGTCAGCTCTCTTAACTGGTGTATTTCAGCAGTCTGAGATGTACTCAACTCTCTCAGCTGCTGTAGCTGAGCCGTCTTTTCTGCATCTGACGCCATCAGCTTAACTACCATGCTGTTTAGTGCAGCTAGCTAATCTACTACAGAAATTGGTGGGATGAACGAGCTGGATGGGAACGGTGAGGGACCTATTTGTTGAGTGGTGGTGGTGGAGGTGGCTGTGGTGAATATAGGGGAGGGAATGAATGATGTGGTAGGCTGTACAGTGGTGGTAGTGGTGAATATGGGAGAGGGAGTGAATGAGGTGGTAGTTGGTACGGTGGTGGTGGTGGTGAATGTGACAGTGTGAGGTGAAGGGATAGTAGTGGTGGTTGGAGATGTTTGGGATGATGTAGAGGTGGCAGCTGTGGTGAACCTTAGTCTCTTTCCTTTCTTACCATGCGGACGTGCCATGGTCTTCTTCCTTTTACCCGTTGACAAAGGTGCTCCTCCTCTGTTGCTGGAATCATCAGGGGCATACGAGGGATCAGACTCAATGCGTGTGTCCCCTGATGTACCAGACTGTCCACCAACATCTCTCAGTCCTCTCTCGGTGGCAACCACTTTGCTGCCAACCCTCCGGGTCAAACCTTCTTCTTCACTTTCTTCCTCATCATCGGGTGGGCAAAAATCGGAAACAAACCCAGCAGTTGCCGTGTCTGTGTGAGGTGATGATGGATGTGCTGTATAAGTAGAGGGTCCCTCAGAGGAAACCGGTCCAACATCTCCATCATGACTATCATCGTCATCTGAATCAACAGATGATATAGTAATCACCTCAGTGTCAGAATCACTGTCGTCATGACGCCATTTGCGCCTCCTTGGCGCCACGTAATCTTCCCGGGCCAGATGCCCTATCAATCTCTTCAACACGGGCTTCACCTGCTTGCCCCTATAAACCTTCATTCTGCCCAGAGTAGTGTCATCCATGATCTCCAACACTACTGCATCACTCTTCTCTTTGGGCAACTCAGGCAACTTCTCATCGAAAATGAGTTGAAGAAAGCGTGGATACATGCAGAAACCTTCTTTTCCCTTTGCCTCCAAGTTCTCAATCAGATAAGAAAAGATCATGTTGGTGAAGCTGAAAGGGTGGTTTAGGACCAATGCAACATATGCATTCTGAATTTGGTCCGATACGTCATCGAACCCACCCCTCCTAGCAGCAATGCACTTTAGAATGACATGAGCTAGGTATTTGTACTGGGGACTCAGGTTGCTCTTGTTCAGCACACCCGTGTTGATGTCCCCGCAGTACCCAATCCTCATAAAGCACCCACGAACAGTCAGAGGATGCAGCCTAACTGGATGATCCTCATCTTCTCCAAATCCCAAAACTCTTCTGATATCTCCCGCTGTGATCTCTATTGCCCTACCAAAGATGGTACTTCGGATGCGGTAGGGTTCCACAGATCGGTCTACCGAAGCTCCCTCCCAGAATGATTGGTGAAGGGACTGGTAGGGAGTACAGGGTGTAGATATGGCTTTATAGATCCGTGACCTCCTCAAGAAGTCGATGATTCCTGCAAACTCCCCACCATTCCTCGAGGTGGAATCCAAGTTAGCACAAATGTTGTGCTTTGGATTAATGGACCAACGATTAGCCATATTCCTGTAACAAAGTAGCAAACGTACGTTATAAACTTGAACAACAGAGTTTGACTAAATCAGAAACCAGTGTAGTTCAATCGTGAGAATGAACTATGCGACTGGGTTTAGTCGAATGATGTATTTCTGCGAATGAGTTGTCCGACCGAATGAACTCATTCGAATGACTTATTCGGTCGATTGAATGAATCACTTCCTTCACTCGGGCGATTGAAGTTCATTCGGGGAAACCAATCGTATGGCAGACTCAACCCATTCGCATACTCCATTCGGCCGAATGAATGAGTCTCCTCTTTCAATCGGTCGATTGAAGTTCATCAGAGAGACCAGTCGCATCGAAGAAACCTGTTTCATTTCAAACTCAGATTTATCATTTTTGCGAATTAGACATTAAGTTCAGGCTTGTTAGACTCGCAATCATGTACGTAGACTACTTAGATCATTGATTTTAACATTGCATGTGATTAAAGCAGTTTATTTTGCCGATTTGTTACAAGTCAACATTTAGGGCAAATGTGGACTGATTAATCATCATATTCTACGTTCTGATGCATCCTTGTGTTGCGTATTACCTGTGTCACAAATCCAAATGATCAGAATGAGTATATCACACGTATTAAAGATCAAACGAAAATTTTGCAGAGTATCGGTGCGAATCGGGAGTATTAGGGCGAATGATGTCTGCGATCGACTAAGGGGGCTATTTATAGCCAGACTCAGTTCAATCGGCCGACTGGACTCATTCACCTTTCTCATTCGACCGAATCAGAATCAAGAGATACGATCGAGGCTAATCGCATGATTCATTCGTGCGATTGAACTTGGATCGTACGATTCGCTCAATCGACCAGTTTCATTCGATCAACTCACCTCCATTCGCATATTTGACCTAGTCGGACACATTCAATCTGCCGATTGGGTTCATTCGCATGGTCCAATCTTACGATTGTATTCAATCGTATACCTCATTCGTACGACTGGGTCATATCAGATTCAGTCGAGCGATTGGGCTATACTTGTGCCATTTTTGTCAAGATATGAACCAACACTTAGTTTATTTACCAATTGATAAAACATTATGTTCAATTGATCACCTCAGACATGATCCATTTAACCACCCGATCACCTCAGACGTGATCCATTTAACCACCCGATCACCTCAGACGTGATCCATTTATCCACCCGATCACCTCAGACGTGATCCTTTTAACCTTTCAGAAACAATCAGTTTAGATAAACCTTAAGCTCATTTAGTGACATTTAGCAGATAACAGTATACACAGTCCGACATGACACATTATACTAAGACTAAACAAATCTTAACCTATGAATAGAAAGACATATTTTTGTGATTTTTGTTAGGGCAGGCTTGTATAGCTTATTAGCATTAACATTTTATCCGGAATGGACTCTCGTGGAATCAGACAGGCAAATACACCATCACTTGGAACATTCAGTGCTTATTACACTTTGCATGATACGATTGCATAGTTTTTCACTTATGGAAGACTTCTAAGATCTAACTGGGAATCATGTTTGAACTAATATGTAATTTTTATTGATTTTGAACATCAGGCGATGCATCCACGACGATTGTCAGTATGTTTGTCCACTTAAATCCATACACAGACGTTTGACACACATCAGCGATTAATTAGATGAATTAGGTCAAACCATATTTATGTATTCCACAGGTATATGGTAATCAATCGTCCTCAGGAGATTTTTGAGCGGTCTTGGACTTAGAAGATTTGGTTCTAAAAATTGTCAAAGAGATGCCAAGCCTCAGGTCAGTGCCATCGCACAGCAGAGAGGCGCAAACAACAATGAATTCTTAGAACGAATAGGTTATGCTTAGCCTCAGGTCAGTGCCATCGCACAGCAGAGAGGCGCAATACCTATTTATCTCCTTAGAGCAGCATATTTGCATATACATTATTGTACATTATTTTAATGACATTTGTCATCTTTTGCTCTGTTTTGCAGGTCTTTGCTCACATTTGTGGCATTAGCTTGCTCCTCACCCCTTATTGGACATTGATTGATTGTGCAGACCAGGGATACCATAAGAACACACAACTGGTTGAGTATATTTAGTTTAAGCCAGTTCACTGATGATGTCTAATGGTCTATTGTGTTGAATCTACTGACACATCGTATTGTGTACTTACACAACCCTAGATCTACTTTCTCCAAGTGATTACAATACCAGTCAAACCTTCTATCATATTCCCATTTTGTTAGGCTTAGACTTCTCTGATTTATGATTTTTATTTTGAAACTGAAAACCAATTTGATGTTCCAAGTAACTCGGTGCCTGTGTGCTATCACTTTCCAGTTTTATCGAGTCGCATTTCCAGTTTATTTGTCTGTGCTTTTTCAGCTTAACTTACCTCCCCCCCTTTTTTTTTTAAGTAAATGCATACTGAAATAAATCTCCCCCTAAAATTCTAAAACAAAAATCTTTTTGTGTTTTTGGATTTTATACGACAAGGGAATGAAAAATAAAATAAAATGAAGGAAAAAAAATAAACGAATAGACACGAGTCGGACTATGTATCTGCTTCTTCAGCAATCACATCACTTTTCTTTTAACACCGTTGACCTCTAGCAGATATAAAAATCTTGGTTTATCAAACGGTTTGGTGTAAAGGTCAGCGCGCTGAAAATCCGTGTTAATTTTAATCACATCAATTAATTGTTTTTCATAGCAGTCGCGTATGAAATTGTAACACCCGGACCCCCAAAGAGTCCGATTAAGTTAAATAAACATGCGGAATTTGGACCCAGAAAATTTCATTAACATTTACCTCCCAAAATATGTGTTTCGTGTCAACCGACACTCAAAAATGAAGTTTAACAATCCATTTACATAAACACGTGATAAGGAGTTTCAAAATAATGTTAACGCGTTAATTCTACAAAAGAAACGCGTATGCAAGTCCCGTTCGATCCTTGTATGCCCTATCGATCACTTTAGCCTTCCGGTCCCGTAACACCTGAAAACACACGTTTAGACATCCATTAGTTCATAGGAACTAAGTAAGTACATTCCAACATTCATTTTAGGGTCTTTACGGGGGTTTAAACGGACTCGGAACGCGTTAAAACGATAATCGACAAAATCTGGGGAAACGAGAAGACAACAAAAGAAGCTCAGAGGCAACATTATGCCTGGGACGTAACTTACGTCCTAAAGGACGTAGCTTACGTCCTTAACCCTTCTCCCCTGATTTGTGGACGTAAGACAGTAGCTCAGGACGTACCCAGGTGGATAGGACGTAGCTTACGTCCTTATGGACGTAAGCTACGGTAGACCTGCAGCAAAATCATTATTTTTGACCCGTTAAGGGTCGTTTCGCGTTCCCGAGCCACCCCTGTCGATCCCGATTGTTCCAAACACCCGGAAATAACATATTTTATCATATACGTGATTCCCACGGAGTTTCAACGAGTCTAACCCAACTTTTGGCAATATACCAAAATTTTTCTATTTTTTTTTTGGTATTTAATTCCTTATTTAACCCATTTATGGTTCGTTTGTTCTTTAGAACTTCCGACCGTTCCGACAACCCTGGAACCGGTCTATTATAACATATTACATATGTTTGGTGAGTTCTTAGACCCAACCCATCCCATTTGCCTATCATAACGCAAATTTTCCTTTTCATACCGAATTTGCCCCTTATAGGGTCAAATCCCATTTTAATGAGCGGTTTGCCATTCTTTCGCGAACGACCGCTTTCCTTGGCGTTACCCAACGTCCACACACGTTGCAAATCGTAGGGATAACCCTTTACCCTAGTGTTCACACACGATGTGAATCACTTTAATCCGGGTTTGTCCTTTCTTCCCATTTCCATGGGACGGTCACGCACGTCATGACTCGTTCTGTTCCACAACCATGTGGTATAACACTAAAGTGTTATTTTCCTTTATGTTCACGCACGTCGTGAATCATTTGTCATAGAAGCTCACATACGGTGCAAGTCAACTATTTATCCTTTTTAAACGTGGTTTTCATTTTGTTTGAGCTTATGAGCACATGGTCACACACATTGTGACTCATGCCTTTACCTTGTTATGCTCAATTTAAAGAATGTCTTACCTTGAGTCCGGAAGGTTTAAGTGGTCAATCAAACGTGTTCCTTGCCGGTTCCCTTGGATCCGCTTGCCACACCACTTCCTATTACCATTTTAAGGACCCATTTAACACATAACATTCATTTAATCACACATATGGTCCATTTGACCATTTATCACATTTAACCTACAATCTAGGCTTCCACATTGCACATTTCTTGAAATTAAGTAGTTCATTCATGTTTTTCATCTAATTTGAGCATTTCATCAAACACCTTATGTGCATAACTTAACATATTGGTTATTTACTAGCTTTTAAACATCATCAAGCTAATTTTACACCTAAATCACATATCACACATGTGATTCATCAATTTCAACCAAATGTTATGCACATAATCACATTTCTACAAGAATGAACATGGATTCTACAACTAGCAACTAGTTTACATGAAGAATCCTTAGTTTAACCTTCTAGTAACTAAACCCATTTCCATGGTTCATGTAAATCTTCAATTAAGGAGCAATTACACATCTAGTTACCATAATACACACATACACATGATCATCTAGCACTATAACACTAGGGTTTCATGTTTAAACCACCAATTTCTACACCCACCATGTGGGTAACGATTTTTACCCCTCAAGAACATCAAATAACACTTACTTGTAGCTCTTGATAAGATGAAGAATGATTTCTAGGGTTCAATTTCGGATCTTGCACTTGAATCACCAACAATTTGAGCAATGAGATGACCAAGGCTCTTCTTCCCCTCTTCTCTGTGTGTATACGTGAATGAGCAGACAATGCTCACCAAATGTATGGCAAGCCATACATATCCATGTTTAGGTTTCATCAATTGGCAAGATCCACCCCTCTAGTATCATTTTTCATTTTTCCAACACTATTAACTAACTAGCAAATTTTCTAGTTAAGTCTTAAATATTTAACCTTTAACATATTTTACAATATTAGGTTTTAACACATGATACATTAATTGTATTTTAATTACATAATACGAAATTCGGGTCGTTACAAGTCTCCCCCTCTAAAGAGAGTTTCGTCCCCGAAACTATGCATACTAATCAAATAGATGAGGATAAAACTTCCTCATTTCATCTTCCGATTCCCAAGTGGCATCGGATCCCTTACGATTCTTCCATTGCACCTTCACCTGATTGAGTGTCTTGTTTCTCAGTTGCTTGACCTTTCTATCCAAGATAGCCACCGGCTTCTCGATATAGTTCAATCTGTCATCAACTTCCAAATCCTCGTACGGGACATAGGCCGACTCGTCAGCCAAACACTTCCTCAAGTAAGATACATGGAACGTGTTGTGAATTCCTTGAAGCTCTTCCGGCAATTCCAACCGGTACGCAACTTTACCCACACGTGCGATGATTTTAAATGGCCCGATAAACCTCGGACTCAACTTTCCCCGCTTCCGGAATCGTATAATACCCTTCCATGGGGAAACCTTTAACAAAACCAAATCGCCCACCTCAAACTCGATGGGTCGTCTACGCTTATCCGCGTAAGCTTTCTGACGGTCTTGCGCCGCCTTCATGCGAGCACGGATTTGCTTAATCTTTTCATCCGTATTCATTACCGTATCGTGGCCCGCGAGTTCCCGCGGACCAATTTCTCCCCAACAAATGGGAGTTCGGCATTTTCTTCCATATAAAGCTTCATACGGAGGCATCTCGATGGTGGAGTGGTAGCTATTATTATAAGAAAATTCCGCCAAAGGCAAATACTCATCCCAACTACCCCCAAAGTCAAGAACACACGCTCGTAGCATATCTTCTAATGTTTGAATGGTTCTTTCACTTTGTCCGTCGGTTTGGGGATGGTATGACGTGCTTAGCAATAGCTTTGTCCCCATCTCCGCTTGAAATTTCCTCCAAAACTTGGAAGTAAACCGTGTGTCTCTATCGGACACAATCGACACGGGCACCCCGTGTCGTGACACTATTTCGTTCACGTAAACCTCCGCCATTTTCTCCGAATTGTAAGTCTCACGAATAGGAAGGAAATGAGCGCTCTTGGTCAATCGATCGACAACAACCCATATCGCATCGTACCCTTTCTTCGTTCTTGGAAGTTTAGTAATCAAATCCATTGTTAACTTTTCCTATTTCCATTCCGGAATATCCAACGGTTGCAATTCACCATGAGGTTTTTGATGTTCCGCCTTCACTTGCAAACAAGTTAAGCATTTCTCCACGAATTTGACAATATCGCGTTTCATGCCCGGCCACCAATAGTTAACCCGAAGGTCTCTATACATCTTAGTCGCTCCCGGGTGAATTGAATACTTGGATTTATGGGCTTCATCCAATAGATCATTCTTCAAGGTACAAGTAGGTGGTATCCAAACCCGACCCCATCTTGTTTTCAATCCCTGACTATCATCTTCCAAGTTTTGAGTTTGACCTTTGATTCGATTTTTCTTCAAATTTTCTTCCTTTAGCGCTTCAGTTTGTGCTTCCTTGATTCGTTCAACCACTTCGGATATAACAGTTATCTTCATTGCGGTTATTTTGATAGGAGTATGATCCTCCTTTCGACTCAAGGCGTCAGCCACGACATTGGCCTTTCCCGGATGATATAGGATTTCACAATCATAATCCTTTAGCAATTCCATCCACCGCCTTTGTCTCATGTTTAACTCCTTTTGCGTAAAGAAGTACTTTAAACTCTTATGGTCCGTGTAAATCGTACACTTTACACCATATAGATAATGCCTCCAAATCTTTAACGCGAACACCACCGCGGCTAGTTCAAGATCATGGGTTGGGTAGTTCCTTTCATGCACTTTCAGTTGTCTCGAGGCATAAGCAATCACCTTGCCCCTTTGCATTAGAACACAACCCAAACCGGAGTAGGAAGCATCCGAGTATACCACAAAATCGTCGGTTCCCTCGGGTAAAGACAAAACCGGAGCTTGAGTCAATTTCGACTTTAACTCTTGAAAGGCTTTCTCTTGCTCTTCACCCCATAGGAACTTCACCTCTTTCTTGGTAAGCTTGGTTAAAGGAGAAGCAATCTTAGCAAAGTCTTGAATGAATCTCCGATAATATCCGGCTAACCCAAGAAAGCTTCTAATCTCTGTGGGAGTCTTGGGTGGACTCCATTTGGTCACCGCGTGAATCTTTGTGGGGTCTACGTGTATACCCTCCGAGTTTACCACATGACCCAAGAATTGTACCTCTCGCAACCAAAAGGCACACTTGGAGAATTTTGCGAACAATTTCTCCCGACAAAGCGTTTCGAGAACTTCACGCAAGTGACAAGCATGATCACCTTCATTTTTAGAATAAATAAGGATATCATCTATGAATACAATGACAGATCGGTCTAACATGGGTCGGCACACCCTATTCATCAAATCCATGAATGCCGCCGGGCGTTTGTCAACCCGAAAGACATCACAAGGAACTCATAATGCCCGTATCTAGTACGAAATGCCGTCTTGGGGATGTCTTCTTCCCTTACCTTCAACTGATGATAACCCGAACGTAAGTCGATTTTCGAAAACCACGATGCACCTTGCAACTGATCGAATAGGTCATCAATCCTAGGCAATGGGTAACGGTTCTTAACCGTCACCTGGTTCAACTCTCTATAGTCGATACACATCCGAAGACTTCCATCCTTCTTTTTCACGAAAAGAACCGGTGCTCCCCATGGCGAAGTACTCGGACGTATGAACCCCTTGTCTAAAAGATCTTGCAATTGTGTCATTAACTCTTGGAGCTCCGATGGCGCCAAACGATAGGGAGCCTTTGCTATGGGTTAGCTCCCGGGGTTAGGTCGATTCGAAACTCGACCTCCCGTTCCGGTGGGACTCCCGGCAAATCCTCCGGAAAGACATCCGGAAAATCCCGAACAACCGGAATATCTTCCAACACTTGAACTTTCGTTTCCGTGCCTATTACATAGGCTAAGAACGATTGTCCTCCATGGCTCATGTATTTCATTGCTTTAACCAAAGAACATAAAGCTACGCCACCGCGTTTTGCACCTTGGATTATTACCTCATAACCACTCGGAGATATCAATTGGATGCACTTGCGATTGCAAACTATATTGGCGTGGTACATGGAAAGCCAATCCATACCGATT
Source organism: Flaveria linearis (assembly GCA_024085815.1). Classification (NCBI taxonomy): domain Eukaryota; kingdom Viridiplantae; phylum Streptophyta; class Magnoliopsida; order Asterales; family Asteraceae; genus Flaveria; species Flaveria linearis. The sequence goes on along the minus strand of CM044015.1, from coordinate 52,863,056 downwards.
ACTACATCAAACTCCCCGAGTGTCATGGGTATTAAGTCGACCGAATAATCCTCACCTTCGATGGTAAGTATGCAATTTCGATAAACGTTGAACACTAAGAACGTTTTTGAATCCGCTACCTCAATCTCTAAAGGACTAGGTAAGTTGTCTAACACCATAGAAAAATGACTCGCAAATTTAACCGAAACAAACGATCTATTAGCACCCGAGTCAAATAGCACATAAGCAGGTAGTGAGTTGACGAGAAAGGTACCCGTCACAACGTCGGCTATAGATTTGGCTTCTTCAGCCGTAATCAAGAAAGTTCTCGCCTTAGCTTTTCCTCCATCACCCTTTTTCCCCGAACCTTGAGCAACCGAGGATTGACTTGTACCATCCTTCTTTAGTTCCGGACATTCGCTCTTTTTGTGGCCCGGTTTGTAACAGTTGTAGCACACACTTAGTGGGCTTGTGCATTGAGATGTCGAATGACTCGACTTTCCACACTTGAAGCAATTTTTAGATTCGTATCTACAAACTCCCCCATGCTTCTTTTTACAAATCTTGCAATGTTTGGAGTCTTTGTCGTTCCCAGACTTGTTTGATGAAGATGAAATCTTGGCTTTCTTAGACGAACCCGTCTCCGTTTCAGCCGCACGCTTCTCCCCACGATCAACTTGCCTTTTCAATTCCGCTTCTCGATCCCTAGCACAATCGATAAGCTCTGCTAGAGTTTCACATTTGGACGGTGTAAGAAACTCTCGATACTTGGCACTCAACATGCCATAGTAGTGGTTAATCCACATCCTTTCATCCTGGAGCAACTGTGGGCAAAACTTGGCTTTGTCGTAGAAGATGGCCGTGATGGTATCAATACTTTCATCTTTTTGTCGTAACTGTAGGAATTCTTCTGCTATTCTGTTGATAGCGGCTTGTGGGCAAAACCGCTTTGTGAACAACTTCTTAAATTCTTCCCAAGTCATACTTTTGATACCTTCCCGCCCCTTATCATCCCGTTGCAATTCCCACCAGTCTTTAGCTCGTTCCCGGAGTTGGCTTGCAGCAAACCTCACTTCATCAGATTCTTCACAGTGTGAGGTTTCAAAGGCACTTTCCATATCTTTGATCCACCTTTGACTAAGTAGTGGATCGACCTCACCCTTGAACGTTGTAGGGTTGCATGCAACAAACTCCTTATAGGTCACTTTCTTTGTTGGCCTTTCGGTTTCTTTGTCAGCCTTCAGAGCCACAAACTCTTGTTGAATGAGATCCCGTAGATCTTTGCGTACATCCTCGATGTAGCCCGGCAATAAAGCCTCAAAAGCCTTGCCAACTTCCTCCTTGACCATTTCCCGTGTTGCATCATCGGGATGGGTCTCGTGATTCTCTATATTGATCACGTGATCGTTACCAGCCATGACCTAAGACTGTGTCAATTAAACTTTACGTTAGTACCATGTACGTAATCTATAGCATATACACCGATGCTTATGATTCTACTATCACTAGGGCCTAACCCTATTCACACGATACCCATTTCCATCCTTAAGTTTAAGACAACATCCCTAAGAATCCATTCGCGTGCCTTTGATTGTTGTTAGACTGGCCAGGCCTAGCAACAAGCTCACCACACGGATGCCTTCTTAGTTCCTTTATTCCAAACTTAAGTCAAGAAGCTAGGTTCAATCAATTCATATGGTACATATCATACATATATCATACATGTGTCAAGCTTGTTACGTTTATAAACGGCACACTAACCTTGTACCTTTAGGCTCGGTGATCGGCTTCTTGGATCGAACGTTTGCATTTCTCATATCTAGAGCTCAAAAGTTTGAGTCCAAGTGTTCGCGACGCACTTGAATCTCTCAAACCGTTGGCTCTGATACCAACTTGTAACACCCGGACCCCCAAAGAGTCCAATTAAGTTAAATAAACATGCGGAATTTGGACCCAGAAAATTTCATTAACATTTACCTCCCAAAATATGTGTTTCGTGTCAACCGACACTCAAAAATGAAGTTTAACAATCCATTTACATAAACACGTGATAAGGAGTTTCAAAATAATGTTAACGCGTTAATTCTACAAAAGAAACGCGTATGCAAGTCCCGTTCGATCCTTGTATGCCCTATCGATCACTTTAGCCTTCCGGTCCCGTAACACCTGAAAACACACGTTTAGACATCCATTAGTTCATAGGAACTAAGTAAGTACATTCCAACATTCATTTTAGGGTCTTTACGGGGGTTTAAACGGACTCGGAACGCGTTAAAACGATAATCGACAAAATCTGGGGAAACGAGAAGACAACAAAAGAAGCTCAGAGGCAACATTATGCCTGGGACGTAACTTACGTCCTAAAGGACGTAGCTTACGTCCTTAACCCTTCTCCCCTGATTTGTGGACGTAAGACAGTAGCTCAGGACGTACCCAGGTGGATAGGACGTAGCTTACGTCCTTATGGACGTAAGCTACGGTAGACCTGCAGCAAAATCATTATTTTTGACCCGTTAAGGGTCGTTTCGCGTTCCCGAGCCACCCCTGTCGATCCCGATTGTTCCAAACACCCGGAAATAACATATTTTATCATATACGTGATTCCCACGGAGTTTCAACGAGTCTAACCCAACTTTTGGCAATATACCAAAATTTTTCTTTTTTTTTTGGTATTTAATTCCTTATTTAACCCATTTATGGTTCGTTTGTTCTTTAGAACTTCCGACCGTTCCGACAACCCTGGAACCGGTCTATTATAACATATTACATATGTTTGGTGAGTTCTTAGACCCAACCCATCCCATTTGCCTATCATAACGCAAATTTTCCTTTTCATACCGAATTTGCCCCTTATAGGGTCAAATCCCATTTTAATGAGCGGTTTGCCATTCTTTCGCGAACGACCGCTTTCCTTGGCGTTACCCAACGTCCACACACGTTGCAAATCGTAGGGATAACCCTTTACCCTAGTGTTCACACACGATGTGAATCACTTTAATCCGGGTTTGTCCTTTCTTCCCATTTCCATGGGACGGTCACGCACGTCATGACTCGTTCTGTTCCACAACCATGTGGTATAACACTAAAGTGTTATTTTCCTTTATGTTCACGCACGTCGTGAATCATTTGTCATAGAAGCTCACATACGGTGCAAGTCAACTATTTATCCTTTTTAAACGTGGTTTTCATTTTGTTTGAGCTTATGAGCACATGGTCACACACATTGTGACTCATGCCTTTACCTTGTTATGCTCAATTTAAAGAATGTCTTACCTTGAGTCCGGAAGGTTTAAGTGGTCAATCAAACGTGTTCCTTGCTGGTTCCCTTGGATCCGCTTGCCACACCACTTCCTATTACCATTTTAAGGACCCATTTAACACATAACATTCATTTAATCACACATATGGTCCATTTGACCATTTATCACATTTAACCTACAATCTAGGCTTCCACATTGCACATTTCTTGAAATTAAGTAGTTCATTCATGTTTTTCATCTAATTTGAGCATTTCATCAAACACCTTATGTGCATAACTTAACATATTGGTTATTTACTAGCTTTTAAACATCATCAAGCTAATTTTACACCTAAATCACATATCACACATGTGATTCATCAATTTCAACCAAATGTTATGCACATAATCACATTTCTACAAGAATGAACATGGATTCTACAACTAGCAACTAGTTTACATGAAGAATCCTTAGTTTAACCTTCTAGTAACTAAACCCATTTCCATGGTTCATGTAAATCTTCAATTAAGGAGCAATTACACATCTAGTTACCATAATACACACATACACATGATCATCTAGCATTATAACACTAGGGTTTCATGTTTAAACCACCAATTTCTACACCCACCATGTGGGTAACGATTTTTACCCCTCAAGAACATCAAATAACACTTACTTGTAGCTCTTGATAAGATGAAGAATGATTTCTAGGGTTCAATTTCGGATCTTGCACTTGAATCACCAACAATTTGAGCAATGAGATGACCAAGGCTCTTCTTCCCCTCTTCTCTTGTGTGTATACGTGAATGAGCAGACAATGCTCACCAAATGTATGGCAAGCCATACATATCCATGTTTAGGTTTCATCAATTGGCAAGATCCACCCCTCTAGTATCATTTTTCATTTTTCCAACACTATTAACTAACTAGCAAATTTTCTAGTTAAGTCTTAAATATTTAACCTTTAACATATTTTACAATATTAGGTTTTAACACATGATACATTAATTGTATTTTAATTACATAATACGAAATTCGGGTCATTACAGAAATGATATTTAATCCCGATGTGTTTTGTTTTTGGGTGTTGAACAGGATTTTTAGTGACGGCTATGGCAGCAGAATTATCAACATAAATAGGAGTGTTAGAAAATTTCAAACCGTAGTCGCATTTGCTGTTGAATCCAGATGATCTGAGAGCAGCAACTTGCAGCAGCAACATATTCAGCTTCACAGGTTGATAGAACAACCGAGGTCTGCTTCTTGCATTGCCACGTGACTAACCGTCTTCCAAAGAACTGACACCCTGCTGATGTAGACTTGAAATTCATCTTGCAGCCACCATAGTCTGAATCGCTGTATGCGGTAAGCTCGAAGTCATCATCATGAGGATACCACAATCCCAGTGTTGGAGTACTCTTCAGATAACGAAAAATCCTTTTCACCCCAATCAAGTGATTCACTTTTGGCTTCGCTTGATATCTAGAACATAAACATGTTGCATACATGATATCTGGACGCGAGGCAGTGAGATACATGAGAGATCCGATCATCCCACGATACATAGTGGCATCCACCAAATCCCCATTCTCATCAGGAGCCACATCATGATTTGTGGCGAGAGGGGTACCGGCAGCAGACACATTTTCCATGTCAAATCGACTGAGAATATCGCCGACATATTTGGACTGATGTAAGAAAATGCCGGTAGGTGTTTGGTCCACCTGTAATCCTAGGAAGAACTTCATTTCTCCCATTGCACTCATTTCAAACTCCGCTTTCATCACAGATTCAAACTCTTTGCACAAAGCTTCATTTCTGGATCCAAAGATGATGTCATCCACATATATCTGCACCATAAGCAAGTCACCATCCTTTTCTTTGATGAATAATGTACAGTCAATTACACCCCTGCGAAAACCATGTTTCAACAAATGGGTGGAGAGCTTTTCATACCAAGCTCGAGGAGCCTGATGTAGCCCGTACAGAGCCTTGTCTAACTTGTAGACTCTGTCCCGATGATACGGATCTTCGAATCCTTCGGGTTGACTGACATATACTTCTTCACGGATTTCCCCATGCAAGAATGCACTCTTAACATCTAGTTGATAAACTTTGATCTTCATGTAAGAGGCGTAGGCTAGAAAGATACGAATAGCTTCCATTCTAGCTACGGGAGCAAAGACTTCATTGTAGTCGATGCCTTCGACTTGTCTGAAGCCTTGAACAACCAAGCGTGCCTTGTTTCTGATAACAACACCTTGGTCGTCCTTCTTGCACTTTAGTACCCATTTGGTACCAATTACCTTGACTCCTTTTGGCCTGTCAACTAGAGTCCAGACTCCGAGTTTCTTGAACTGGAGTAGCTCTTCTTGCATGGCATTGACCCAGGCCTCATCTTTCAGGGCGTCACAGACATATTTAGGCTCGATTTGTGAAACAAAACATGAGAAAGCCCCGTCATTGACATAACCCTTTTCCATGACTGCCGCATAATCAGCAGAGTACAGCTGATTTCGTGTTTGCACACCGGATTGAATGTCCCCAATGATAGACGAGGGGGGATGATTCACACTGATCCTAGTCACTGGTGTGGTAGGAACCACAACCTCAGAATCCAGATTGGTGACTACTGGTTCAGTATCCGGATTTCCGGCAGCTGGTTCAGCAGTTGATGACTCACTGTGTTGATTAGCTGTATGCTCAGGGTTAGAAGCAGGTGCTTCTTCATCACCTGATAAATCATCACTCTCATCATGAGCAGGAGTCGAAGAGCTTGAGGCACCATCAGTAGGTGTGATGTTACTTGAATCCAGATTCGGGGAGATAAGAACATCATACATCATCTGGGTAGCAACGTCATCCTCTGAATCAAACTGTGGAAGATTAAAGGATTTGAAAAAGCCATCATAATCGAAGAATGATGATGGACCTTTTCCAACAGGAGGTGTGATGTATCTCTGAACATCCACGTTGCACCACACCTCTACCTGACCCGTCGAGTTATTGTAAACTCGCTTGTCTGGGATACTGTATCCTAAGAATATTCCTTGATCAGCTTTCTCGCTGAACTTGCCATCCTGAGTCTTCTTCAGCAATGTACATGGAGCTCCAAATGGTTCCAGATACTCCAAATTTGGCTTTCGCTTCTGAAGTAGCTCGTAACAAGTCTTGCCATGCCTTTTGACTACTAACACACGATTAAGTGTGTAGCAGGCATTTGCAACCGCCTCATTCCAGAACTGAACTGGGAGCTTTGAATCAGCTAACATGGTTCGTGCAGTCTCAATTAAGCTCCGATTCTTTCGTTCTGCAACTCCATTCATCTGTGGTGTGTATGCGGAAGTGAACTGATGAACAATTCCCTTTTCCTTGCAGAAAGCATCCATCCACTGATTTTTGAACTCTGTGCCATTGTCAGAACGTATTCTTCTCACCTTCAGGTTGTAGAGTGATTCCAAAGTCGTGACGAGCAGCTTGAATGATTCAAACGTTTCTGATTTAGCTTTCAGAAACATCACCCAGGTGAATCTTGAGTAGTCATCAGTGACTACAAAGCAGTACCAGTCTCCTGCTATACTCTTTGTGTTGACTGGACCAAAGAGATCCATGTGTAGCAACTCCAAAGGCATCTCAATTGTGTTGACGTGCTTGGTCTTGTGAGATTTCCTGGTCTGCTTTCCCTTCTTGTAAGAGACACAAAAATCAGGAAGTTGGAAGTTCTTGACTGTAACTCCCTCAACAAGGTTGTTGTGAATCAGATGATTCATCTTCCTTTGATTTATGTGTCCCATCCTTCTATGCCATGAGATGGAGTCCTTCTCTGTCGCTTTTGAGAGGAAACATTGAGTTGTAGATTCAGAGGTAGAAGCATTAGACATATCCAAGACATATAGATCATTGTACCTGGATGCAGACATCAAAACCTACTTCTCTGGAATTTCCATCTCCTTTTTCAGTATGTAACATTTTCGGTTGTCAAACATAACTTTGAAGCCCTTGTCACATATCTGAGACACTGAAAGTAAATTGTTTTCTAGTTGTTGAACAAAATTTACTTTATCAAACTTTACCTTCTCATTACCTACTTCGCCTTGAGCAGTAATGTATCCTCCTTTGTTCCCAGCAAAGGAAACATGTCCCCCTTTAATTTGTTTGACATTAAAAAGAAGAGACTTGTTTCCTGTCATGTGCCTGGAAGCTCCGCTATCTACAATCCATGTATTAGTTGAAGCACTGTAGCGGACAACCTGCACATAATTGAAAACAATCAGTTAAGGAGGGGGACCCAAGCCTTGACTGGCTTGGGTTTTCCAGAGGAATCAACCATCATGAATTCGACCCACTGTCCTTTATCAGTGGGTGGAATCTCAACTTTCAGATTGTCCTGGCTTTCAGACTCACCGGATGTCTTGGCTTTCCATAAACCATCCCTGTGAAAGGATTGTTTATGATAAACTTTAGACTGATTAACAGTTTGAGCATATAGTTTAGATTCAGAAACAGTTTTTTTCGCTGGTGTCACAGACCTGTCAGGGACTTGTCTGTTTTGCCTTTGAAGTGGTGGGGACGAAAACGACTTAGAAGGTGTTTTATGCCTAATGGGTGTTTTCGATCTAACCGGGGTCTTAGAACGCTGTTTTGAATCTACTTTGACTTTGTCGTTTAGCTCAACTTTAATTCTTGGTGTCTGATAGCGTGGACAATTAGTTGAAATATGACCTCGCTGACCATACGTATAGCAGGATCTCCATTCATCAGGACTAGGAGATCTCTTGTGGGGCGGTGAGTAAAGCTCAGGAATGGGTCTTTTGGTCTCAGTCTTTGAATATTTACCCTCTTTAACAAATTTAACTTGTTTAATATTTGGATTAATTTGTCTTTGAGGCTGAATATTATCCCTTTTAACTGGTTTAACTTGAGTGGATTTAGATATCTGGGTTTGTGTAATATTTGACTTTGATTCCGAACCAAGAGTTGTTTGGACATTTGTTTCCACCCGTTTCTCAACATTGACCTTGCTTGATGTTGAAGTTTTCTGATCATCATCCGGAGAAGCAGACTTAACTGCTGTGTCCGGATCACTAACCAACGGAGTTGTCACCACATGATCCTTAATTTGATTGTTATTAATTGGACGTTGTTTTGTGTTCAAAAGGATTTCATGTGGTGGTGGAACTACCTTGTAACCCAATCCCTCCCCATTGTTGCGTTCTTTAACCAAGTTTTTCAAAATGTGCGAAGAACTCGCTAGACTATGTAGTTTTTGTTGCAATGACTCATTTTCTACCTGTAAGACCACTTTGTCCTTTTTAGTCTCTTCAATGGTCTTTAAGTAGTATTTAATGTCATTTTCTTGGTTAAAGACAACAACTTCAGTTTCCTTTAGTTGCTTCTGCAACGCATCTAACTTCTCTTTATAACTGCTCTCATTTTGTTTTAAGACACGATTAGCTTCTGAGCACAGTTTTAAGTCATTTACTAAGTTATCATTATGTTCTAACAACCTAGCAAATTTTAGATCAATGCTTTCTCTAAATTTATCACATTCGACACAAACATGTTCATCAAATAATTCATCTTTAGATTTTACCTGTGTAGATGTCGACGTGCCAGCCATGAAAGCATTCTGAGACGTAGATTGAGCTTCAGATTCTGAATTCAACTCATTCTGGATGATTTCATCAACAGCATCAAACGCCTCTTCCAAATCAGCAGTATCGACTTCAGCTGAGCTTTCCCCTTCACTTGCAGAGTCTTCGTTCAAGTCTCCCACGGATGCTATGTTAGCTTCATCAGACACAAATCGAAAGGACCAGTCTTGTCCTTCATCTCCTTGTGCTACCATAGCTTTAGAATCACTTCCCGTGGACGCTGGTTTCTTGTCTCTATCTTGCCTGTTGAACGAGGAAAATGGATTCCCGTTTCCAGTCTTCTTAGGCTTTGAACACTCCCTTTTAAAGTGGCCCTTTTCTCCACAATTAAAGCACGTGACTTTAGACTTGTCAAAACCAAAAGTTGTATCTTTAGTAGCCACGAGATTCTGCCCTGTTTTCTTCACAAATTTCTTGGCTCTTCGGACAGCGCTTGCAAGAGCCCACATGATGTCCATTCTTTCCAGCTCATTCTCATCTACTTGCTCATAATCTTCATCAGCAAGGTGGCAATTACCAATCTTGCCCGCCACCAAACCATCATAAGAATGCACAACAGCAGCCAGAAGATCCATGTGCTCTTTAGCAACCTCCACTGTTACCTTTCCCAGATTTTCTGTTGTCAACTTTGCAAACTGAGTAACAATAGGGCTTTGACTAGCTCCAGATGCACCAAGAGACTCATTTGTAGATGATGAGCCTTGTTCAGCAGTTGAAGATGCATTGGACACGAAGGCTGTTTGCAGAGGTGCACCAGAAGACTTTGCAGCAGGGGTGGAAGTAGAAGGAACATTGTAGAGAGAGGGGTCTTGAGCATAAGAACCCTTCTTAGCCTTGTATTTTTGTCGCACTTCCTCCTCTCTCAGTTTTAGAATAAAATCATTGATATCCAGGGTTTCTAAAACTGAGTTGTATCACAGAGTAGAAATGAATGAATCCCATTTTGCAGGTAGACCATCTGCCAAGCTTAAAACCTTGTCTTCCATTGACGTCTTAACACCATGAGTGTGAAGTTCACTCATCAGATGGTAAAACCGATCGATGATTTCATCCAAGCTTTCATTCCCTATTGCCGAGAAATTATCAAACTCCTTCTTCAACGCTTTACCTTTCAGTGCCTTTAAGTTTGAATTTCCATCATACCTCTTTTCAAGAACTTCCATCAGTTTTTTACTTTGTTTGTGTTCTGAGTATTGATGAAAAATAGGCTTGAGAATGGACTGAGTCAAAATAGCATAGGCCTTCTTCTCTGCATTGTAAGCAACCTTCTGTGTATCGGTGAGTCCACTCAAAGTCAAAGGAACACCATCAGCCCCCACGGGTATTTTATAGCCAACCTCAATAGAGTTCCATAAGTTAGTATCTACGCCATTAAGATAGATCTCAAAACGTTGTCTCCATTGTGGAAAATCCTCTATTGTCAATAGTTTAGGTGGCTTGTTATGGTTCCCTATCTCATTCTCCAGTAACAACAAGTTCTGAATTCTCGAATCCTTTCCAGCTGACATGGCATAATTTTCTGAGTCCATCCTTGAATTAATTTAACTTGAGAATTAAACTGCTGATGCGATTGGGCTGTATCCGATTGGACTCAAACGTACGATAGAATCGGCCGACTGAGAGACATAGACGACTGAACAGACCGATCGACTCAGATGTGCGACTGGAGTGGGCGATTGACTCACTCGGGCGATCGACACAGCGACTGACTCAACCGGGCGAATGGAGTGGCGACTGACTCAAACGTGCGAAAGACCTGGGCGAAAGAGTTCAGTCGTACGATTGAGATAATCGTGCGACTGGGTCGGCTGTAAACGCGATTTTTGAACACTTTTGACCTAGAACCCCGCAAATATTTGCACCCTAGACGGCTGAAACTCGAAAAACACTGAATTTTCAGAACATGCACACGTAAAGACTCAAATTTTAGCCAAAAGAATGGATCCTTTTGCGTAAAAACGTAGACTTTTTCACAAAAACGATTGAATCAACGAAGAATCAAGAGCCAAAGCTCTGATACCACTTGTTAGGACCGTGTACGTACGGAGTACTAACCGATTCTTCGTTGTACCAGATCAAATAGTGCGGAATCCTATTTGATTGGCGATCCAATCAGTGAGAACGAAATCAGGATCAATCCTAACGATTAGAAAACGTTATGAATTGACTCGGAATGATCTGAAACGCTCTATGAAGTTGGAATGGTCGAACAACACGTTCTGGGTCGATTAGGGTTTCCAATATTCAAAGTGTTACGTTTTTCCACGAATTAAGTGGTATTTATAGGTTAGGGTTTCTCATTCGGGCGACTGAACCATTCGGATGGTTCAGTCGTGCGATTGAGATATGCGTATGATCCATACTCACGACTGAACTTTTAGTCGTACGATTGGATCAATCTCATGCTTCAGTCTTACGACTGATCCAGTCTCCTGGATTAATCGTGCGACTTAGCCATTCACATGAAGTTATTCATGCGTATGGTCCATTCGCATGGCCCATTCACATGATAACTACATCATGTTAAGTTTGAATGTGTTAATCATTACAACATTATGCATACCAATTCAAACAAAACCAAACCTATATAATTAGTCATTACTTAACCCATTAATGAAATATATAAACATTATAATATAAACAACCACATGTATTTCATTAAGCATCATTCAATTACACATATTCAAGACATTTTACATTCAACTCAGAATCTAGGGACACATGTATCAACAGCTAAGACACCGTATCGGTTAGCACCCTCAGAGATGCAAGAGTTGTCAAACCAACTACAGGAACTACTGGAGAAAGGTTTCATTCGACCGAGTCATTCACCGTGGGGAGCACCGGTGTTATTTGTCAAGAAGAAGGATGGGTCGTTCCGTATATGTATCGACTACAGGGAATTGAACAAATTGACCGTGAAGAATCGGTATCCTCTTCCTAGAATCGATGACCTGTTTGATCAGTTGCAAGGAGCCTCGTATTTCTCTAAGATCGATCTCCGATCTGGATATCATCAGCTAAGGGTATTCGAGGACGATATTCCAAAAACATGGTGCATTCATCGTAATGCCCGAATGATTTTCGTACAATTCGAATCGTACTTTTTATATTTTCTCTCACGTATACAATATTGGCAGCACTCCGGACAAGAAGAAATCGAAGAACTGGTGGTATCGGGTGAAACCGTTTGGCCTCCTAACGCCGGTCATATTGGTCGAGATTCGGGAGTTGTAATTTGTATGTGTATTGCGTAGGTTGTTTCAAAATAGATCTTTAGAGTGGCAAGAGGTTAACTTACAGGATGCTTGCTTTAGATTCCGAAGATTTATGGCAGATGAACTGTATTCTAGACGTGTAATGTAGAACAGTAATTAAATATTTTATTAAAACATAAACGTTTATTCGTACACTTTATTAAAAACAATAAACCGTTATTATCACACAAAAATAAAACACATAATTTTTACTCTTCTTGATCTTTATAAAAGATCCAAGCAGCAAAATGGTTAAAAGAAATTCCAAAATTCTCCCGATATCTTTCTTGAGTTCTTGTCATAATATCCGTATCATTCCATAACGTATTTCGATTGTTGTAAACGTCTTTGTAGAGCTGGTGAAATATCGTGACCTTCCTTCTCAAGTCAAACCACTTGTTGCTAAGTTCACGAGTGGTGCGATATTCTTCACGTTCGAGAATTTGATGAAAACGAGTTGAAACCCGGTTCCAAAATATTGAATTTGGTGGGATAGTCCTTGAATTTTCGATACAAGATCTTACTAAAGTCACCTCCTCTTCATCCGTCCACGGATTTTGATCACTTGTAGCACTCATGGTTTGGATATTGAGTAAATTTGTGTGAATTGGTTGTGTGAAGTGGCTGAATTTATAGACTTAAAAAACTAATGAAACGGCCCGTGAGGGACTTTATGGGTCGTGTCAGTGTCACCAAACGGGCCATGAAGTCTAAATGGTTGATTTTTAAAAATTACAAACCTCACGGGCCGTGAGACTACTCACGGCCCGTTTTGAAAATAGGTAACGGGCCGTGAGGCAAGTCACGGGCCGTGAGGCCGGGTGATATATACGACCTCACGACCCATTTGTTCATTTACACCTCCTAAACACACATACGATTTACTCACGGCCCATTTGTTTACGACCTCCGAATTTTCATAATTTTCATACCGCCGACTTGTTACTACGGCACGTATTCAAATTCGTATTTTATTTTTGTATATTTATCGTTTAAATATGTTAAAATTTAATTTGAAAATTTGAAAAATCTGAAAAAATTGGGGGTTACGGGCCGTGACTGCCATTCACGGGCCATATCCCTTTGAAAATTCAGAGGGTTACGGGCCGTGAGTCCTCTACACGGGCCGTAACCCTTTTTGGTGTTCTTGTGAATTTAATTTTTTTTTGCAGATTATGCCGCCCCGTAAACGTACACGTCCGGAGACCGAGCCCGAGGGTCAGGGTGACTTCCTGGACCCACACCCTGATCTTCGTTTTCCGAGGGAGACACAGCCACGGCTTAGGCTATGGAAGCTGATTGGACGTCCCCTGAAGGGGACACGCACCATCGACTGGGACGTGCTAGAAGAGGTTGGAGACATAGCACGTGCCCAGGACATCGTTGGGCTGGACGGAGAGACGCCGTGGAGGCGGATGTTTGATTTGGGATCGAGGAGGGGCTACCGGGAGCTGACGTTGCAGTTTTTGTCTACGTTTATGTTCACTCCCGCCACTGAGGATGAGGACCCCCGCGAGCACATAGCGGTTCGATTTATGCTGGGGAGCGGTAGGTACGAGTTCACCCTTGCTCAGTGGGCGGTGACTATTGGGTTTTACACCCACGAGGAGACGCAGGATCCTTGTTTTTATTCTGACGAGGTCCAGTCGGAGGCGGCTCCTTTGGTCGGATGGTGGCCGACCATTTCCGACCAGCCATGGGAGGGCGCCATTAGGGCGACCTCCATTAGGGATCCTTTGCACCGGTATCTACATCGGTGCATTGCCGGCATCATTGCCGGCAGAGACCAGAGCATGGAGCAGGTGTCGCTCCTTGACTTATTTTCTCTGAGGGCCTTGCTTTCACCTAGACGGGTGAATCTTGGTCACTGCATGGCCACCTATTTTTTCAGCGTCATTCAAGGCAAGGTAAAAAAATATTTATATTAATTCTTAATAAATAAGTATTATCTATTATGCGATTCATAATTATGCCTATTATTTGATTGTTTTGCAGATGGATAGCCCGATTGTTTGCGGCTCGTACATCACCATCATTGCCTCGCGCTTAGGGTTGTTTACGGACGCCCTAATTGCGAGGCAGACGACGCACACGCCGCCTCGGATTTTGGGTCGACAGACCGTCATGGCCATGGGGATTGCCGCTAAATTTGGCGACGACCTCCGATGGTCCACTGATGGTGGTCGGACCATCTGGCAGCCGGTGCCGGACGTTGGTGAGGAGGAGGAGCAGCCGGCGCCGCAGCAGCAGCCGCAGCCCCAGCCACACGCAAGAGCACCCGTCCCACCGCCAGTACCGCCTGTTCCTAGGACCATCATTCAGCAGATTCCGCCGACGGGGGAGTTTATGGCGGAGCCACTACATTTGTTGCGCCAGTCCTAGGCCTTGCTAGTATGGACGGCGGATGCGTGCAGCATTTTGGCTGCTAGTCAGGGTATCGACCTCCCCCATCGACCGGAGTTGCCTCCGTTTGTCAGACGACCTGCGGGTGATGACGAGGAGGCTGCTGGTGGTGATGAGGAGGATGCTGGTGGTGGTGATGCTGGTGGTTGTCATGACGCATAGATAGTAGGATTTTATTGTTTTATTTACCTTTCATGTAAAAAAATTGAAAAATTTTGTTTATATATTATGAGTTATTTTGGATGACGTTTAAATGTTTAATTATATGTTTACAATTGGTTGTGCTTGTGGAGGAAGAGGTTTGTACGAATAATATTTGAGGAGGTGAGAAAGGGTATGTATGTATGTATATGTTGTATGTATAGGTATGTGTTTGTAATGATGGAATGAATTAAATGCACATATGGAGATATATACTGCCAAATTATACTAAATCTATATGTTCAACCGGGTCTACGGGCCTTAGTTCGAGATATTTTTGCAATCGACTTCCGTATATAACCTCCCAATCATTAGCGTTTCCTTAGATAATCCCTTTTATCAGAATCCTCAACAAACACAGCCTTTTGGAGAATTAAATCAGTACTTTAACCTGCTCGTCCCACAGAAAGAAATATGTAATCCTTCAGAAAATCCGACGCCAGCCTCTGCAATTATATAAACATACTTGAATCTCAGTCGGAAAAGTTGCACTGAAAAACATACTTGAATCTCAACAAATATTATGCATCTCATATCATTAACATTCCTACACACTGTAACACCCCAACCCGGGTAAGGTTGACGTGTCACATAAACAGTAATCAGAGGTTTATGAATGATAGAATTAAAGTACTAAGAAACACTCAAATTCTTACATAGGTCCAAATAATAAAGTCTTAAAATCAAAATACTATTAAATCTTATTAATCCAAATGTTCTCATCCTAACTTCTTGAGTTAACACTCTTCACTCGTTCCCCTGAGCCCCTTGAGTACCTGCTATAAAAATAAGAGAAAACAACAAAAGAAAATACGGCTGAGCCAAAGAATGCTCAGTAACGGAAATAAACAATAGCAATACAATGATCAATAATGATAACAATGAGATGATCAAGTTGAAAATCAAACGATAATGATCATCTAAAAGGAATACCCATATGAGCCAATAATAATAACACTTAACAATGTGTACATTAGCTGCAGTTCTAATGCACCAATATGTGAGATAGGAATGTGGGCACACACACCTAACCATCTCACCAATAAACAGTAACAATGATATCCTAGGATCGATCCATACGCCTCCTTTAACACTAATTAATATGTGCAACAACTTAGCACGTAATAATAATGTAGAGACGCTGTGGTCTAATCGCTCTGCCACAGATAGAGCACGTCACTTGTGCCACAATGACGCCCTATGTCCCCATAGGTGGATGTGCTCGGGTACGGAGGTCAATAATACAATCGATCAAGCCAATATAACACAATAAGTTACACTAGTGCTCATAACCCTTAATCAAGGCCACTAGCTATAATCAATAATTTAGGAAGCATGTGACAATGAGTACAAAGAAGATAAATCCTATCACATGCAAACAATGTCAACTATACGATAATAATTTATAACAATAATCTTATGGATTTAATAAACAACAAGTCAAGTTCTGGATTCAGATAAAAATCAAGAACGAGAGGAATTCATGCTACGAGAGAGGAAAGGTCGGAATCCATACCTTATACACGAATGACAATAATCAGAAACAAAGTCTAGGCTCGGTTAACGCCGTGAGAACCTACGATAACGTAACGCAAATTATAGTTTGAAAAATTCCAGTTCTGCCTCTGTCTTTTCGCACTCGTTAAAAATACTAAAAGATGTTTAAAAATTCTGAAAATCTCCAGTTTACTAGATTAGTGATTTCTAAACAACTTTCATTTAGAAAAGTTTCTGATTTGGATTACCGAAATATGAGAAAAACGTGGATCTTTACAGCTGCGCAGAACTGCTAGCTGTTACGAAAACGACTGTTTGGAGGTCTAAACGAATGAGTTTTTCGATGTTTTATATATCAACGGATTCGTCTTTCGACGAACTTCGTCATGGATATAAAGTTTAACTGATTTGAATCTGTTATGAAAGAGTTATGCTATCTGTAAGTTGGCTGTAAAATACGAGCTTAATTCAACAAAATAAACTATTTATAACGTTTGTTAATAATATAAATATAAATTGTTAAGGTTTTTAACAAACTAATTTACAGGAGATTAATTGGGTACTTTCATATAATGAGTTTTATGTTAATCATATTTTTACCATTTATTTAAAAGAAATCCATAAAAAAATAGTTAACTAAATATCTTTGTTATATAATTTTATAAGGTTTTAAACTTAAAGAAAATTACAGAAAATTAAGGTTGATGATTTAAAAATAAACAGAGTTTATAAAAGGATTTTTATAATTTTCGGTAATTTTTACATAATTTTTAAAAACTTAGAAAGGGCTTAAAAAAAATATGGCAGGGGCTCGGGTTCGAACCCGTGACCTCCTGCCCATCCCTCTTCCGCTTTAACCAGCAGGCTAGGGCGCTTGCGCCTAGTCTGTATTGGTTTTTAAACCTTTTAACCAATCCCGAACCAAAATCCCCAAATCAACATAAACCCTAGTTTCATCTAATCCAAAATTGAATCCCAAATCGATGTTGTAATAGATTGAAAGCATAGGGCTTTCAATCCCCACAAGAAATCGAGCATGTATGTATGTTCAATTACCTGATTCGTTTTGGAAAGGTATCAAGCACACACGATGAACAGTCGCGGTTGAAGAGGACTCGGTTCGATGCCCAAATCACGATGATAATCCAATTAAACTCGAGGTTAGCTTCGTATTATGATCTGGAAGCAAAGTCCCTTATCAATTTTGATTAAAATTGATCGCAGATTGGGTTTCAAATGAGTTGCAGGTCGCGTGAAAGATGGAGATCGAACAGGATGAATTCGTGGATTGCAGGTGTAATTGAGGTTGTTAATAGTTTAGTAACAGATATATGATCGATTAAGTTGAATTTCTTTGATTATTATCCACGTTTGAGTGGATTTAGTTAGGTGAGTTCAAGTGGGTTCGTTAGTGACCCATTACCGTGAAATCCGTAGCTTTTTGTTCCAATAACTCGTATATTATTATTTGAATCTGTCCCACGAATGTTCTATTGCGTTGTGGGGTTTGAAATTCGAGTTTAAAATGGGTTTTGGGGGGTCGCCGGAGGCCGCCGGACTTTGGCCGGAATAGTGGCCGGAAATTACGGGTATTATACCTTTTATGCTAACCAAATGCCCAGCTCATATAAACAAAATTTAAAGGTTGAAGAAAAATTCGATAATCTTCTTATTGCATTTTTCTTTGGAAAAAGAAAGAATTGATTACATGTTTACAATTCAACAACAATAAAGAATTGAATAAATAATAGATTACATGTTTACAATTCAACAACAATAAAGAATTGATAAATGTGCAAATTATACTAAATCTATACGTTCAACCGGGTCTACGGGCCTTAGTTCAAGATATTTTTGAATTCGACTTCCGTATATAGCCTCCCAATCATTAGCGTTTTCTGTTTTGTACAAATACCAATATTTGCTAGGAACAGGCATTGGATAGTCACTCACTAATCGAATTCTAATGAAATGGCTATCTTGAACATAAGCAATTGAAATTATATGATGTTCACTGATATCACGAGGAGATAACCAGAACGGGAAAAATGTAGCGGAGTTGCCGATAGATATAAAAATTATAACCACTCGAAACCTGTTAGCAATAAGGATTGTAACAGGTGGCACTGTCATCCAATTTTTGTGGGGAGCTGCACCTAACCCGTTCCAGTTTAATGATTCCCTTATTTCGTTTATATCAGAAAACATCGCAGCATACCTATGTTTGTTTTCATCCAACTCAGCTATAAGATCCGTACGAATAAAACGCCAGTGATTTTCACCATATCCCAGTGCGAGTGCTATAGCACGAAAACCACAATTGCCGTCCGCTAAAACATCATCCGCACCTAAAATATAGGGGAAAAAGAATGATGGAATCCAGCGGTTAAACCGGAAAAAATTGTTTTTATCTTCGTCGCCCGGGATATATGAAAACTTGGAACTCTGTTGAGATAATCCATCTTTGGCTCTTGATTTCGAAGACATGGATTGACTGCGCTGCAAATACCCTTGTTTTGACTTCACCACCGAACTTGAATATGTTGGCGGACCTTTAAAATTTTCTCGAGGTTGAACATATGAACTATGTCTGGGGAGGTCTAATATTGTTTCTTTTTGCTTATATTTTTTTGGACGACCCCGTGTATGTGTTTGGACTTTAGGAGGTTTTTTATCAGTTTTTGAAGGATTAATGAAAGATTTGAAAATATTAATCAAAGATCTTTTCACATTTTCGGGTTGGACAAGTAAATGTTTTGTCACCATCTCCATCTCTTTATGTACATCTACTTAAACCTCCCGTACAATATACGCGGGTGAAAAATCTAGCTTCCTCCAAAAAACATCAATGGCATCGAGCGGGATACATTGACCTATAAAATAATATATTAAATTAAATATAATAAAAGTTTTCATGAAAAAATAAAAAACGTAAAAGAACATTCACCTGTTTGAAAGTAATTGTTTAATTTACAAGCACACGAAAGACCACAGCTGGTAAAAAGATGGCAGCCACATGATTTTTTGGATATAATTAGATGATTTATCCTGTTAATCTCACCGACTAACATATCCAAAGCCGCAATAGAAACGTTACCTCGCAGCAATTTAAGCACTTCATGATTATGCTGCACCATAAGCATGATTTTGCTTTTGGTAAAACTTTCTTTTATAGCAATTTCCTGGGTAACTAAGATATTATTAATGAAAGGAATAAATCTATCCAGGGTGCTATTGGTTGCTTTCAGGTAACTTTTCAACAACGAATGTTGGCTCTCAACTCGGTTCGTTGTGTGCTGACCGAAGTTATAACTTTTATTTATCCACGGCGACACAAATCTCTCTTTGTAGGGGTCCAACCACTTATTTTTGAGATACATCAGCACTCCTATTTAAAAAAATGTACTTATTTTTATGTAAATATACATATATTTTTAAGAATAACACTAGAAAACTTACTTGAATGTTTAGACACCAATCTGCGATAAAACCGGTCGTAATTATAAGCGTATATGTCCGTCGTTGCAGAGTTAATAAGTACCGACCACACATGCTCAAAAGCACCCCACTATTCATTTGAAAAACTCACCTTGCAATGTTAGCAATATTTTCCGAAATATGTCGTCTGCAAAGTAATCGAACAGCACTCGGAAAAACTTCTTCTGACGCATTCATCAGAGCGAGGTCTCGGTCGGTTAGTATAACACGGGGATCCATACACTTATCTTCCAGCGTTGCTTTTAGTTGCTCTAACACCCATCTGAAGTTGGCTTCACGCTCATAATCAATGAATGCGTGAGCAACAGAAAAAGATTTCAGGGTGGATGTCACACCAACTATTTGAACAAATGGCATTTTATACAAGTTAGTTTTGTATGTTGTGTCAATCATCAGCACGTGTGGGTACGTACGCCATAATGTGTGAGATGTGGGATGTAAAAAAAAACCCCGTCGACGGTATTTGTCGGTTCATCTATGTGAGGGGTGTAAATATATTGATGTTGTTGTAGTATAGAAAAAAAACCTGCATTGGGGTTTCACCAATTCTGGTGGACTTTTTTTATTTTGCCCGAGCGTTATATATGGTTCGTAACACAGACACGTTATTGGGATTTTGTTCCCTCAACGTGCCTAGAATGTTTCGAGGGTCAATATTTTGCTCGGTCAGATTCTTTACAGTAGAAAACTCATTTTCGGTGAGTCTCATTGCGTATGCATGTCCTTCCAGGTATTCAGCAGGTTCATGGTTATGAGTATCATCCACAACAACTATAATCCACCCATCTCTCTTCATCTGGTACTTACCCTGCAATTCAAATTGACAGTTTGTTTTTTTCGTGCCACTTTTTCTTAGAGTGGATGCTCCCTTATATACACCACCCCGATCACATTTCAACCAAATTTTAACCACCAAACCATTCGAATTTCTTTTTGAACGTTTGGTGACAATAACAAACCCATTTTCTCGCCCCACGTTAGTTGCCCAATCAACTAATTCTTCACGAGATGAGAAAACCTAATCAATTTAATATTTTTAGTTAGTTATTACTAAATGAAAGTAAAATTAAATATGATATATCTTATAACCTGATTCGTGTCGTATAAACCTCTTTTACCGGAACCAAAACCGTCATTATCCCCGCTGCTATCACCACCGTTATCACCCCCGTCATCGCCGCCGTCATTCCCGCCGTAATTGGACGCGAACTGTCCTAAATAGTTTGAAGCAGCCTCATCGTAATAATCGTAACCCTCCTGAGGGTAATAGTTAGATTCCGAACCGAATAAATAGTTGCTATCCCAGAAAGATATCGTAACGTTAAATATTAACGTTTATATAGTAATTGAAATGGAATATTGCGTTTATGTAGTAGTTGAAATGAAATGAATTTATACCGTAGAAATTTGAATTATGAAATGAATTTATAAACTAACGTTTATATAGTAGTTGAAATGGAATATTGTATCTTGTCACATAATTAACACGAATATCGAGGAATATTACGTCATATCAAATAATGTAATAAATACAAATTTACACGACTATCGAGGAATATTACGTCATATCAAATAACGTAATAAATACAAAATTACACGAAAAACGAGGAATAATATATCTCGTCAAATTATTAAAGGTGAAAGTAGGACCCGTAAAGAAGTTCACGGCCCGTAAGGTGAATGCCAAACGGGCCGTGAAGAGGTTCACGGGCCGTGAAAAAATATGACCGTGATCATATTCACGGGCCGTTACGTTTTTGAATGACTGATTTGACTACCCGACAGTCAATACGGCCCGTGAAGGACCTTACGGCCCGTAAGTAGGGCGTCTGAATATCCTAAAGGACGTCTCTTTAGTAGGCCCCTTATTTTATCATATCCCCGTGAGTACAAGAAATTATTTAGAACCGTTTTTCAAAAACAAGTATAACAAGTACAAGAAATTATTTCAAAAACAAGTATAAGATTTTTACATGTTTAGATAATCAGATTATTTATTACTTATACTTGTTTATCTAAATGTATCACTGTAGTTTATGGACTTATTATTATTACTATTATTATTTTTTTATTCTAAAACATGTAGTTAGTCATATATAATGCTCTAAAGTTTTGTGAAATTTATATATAGAAAACCGTTTTTTTTTCGTTCAATACGTAACTGTAGAAAAAAATTATGTTAAACAATCAGGCCTTATATATTGGTAAAAATATATAATTGATTCACAATAACAAAGATAGAAATAAAAATTTCTATTAGGACCCTCTACTAAAAAAATTTAGTTCCACCACTATTTTCAGAAGGGTTGGTTCTAAAATTTATTGTGTGTCTATTAAAAGAAATACTTTTTCATGGATGTCCGGTGACCTCCAATCCGCAAGGGTGGGCTCTTGTACCAAACCAGATATCTATTTTACTAAAATCAACGATAGATCAAACAAGTGATTTCGGGAGTACTCCCGTGATGGCGGAATGTTTGTGAAAATGGACCGTGAGAGTACGACCAGGGCCGGCTTAATGTTTTTTGGGGCCCCGGCCAATCGAACTAAAAAAATGATGCCGTTTTGAAAATCGCAATCTACACAAAAGAAATCTAATTAAATTTCTTTGAACAATAGTAATAAATCAAAGATAATTTAGTATACCAACTTAAGTACTTAATAGTTGATTTCTTTTAATAAAAAAGGGTGATACGAAGTCGATCTAATCAATCGGAGAAGAAGGAACTCAGGAATGGTCTTTTGCTTTGTGAATTGTACAACTGTGTTTATTCAGTAATATATCAAATCATCAAAATTTTAATTGGGACTCAATTATTAAGTGTTATTCATGCTTCAAAATTTCGTTGATCCATTTAATACCAAAACCCACTATAATACTTTTTATGAACGGGGGGCCCCTAGTTTTTAAGGGCCCCAAGCTTATTGCGTCACAACTTACATTATAGAGACGGCCCTGAGTACGACGACTGATAATAGGAGCATTATAAATGCGACAGTGAAACAATATAATTAGTTGCCTAATGCTTGGAAATTTATGATCGTGAGAGTATAATGGTTAGATCTAGGAATATGATGCTTGATAATTTGGTGATAATTAGCTCAATTTGGTAAACTACTAAACTTTCATGAGGACTCACATATCATAAAACACAAAGAGAACAATTAGCTTGATGAGGACTATGGAAGCATATATGGAGATATAACAACAATAGTTTCCAAGTGGTCCGTCCATATTAGCACTACAAAACTCACTTAATTCGCAATCGTTTTTAGTAGCTACCGTGTCTTTGAGTCAATATCTGGTTCTTATCACGCTTACTTTTTACGTGTGAAGGTGGTAGGGTAGAAATAAAGATATTTTTATAAACTTAAAACAAGATTGTGTGAAAAAAAAAAAAAAAAAAAAAAAACTCCCTATGTTTATATATACTTTCATACACATCGTAAGTTTGATTCGCATCCTTTGGGCATTTGAAATAAAACTATTAGGGTCAAAGGGGCATATCTCTACTATCCTAGATTTTATTTAAATAAAAATTAAAATAATATATTTAACAACATCAGACATTAGAATTTAAAAAACATAAGTATCATTAATAAAAAAGTACATAAATAACGAAAAAATAAAGTATTATATATACATAATTCTTGTATGTCGGTGTCCACAAAAACCTTTTAGAGGTTTTAAAAGTTACCACCAAATTTTAAGAAATTATAAAAACGCCCCCCTCACTTTCAAGAACCTTTTAGAGTTTTTTAAACTTACCACCAATCTTTAAGAAATTACAAAAGACCCCCGCTCACTTTTCATATATAGTTTATTAATTATTAATTCCTTTACAAAATTATTAATTTATATAATATTAATATATCAATTTTAGTATGTTTAGTGGGTTGTATTATGTTTAGTGGTTT